>CM019830.1:45948571-46490119 GCA_009763385.1 Coix lacryma-jobi var. lacryma-jobi
TTATTAATGTATGATGTACTGTTTCTTATATGCTATGTTTGGGCCATGTTTGATATGCTCCAGAGAGTGCGGAGTACGAGGACACTCCAGACCCTTCTTGTGATCCTACAGTTCTGACCCCGCCTGCAGGCAAGTGTCCTTGAACATCTTGCTCCTGTATTTATTTTATTTTGAGTTAGAGTAGTTAGATCCAGTAGATGCATGCAGTCTTAAATTGAATCTCATGTTAAGGTTTACTAGAACTTGTTTATATTATCCTTGTCGCCTGTTTTGGGATGTTCGGTTGGGTGTCTTGCTTAGCCCTGCAGTCATGGTTGGGATAGGAGTTAAATGTCAATAATCTTGAATAATGAACTATGAAACGATGTGGACATGGTATTTTTTGTAGCAACATGGTGTTTAGGTAAATCCGGCAGGATGGACCCGTATTGGTGGTTTTGTGTCGTGGGACTCGGCAGCTCTTATTTGCTTTCTGGTTCTGGGCTCGTGCTAGACATATCCTGCCTGGATCCCTAGGACCCGGTTCTTGGACAAGTAATCCGGCAAAACAGCGCAACCATGAGATCTGGATGGGCTGGACCTGGCTAATTAATTAGTTTTCTTCAAGTTATGCTACACGGGGGTTGTATAGTGGCTCAAGAGGGGTTCCATGGGGTCGTTGACTTATGTACGGGGATGAAACCTTAGAGTACGTGTAACACAGGCTTGGAGGGGCTATGTATAGGCCTTGCAGTGCAACCCGCTATGCACCTCGGCAGTGTTTAGCATGAGGGGAACTGCACGACTCATGGGTAACGATGTGCAACCTCTGCAGAGTGTAAAACTGATATATCAGTCGTGCTCACGGTCACGAGCGGGATTGGACTTCTTCGAGATTAGTTGGTTACTGGTTATTGGTTCGGGTCATTTGATGGACTTCAGGTGCGGTTGCCTGATGGACTTCAGGTGTGGGTGCTTGGTGCGACTCCAAGTGCGGTTGCTTGGTGTGACTCCAAGTGTTGGATGCTCGGTGTGACTTCGAGTGTGGTCTTGCTCGGTGCGACTCGAGTGTTGTTACTTTTTTTCTACAGTGTATGTGTCTATAACCTAGTAAATAGGTGCATAAGATTAATAGAATTAATAGGATGTGTCGTTTTAGGCGCATGAGTCAAACTGCGTCAGCCTACCTTTGTTATAAGCCTCATAAGCATATATTTCCTACACTTGCGGAGTACATTTCGTTGTACTCACCCTTCCTCTTTGTCCCCCTGCTACCCCACCCAGACACTGAAGACTACGTGTACGCGGAGCAGGAGTACCCAGAAGACGGTGGATACGACCCAGACGACTTGTACTAGGATGGCGCAGCCCCGGTCGACCTTCCTGTGGAGATGGCGTCCAGTTTCCGCGAGTCTACATCAGAGTCTACATGAGACTCTGTACTTTTCTTTTGGACCCGAGGGTCATTTTTGTAATAATGTTCGAGATATTAATAAAGCATTGTTTTGATATTTACTTTGATATTGATATATGTATGAAAATTGATCCTGACATACATATATTATGCTCCAATTTTGTTCTTAAAATTGGGGTGTCACAAGGTAGAGGTGGGATTATGTAAGAAATCGAGAAGAAGTGCTAGCTCGGCTCGTAAGGGAGCGCATGCATTGGGGTGAAGAGAAGCAAAGGGAAAAATAGTTTCATCAAAAACGATATCACGAGATATGTAAACTCTACCTTCTTTTGGATCTAGACACTTGAATCCTTTGTGCATATTACTGTAACCAAGAAACACAAATTGTTTCGAACGAAACTAAAGTTTTCTTGAATTGTAAGGATGGAGGTGTGGCCAGCATGCACACCCAAAAGTGTGAAGGAATGTATAGTCTGGTTGTTCATCCGTGAGCCGAAATGTTGAAGAACTTTAGTGGGAAGTGAATTCATGAGAAAAATAGTGGTTACAAAAGCTTCATCCCATAATTTAAGAGGCATGGAGGCAAGAGCAAGAAGGGTGAGCCCAACTTCAACAATATGACGATGTTTCCATTCTGCTGCACCATTTTGCTAATGTGCATGAGGGCAAGACACATGATGAACGATGCCTATTTGTTTAAAAAGGAATTCAAGGACTGATACTCTCCTCCCCAATCGGTTTGCATGGCACGAATTTGTTTATTAAATTGTCTTTCAACCAGATTTTGAAATTCACGAAACCGAGAGAAAACTTCATATTTGTGTTTCAACAAGTAGATCCATGTGAACTTGGAATAATCATCAATAAAACTAACATAATATGAAGAGCGACCAACAGAGGTGGGTGCATGCCCCCACACATCTGAAAACACAAGATCCAAAGGGCTACTTGACACACTAGTAGACTTTGGATAGGGCAACTAATGACTCTTGCCCTGCTGACATGCATCACACACATGATTGTTCACATTTTTAACAAAAGGAAGTTTATTTTGACTAAGAATTTCCTGAACTACATAGGTAGCGGGTTGTCCTAGCCGATGATGCCATAGAGAAGTCGTTGGCTTGACAACGCCAAGAGCTTGTTTATTCTTGGTGAATGCATGATGCAAGCACTTGAGGGGGTAGAGGCCACCTTCGCATCTACCGCTGAGAAGAGTTCTCCTCGTCGCCTGTTCCTTTATAAAGAACTGATTAGGATGAAATTCAACAAAGGCATCATTATCACAGGTTAACCGATTTATAGAAACAAGACTTTTGTTTGAACTAGGAACATGAAGAATATTGCGCAAGTGGATAGGCTGAAATTGGGAACGCAATGTTGAATGACCAACATGTGAAATCTCCATACCTGAGCCATTTGCAGCATGGACATGATCATGTCCATGATAATTGTCACGAACCGTCAGCCTATCAAGCTTGCCAGTTGTCGGGGGCCCACAGAAGGGGTACCCCCAATCAACGCAAACAAATAGGTTGAACCTAGAACACCGGTAAATAACAAACCTTACTAGTCTAACCCCCTAACGAGACCAACCCCTCGAGGCCCGTAACGCTAGCCGCCAAGCCAGGACTCGAGTGAACGCGCGCTCTCTGCCTCGCCCGTGTTCTCCAAGCCAGGCCTCGGGCTGGCGCCCGCTCTCCGTCTCGCCCGAGCCCTCCAAGCCAGGCCTCGGGCGAGCGCTCCACTAAAACCTCAAGTCCTAGCATATAGGGCTCGAGCCCCCCATGGCCGAACACCATACCTCGAGACCCCGCGCGGGGACCTCGAGCCTCGCTGGCCCGGCGGTCTACCCCTCGAGGGCACATCACGCCCCTCGAGCAGCACCAAGCACCGGATGCTAACCCCATGCTGCGTATTTAATGCATTCACCAACTCCGGTCACACCCTCCGGTACACAGCGTGTGCCACAGGGAACCGGAGCCAGAGTCAAACCTCGTTTTCACCACAAGCATGGGCAAAAAGGCACAAGTACGGCACTGTTCAGCCATACCACGCACAGTTGCATGCTCAAGCCACACCTCGAGACCTGGTTTCGCCGTTAGAGGATTTTTTCGGGACTCGCCCGTAGCTGCGGGAACTCGAGCCCCCCGTGGGCGCCGCCTCGAGGCCGGCTCCGCGCCCCTCGAGCCTAACTGCTTTCATGCTATTGGAGGACAGGTACCCCAAGACCCGGAGGGACCCCGCCGTGTCCTGTACGTTCCTGGATGGGTGCTGTACGACTTCCACAACGCCACGTCTCCACGTCCGCGCCCGGGATGGAGGCCACGCTCCAAGGACGCCTCAACAGCAACACCCACGTCGGCTCCAGTGGCCCCGACAAGACAGGATTCCTACCCTTCGCCATATCGAACGCTGTTCATGACACCCTTGTGTAACCCCGACCTCCCCTTGCTCTATAAAAGGGGACACCGGGGCCCTCGTTCCGCAGTGACGCAACTCCGAGAGACAACACACCAGTCCACCCACGCATTCGAGTCCGGACTCCGGTCCACGCTCATTGAGCTTGTATTCGCCCCTGTACAAGCACTTAGGTGCAAGTAATACAAGAACCTCCTCCCCCGCTGGACGTAGGGCTTCTTTGCCCGAACCAGGATAAATCCTTGTGTCATCTTGCATCACCATCCAGGAAGAGAGCACGCGATCATATTACTCGTTGGTGTCATACCCCCGGTTTCGAAACACCGACACCAGTAATATGATCTGTCGCTCCTGAATCCATATACCAATTTGTGTCCACCCCATAAGATGAAGTGGACGCTGAAGATGCAACCTTGTGGTGCTGTTGTGGCGGTGGTCCAGTGTAGCGTTCATCAAATCTCTTGAAATAGCGAGGCGCCATGTGACCCTCTTTGCCACAGATCTAGCAGTGGACACCAGCCAGGTAGTTCTAGCCACTGCCTCCACCGCCACCACGTCCGCGAGCACCGCCGCCACGACTGAACCCCCCTCGGTCGCCTCCATTGCGACCACCACAGGAGTTGTAGTAGTAGTTGCCCCCACCACTTCCTCTGGTGGCGACATTAACGGAGGACTGGGAGCCTCCAGTATGCATCTCCTTGTGTTGCTCGTGACTGATTAGTGAGCATAGCACTCAGCGACCGTGATCGGCTCAACTCTAGCTGAGATCGCAGAGACAGGACCATCAAAGTCCTCCCCAAGGCCTGTGAGAATGTAGGAAACAAGCTCATCATCCTCCAACTTCCGGCCCGCAGAAGCCATCTCATCTGCAAGTCCCTTCATCTTGGCAAAGTACTCAGCTATGGAAGATGTACCCTTTGTAGCCGTGGCAAGTGCCATGCGTGTGGAAATCACACGGGCACGAGACTGCGAGGCATGCAACGCTTGGATCGCCGTCCAAAGTTCAGAAGCTGTCTTCGCCGAGGAAACCTGAGCGAAGACCTCCTTTGACAGCGACGAGAACAGGTAACTCGGAACCTGTTGATCCTGAGCCACCCACTTGGTGTAATCAGGGTTGAGAGACAAAATCTTCTTCTTAGTCGTCGGATCTTCTCCTTCTTCAACAAACTTCTCCGGAGGAGCAGCGCCAGGGAGAAGGTAGAAGTCGAGTTGAGCACCACGAAGGGTGGAGATCACATGAGCATGCCACATGGTGTGGTTTCCACGGGTGAGCTTCTCGCCCACCAGTGGAAGAAAGTTGAAGGCAAGCGCCGTAGCAGCGGTGGTGGCGCCAAAGGTCGACGACATGATGATGAAATTGGATCTAATTTATTCCGTGGGGGGAAAAAGATGGCTCTAGATACCATGTAAAGATGAGAGAACGAGTCACCGTACCAGGTGCTCGGTTACGTGTTATATAGGTCGGAGAACAACCCTTCTACGGTGGCATATACATGGAAAGGATCTTAACATATCAATCAACGATATCTCCTATACAAGTGCTAGACATATCCATATTAATCTAGGCCTATATGACGACATACTCTAACATATGCTTCTTGCTTTGTTCCATTGTCCATGACAGTATGGAATGGGAGTCTACCATCTTCTCAGCGTTTATGTCATTTAGAATCTTCTTCCATCCTTTGATATACCAAAACATAAACCAGATTAATATGATGGACACTAATAGCTAATTCAAAATATGTACAACTACATCTAAGCTTTGCAGACTTCTCTTTTTGTGAAAGATGAACTGCAACAACTTCCAAAGTACATACAGATACAGGCATATAGCAGGCAAAAGCTTTTGACGATAAATAAACTTCAGGGTATAAGGGCTTGTTCAACGCTCCAACCTAGTGTGCTGCCCCAAACTCCACCTCGGCACCGAGTGTCCATGTTAGGGTTTCGTTAGGGTTTCGTTCTGAGAAATATTTCGGAAACGCACTGTAGCACTTTCATTGTTATTTGAAAAACTTTGTCTAAACATGGACTAACTAGGCTTAAAAGATTCGTCTCGACATGTAAATACTAAAAGTACAATCAGTTATTTTTTTACCTACATTTAATGTTCCATACATGCAGCTAAAAATTGATGTGACGGGGAATCTAAAAATATTTGAGGGAAGTTGAGGAAACTGGCCTTAGGAGAGCTGGTGGCCTCGCAGAGCAGCAGCGACGCCTGCAGAAGCAGCGTTGACTTGGTCTGACAAAAAGCTGAAGACAACACTGAAGCCAGCATTGGAGCAGGAGTGTAGCTTCCCTGATGACGTACGTATGCTATTGCAGCAGTTTGAGGCTACTGTTAGAGCATGTATAATAATTGGGTTATAGCCCAGCAAATATTGATGTGGAGGAGAGAAGAGAAGAGAGAGAGAGGAGAGTTTGGCTCCCATGAAAGCACCAACCTAGTCATGGAAGCATAGGTAATAGTGGGTCCCAATAAACATGTATGTGAGAAGGAATAAAAAAAATAGTTTGTAACCAAATAAAAGCCTAACTATTGTATAGTTTGACTCTTAAAGCTTGACTTATAGCCAAACACTTGGCTCTATTATTAACCATGCCCTTATACCGCTAGCGTTGGAAGATGAACTGCCTCGGTATGCTGCTCCATCAACGTGGCCTTTCTTTTGTCTGAAACCACTGTACAACGTCTGCCCTGCCCTAATTTTGTCATTAACTTCCCAGGTTCTGAGGCAAATAATAGAGTACTTAGAGCTTGTTTGGACGCGGGATTTTTTCCTCGTTCCTGCGTTTTTTCTATGAAATTGAACTGATTTCTGTAAAGTTCGTGCGTGATTCTTATGAAATTCCTACGTTCCAAATAAGCCCTTAAAGGGGGGAGTCATTTTGATGAAAACTTTTAAAACAGACACAGGGACAGTTGTGAATGGAAGCAGCTTACCGGAGGTCCGTGTATCAAGGGCACCTTTGCCAGGTAGTACAATATTTGAATGAGTTTAGTTGGATTTGAAGTAGACAAAGAGACACTGAATCTGTCTTCAATGAACGTGACATGCAGATTTTCATCAAGCGTTTGAATCAAAATGGGAGGATGCACAAAATCAGGTGAAAAGATATCCGCGAGGAAATTGGTTTAATTCAGTCCAAGTTTGTACTTGGTCGTCAAACGATTGAGACATACGTACTTGTCAGACTCGCCGTTGAGACTTGAGAGGCCATCTCGAACATAAAATCGCAATTACATGTGCAGCTGCAGAGGCTTTATGTGTTATGCTACTAGTATTACACAAATTCCTGATTCATACATAAACCCATCCGTAGTATAAGATGGCTGCCCGAATCATAAGGATGGGGATGGTGCTCCGAATAGTTATCCGCGGTTCTCCCCTAGTTCAACTAAATGAACTAGATTGCAAAAATGAGAAGATAAATTGTCTAGTTAGTTCTTTAAATTTAAATTGAACTAGAGGAGAACTGTGGATACTCATTTGGAGCATCATCCCCATCTATACCGAATCATCTCCTGGACATCTTGGTACTTATTGATTTTGCAAACAAGCAATTGTTCTCATGAGCATGGAGGACAGACACACCGTTAAGCAAGACAATTCCTCGAAGACGCTAGCTGTTAGAGCAATCAGAAGGGGAAAAAATGTCATGTGCCATTACCGATTTCAAACAATATCAGTTCTAGCAGGATACTCCCTCCGTCACTAAAAAAAAGAGTCATTATCGTTTTCTAAAAAGTCAACAGATTTCAACTTTAACCAAATATATATAATAAAGTATAAATATTTATGTTACATAATTAGTATCATTGGATAAATCTTTGAATATACTTTTATAATAAAATTGTTTGGAGATAAAATATTTTGCACATATTTCATATAAACTCAGTTAAAGTTGAGCAAGTTTGACTAACACGTATCCTATAGCGACTCTTTTTATGAGACGGAGTAGTAGATCAAATGATGAAATCAAGCGATGGCTTGGAGTCTGGACTCATATCAGGACACCATGCAGTACTAGCTCTAACACTTAACCAAACCCAAACAAAAATGGGGAAAAACGAATTCGAAATCTGCATTAGCAATTCACGATCAATTCCATGGTCATACTGTATTTGAAATGTTGGATTACAACATACTCCCTCCGTCCCTAAATAAGTGTCGCCGTTGGTGTGCGTGCCACGTGTTTGACTTAATTTATAGAAAATATGTGCAATATTTATATCTCCAAATAATTTTGTTAAAAAACTAGATATAAAGATCTTTCCGATGATACTAATTACTTAGCATAAATATTAACATATTTTAATATATAATTGCTGACAACTCTTTATCGAGAAGCGAGAATGACACTTATTTAGGGGCGGAGGGAGTAGACTGGTGTTTTGAACTTTCTGGACAGATTCATAGGTTTCAGACAACATTGAAGAAAGCAACATGTTTCAGAATCATAGAAAAGTCAGCAAAATCTTGCGAGAACAAGGCCATTCATTAATTTCAGAAATGAGCGATCTCATTCCATTCTAGTGAGACCAACACATCCAGAACAGGAACAGCATAAAACAAACCCACCACCTACTTCTGTTACTACACCGGCGAGTACCATCTACTTCTAGCACTGCAACGACGAGCACGTGCTCAAGCCCTCTCGCCCCTGATGCGGCGCGCGAGTTGGATGTCCTTGGGCATGATTGTGACCCTCTTGGCGTGGATGGCGCAGAGGTTGGTGTCCTCAAAGAGCCCCACCAGGTAGGCCTCCGCGGCCTCCTGCAGCGCGGCGACCGCCGAGGACTGGAACCGCAGGTCGGTCTTGAAGTCCTGCGCGATCTCCCGCACCAGCCGCTGGAAGGGGAGCTTCCGGATGAGCAGCTCCGTGCTCTTCTGGTACTTGCGGATCTCGCGGAGCGCGACGGTGCCGGGGCGGAACCGGTGCGGCTTCTTCACGCCGCCGCCGTGGCCGGTGCCGACTTGCGCGCCGCCTTGTGGCCAGCTGCTTCCGCGGCGCCTTGCCGCCGGTGGACTTGCGCGCCGTCTGCTTCGTGCGGGCCATCGGAAGCGGAGCGGGGAGGCTTGGATCGGACGACGAGACTGGAGGATTCGGAGGGTGCGGGGAATTGGAATGCGATTTGCAGTGTCTGGGATCGGGGATTCCAGGTGGGGGATATTTGTACTGGTTGTCAAACGTGGGATCTCAAAAATTTTGGGAGGCGCGGGCGGCGGGGAAGAGGCGCTGTCCGTTGGATGGAGATGGACGGTGCGGGTGGCGATCCGCGTGATACGAGACGGTGCGACGCCATTGGCTGAGGCGGCTTTGGCGCGGATCAGTGGCCCCACCTGGTAGCGCCATGGGCAACTAAGGTCGACCCCTGGAGGCTGGAGGAACGGGCCGGTGCGGCCCAACGGCAGGGTGGGCGGCGTGACGGCTTGCAGGCTGCAAAAATGGCCCAATTGGGAAGACGGGTGAGTGGTGACCGACCTGCCGACCTGTGTCGCGTTGTAGTTGACGGTGAGACCATTAGGGAAACAAATCTGATCATGACCATCCGCACGAAGCACTGTGAGGATTGAGTATGGCAAGTGGGTCGTAACCAAACATACGAGGGAAAACAATTAAAATAGACTCACGTTACAGTCACATAGTCCGCACAGGATTCGTATAGGGATGGTCTCTACCCTATTTTTTTCCGACCAGTAGACCAACCACTAATTCAAAAGATGACTTGATGGTGTTAGATTGATCTCCACCAGTTACCCTGATCTGTGTCAGCAGGCTGGTGGCCCCCGTCGCACAGTGCGTATAAATAGGAGGTGGGGGCAAGGCTCTATTCACGAGGTTGACAACCACTGCCACCGTTCCCACAGTCCTAACCCTAATCCGATCCCGATGGTGGCACTGCCAGCGGTGGGAAGCGCCACCAACATCTCCACGCTGACCCTGCGCTACATCGACCGTCGCTGCCCGTGCGCAACCTCCATCAACGAACCAGTGAAGACCGATCCTTTGGAGGTATGAATCCTTCTCCATCTCTCTGTTCGTCTCGGGCAGTTTATCAGGATGACCTGCCCCCTGTTTCTTGCCCGAATCGGAGAGTTCCCCAACTGTTCTACACCTAGTCGATCCCAAATTCTAACAATGGTATCAAAGTCAGGTTTAGTGTGTAGATCGAGTGTGGGGAACAAAGAAAAACAAAGAAATGCCGGATTTGATCTGGACAGATTCCAATCTCAACCCTAGTTAGGGTTTCGGGAAAGAATAGAAGTAATCCACCACAACCGTTCTTGGCGTGCGGCAAAGAGAACTGGATCCGTTGGATCAGACCAAGAACAGAGGAAAACAGACACAGAGGGGGAGGAGCCCGCTGGGATCTACTGGCGGCTCCACCTCCCGCGGTCGCTGACCGATGGCCTCGGGCCGCCGCCGCATGGCACTCTGTTTTGACAGAGATCAAGAAAAGACGAGAGAAAAAAAAGAAGGGTCGATCCACTCGGATCTCACCTGAAACCCTAACCCTAAAGAGACAATGGGGAAAAGAAGTGCACCTACCTGTGGCGTCCGGGGAGGGGACTGGTTCACGCTGGCGGCGGCGCCGCCTCCGCCACGAGACCCTGGATGGCCTTCCCCGAGCCGTTTTTCTCGCCGGCAGAAGGGAAGAAGGCCGAGCCGCCGTGCTGCGTGCTCCGGTCAAGGGCGCCGCCACGGGACCGCTCGATGGCGGCGCGCTCAACCCACGGTGAGCGCGCGCACTGGCGAAGGGACCGGCGGCGGCGCCGTCTTCTCCGTCGTCCACCATAGGAGGTCGTTGGCGCTGAGGAGAATCGAGACCATCGGAGCTGTCGGGTCTTGTCCCATGGTCCCACCGGACGGCCGGATGCTCTCGGGCTCCATCGTCGAGAAGAGGGAGACGGAGGAGGAGAGGGCGGATCTGGTCGGCGGGCGTGGGCGGCCGCCGCCGTTGCTCTGCTGCGGCGCAACAGGGAAAGAGAGGAGGAGAAGTGCAACTAGGGTTTCAGGGGAGAGAGGCTGAGCACCGAGTTTTTGATCCCCCGTGAACGACAGAGAGTCATCTGATGCGATGGACGGCTGACAGCCATCGGGCCTTTCATGGCCCAGGCGGGAGGCCGGATTCCAGGCCTAGGCCCAGGTTGCCCCCCGGGGTGCTGGGGTTGCGGTGCGTGCTGCTGGCAAATGGGCCGCATTTGGTGGCTGGGCCGCTAAAGAGAGCGAGCGCGCAAGTGGCCCTGGGCCGGATGTTGAGTATGAGTTTTTGTTTGTTTTTTTTCAAAAGCAGTTTTGAATATCTTTTTAATCCCTGTCAAGTTTTGACCCAAAGCAATTTTTTCAAAGAAAAGATAAGTTCCATAAGATGCTTCTGAGAAATATAAATATTCCACCTTTTCCGCTGCAAAGTTGACATTGATTATCTTCTAATTAAATTGGAACCAACGGGAAAATTAATTAGAAAAATAGTGACATGTTTAATTGAATTATGATATTGTTATTTCTGACCAACATTGATGATAACAATATATAAATTTAAATGTAAAGTTTGAATCTCTGGTAATTTTCCGTCATCGTGATCAATTTTCAGAGACCATATAAGAATCAAGAAATGTCCCTGATAAAGTTAAAAGTATTCTGTTGCAATGATGTTGATTATCATTAAATTATTTGAGATTGCATACGTTAATTCTATTTCTGCCCAACGGTGATATAGAATAGAACTACAAGTTTAAAAGTTTAATATGCATATTTTAACCAGACCAACGTAGGGTTATTTTTATGCTCATTGTTGTTTATTATTATTGATTAATGTTTTTCAGAAAAGATCTTCATGCTTTCATTATTGGAGGCAGAAAAGAAAAGAGTTGGATACTTGTGACTCAGAAGATGAAAAGTGCAAGTTTTTTGCATAAAAGAATGTCATAAAGGGACGGTGTTCTCTTTAGAGAATGGCTTGCAAGAAAGAATTCAGGGATTAGTCCAAAGTAGAGTTTAGTACATGAAATTTGTTTTATGTACTCTCTATGAAGAAGAATTTGTTTCATTTTCGGTCATTATGACAAAGGTTATAATAAACAATATGCATATTTAATTTGACTGATGTTGGATTAAATATGTATGCTACAGAATATTCAGATTTATTTCTGAATTGATGGTTGAATGTGAAAGCCAATTCTGGCTTTAATGTCCCTTATGGGAATTGTCCTGCATGGCGGGAAAAAGTTTGTGATGGCTCATGTGCCTAAAGTATATCCCAGAGTGGGAGAAAGAATGAAAAGTTTGGGTAGCTTTATGCTATCACAGTGTTGACCATGACATAGTCATTGGCTAAGGCCATGAGAGGAGCAATCCTAGATAAAGAAAGCATGCAAGCTTGACTTGCAAAAGTACATTTAAGTAAGGACTTTGTTAAGTTCTTAAAGTGGAATGAGGAAAGTATACTCTCGTACGAATCAAAATATAACTTTGTTTGCATGACATGGTCATGTGAACAAAGTCACAAAAGTTCTAAATAGTTTCGAAATTATGGCAATAATTGTGTGCCATATTTCGAGGGGGAGAATGGGAGATTAAATTAAGAAGAAAGATAAAGATTAAAGAGATTCTCTTCATTTCCCTGTGCCTCAAAAATGCAATGCATGATATGCATTAAAGCAAGAGTGATCTATAAAAGATGAATGTGACCGTTGAGGGAGTACACGATCATAATAACGATACCCCTAAGTAAAGAAAGAAATAGCTAAAATCATATACCTTTATGCTTCTGATAGGAAATAGCATAGTGAGTCAGTATTTGTACTAGACGAGCGGTGCTTAAGGCACCTTATGACATTGACAGATTAACCCCAATAAGAATTTTGAGAAAGCACCATCTTTACAAAAGATGGGATGATCTGGGGGAGCATGGTATGTAAAGATCTAAGACTTGAAGAGAAGTGGAACTGCGTGCCCACTCCAATGACTCAAGAATAATCATACATGTTGATGTTGTATGGCCTATACAACACCTGTTGTTAGCTGTCTAGAAGATGAGTAATGTAAAGTATCAATTGCCTCTTGGCAATAAAGAGCAATAACAGCCCATGTAAAAGAGTGTCATTTTGGACCTAAAAGTTGTCAAAGAATAAATGATGAGAAGTTATTCCTAAAAGAGCCAAAACAGTGGACTATAATGGGTCTACAAGATACAATGTGGCTCCGGAGGGAGCATAGAAAGATTATGGTGAAAGGATTCACATAAAGGAAAGAAACACTTTAACGAGTGTTAATGGCACATAATGTTTAGAGTTGCATCAGATAGATGTAAAGACGACATTAATTGATGGGGATTTGTACGAAAGTTTACATGTGGGTTTTTCATGGAAGAAATGAATATAAAGGATGTCCCCTGAGAAACGATTTAAGGATTAGAGCAAGTCTCTAGAAAGTTGTATTTCAAATGAAAAATCAATTAAAAGTTTTAGGTTTTAAAGAGAATGAGAAGGAAAATGGTATTGTACAAAGTTCAAGAATAGGAAATTCTTTTCCCTAAACTTGTATGTGGATGACCCCTTACTTGTTGGCAGTGGTGTTAATCTACTATTGGAAAAGTAGTCATTGCCCTAAATTACATAAGATTGATCTCGGTGAATTGTCATTCGTCTATGAATTGAAATTTACCGAGACAAGAGAAAAGGGTATTAGAAATGCCTCAAGTGTATACTTGATAAGATTCTAAAGAAATAAAGTATCTATATGTGTAAACATACGCCTGTTCCTATGGTCAAGGTAATATGTTTTGAGAATTTTCAGTATTCCAAGAATAGATATGAGAATCGATAAATGGACGTCCTATATGCTTCGGCTGTTGGAAGCTTAATGAGTGCACAAGTATTTACCCTGACATAGTTCATGTATCCGAGATTTTGGCAGATGTCCAATCTAGATATAGATCACTGGAATGGAAGTGTTGCAATTGTGCAAAGTTTTATATGCCTAATGACGAGTATAAGAGAACAAGTACTCTCAAATGGTTGTGAGTACAACTGATATGTTTGAGCGAGATGTGTAGTGAAATCCACATTAGTAACTAACACTCGTAGTTGGAGTTTTATTGTGGAAAAGCTCCAAAGAAACAATAGTGGTGTCATGATGATGCACACCTATCATGTAGCTTATCATGAGGCATAAAGGACAGGCGAAATGTTTAGAAACCTATACCCGGAGTTTATAATGGTAAACAACAACAATAACCATTTAAGAAGTTTGCTCCTAAGACAACGGGTCAAGTGTGTTGCCAAACACATTGGCACTGGGTTGTACGTTGTGAAGGAGAAAGTCCAGAATCATACTTTTAGAATGTGAAAGTATTATGGATCCATTTTGCAAAGGCTTACCACCCAGTGTGTTCAGGGAATACACAGTCGACATGGGTTGTATGGTAAGACCTATGATTTCTGGACAATAAAGGGCCCCAAATTAAAGAACCTATTTTAGAACAGAGACGTGTATTGTAGCTGTTGAATCTAACGATGGTTGATCGTGACGATGAGGCATGCTCTATGCATTGATCTGTGATGGAATGGTAAAAAGAAATAACTGTGAAGTTTAAAGATATAAGTTGAGATCAAGGGGGGAATGTTAGATTGATCTCCACCAGTTAGGCCCAACGGCCTAACTGGACCCTGATCTGTGTCTAGATCGGGGACGCCCAGCCCAATAGCAGGCTGGTGGGCCCCCATCGCACAGTGACTATAAAGAGGAGGTGGAGGCAAGGCTCTATTCACAAGGTTGACAGCCACTGCCACCGTTCCCACAGTCCTAACCCTAATCCGATCGCGAGGGTGGCATTGCCAGCGGTGGGAAGCGCCACCAGCATCTCCACGCCGACCCTGCGCTACATCGACCATCGCTGCCCGTGCGCAGCCTCCATCAACGAACCAATGGAGGCTGATCCTTTGGAGGTACGAATCCTTCTCCATCTCTCTGTTCGTCTCGGGCAGTTTATCAGGACGAACTGCCCCATGTTTCTTGCCCGAATCGGAGAGTTGCCCAACTGTTCTACACCTAGTCGATCCCAAAATCTAATAGATGGAGGACATCTGGAAACCTGCCATGAAATTCCAACTTCAACATCAAGTCACCAGCTGATCAGCTTATCTTTCTATTTGAATCTGACACTCCTTTAGCTAGCTGCTCTTCTTGCTCACTGTCCCTTGTGGAATGTCATCCTTTTCAAGATGCATGAGAGCAATGCAAGACAGAAACAAGACTGTCGATTCCAACATCAGAATTATAATACTTCTAGCCAAGTGGTTCTAGATGATAGACACACAGAATCATCTAGGAGTAGATCTAGTCGAGAAAAATAGTTGCAGTGCATAAACAAGTCCTATGAACTACTAGAGACTAGATCCAAAGGAGAGGAGGGTCTAGGAGTTCATACCGAGGTTGTTTGAGCCCGAGGATGTAGTAGAGGAGGATGTGTCGTCGCCCGCCATGTCCATCGGTGGCTTGGTGTCGTCGACGGCGTGGGAGGGAGACGCCGGTGTCGGAGTCCGCTGGTGGTGGCGAAGGCGGACGTGGTCCAGTGCAGCGGCAACGAGGAACGGCGGCGGCAGAGCTTCCCGTCGCTGGTTGCGCCCCTCACTAGATCGGGTTAGGGTTTGTCGGTGGGGAGAACGGCTCACGGTGAACCTCGTACTGAGAGCCGCCGACCCCCACCCTCTATTTATTGCGCAGTGCGACGGGGGCCCACTAGCCATAAACGGGTTGGGTGCCCCCGATCAGGGCACGAGCAAAAGGCCCAGTGACCGTTGGGTCACTGGCTTAGAGATCAGTCTAACAATCTCCCCCTTGATCTCACCAGTTCCTTTTACTTTTACTTTTCTCATTCCATTACAGATTTGCGCAAGAGGCATGCCTCATCGTCACGGTCTTTTGCCGATAGACTTAACAGCCATAATGCTCATCTCTGTTCTGAAATAAATACTTTTACTTTTGGGCCCTTTTAGTTCCGGAATCATAGGCTTTCCATTAACCCCATGTCGGCAACGTGTTCCTTGAACACAGTGGGTGGTAAGCCTTTCGTTACCGGATCCGCGAGCATCTTACTCGTACTGATATGCTCGAGACTTATAGTTTGATCCCGGACTTTATCTTTCAAAACATAATACTTTATGTCAATGTGTTTGGCGGCACCACTTGACCTATTGTTGTGAGCATATTGTACTGCCGGATTATTATCGCAGTACAACTTCAGTGGCCTATAGATGTCGTCAACCACTTTTAAACCGGGTATGAATTTTTTGAGCCAATTCACCTGACGAGTTGCCTCAAAACAAGCTACAAACTCGACATACATTGTGGACGATGTAGTGACGGTTTGTTTGGAGCTTTTCCACGATATTGCTCCCTTAGCGAGAGTGAACACATACCCTGATGTGGACTTTCTTTCATCTCCCGCATAATCAGAATCCGAGTACCCCACTATGTGCAAGGAATCCGATTTTCTATACGTTAACATGAGGCCTTTTGTACCTTGTAGATAACGCAAGACTTTTTTTACCAATTTCCAGTGTTCTAGTCCTGGATTACATTGAAATCTGCCAAGTAGCCCGGTAACAAATGTCAAGTCAGGGCGTGTCCACACATGTGCATACTGTAAGCTTCCGACAGCTGAAGCATATGGAACCGCTTTCATTTGATCAATTTCATATTAGTTCCTGGGGCACTGAAATTCCCCATATCTATCACCCTTGACTATTGGTGCTGGTGAAGGCTTACACGCATGCATACTATATCTTTTCAGAACCTTTTCGAAGTATGCCTCTTTGCGATAATCCTATAACCCCCTTTCTTCTATCTCGGTGAATCTCGATGCCTAGAACAAATGATGCTTCACCGAGATCTTTCATATCAAATTTTGAGGACAAGAAATCTTTTGTCTCCTTTAGCAGACTGATATCACTACTCGCGAGTAAGATATCATCCACATACAAGATCAGGAAAATAAATTTTCGTTCTTGAACTTGGAGTACACACAGTTGTCCTCAACATTTTCTATAAACCCAAACTTCTTTATTGTGCCATCAAACTTTAAATACCACTGTTTGGATGCTTGTTTCAACCCATAAATGGATTTCTTCAAGCGACATCCCATCTGTTCTTTCCTTCATGACAAAACCTTTCGGTTGTGCCATGTAAACGTTTTCCTCCAACTCACCATTGAGAAAAGCCGTTTTCACATCCATCTGATGCAACTCTAAATCATAATGTGCTACTAGAGCCATTATGATTCTGAAGGAATCTTTACATGAGACTGGAGAAAAGGTCTCATTGTAATCAATCTCTTCCCTTTGCGTAAAGCCTTTTGCCACAAGTCGTGCTTTGAACCTTTCTACATTCCCTTGGGAGTCATATTTCGTCTTGTAGACCCATTTGCAGCCTACTGTTTTGGCACCTTTAGGAATTATCTCCAAGTCCCAAACACCGTTGGTACTCATTGACTTTATCTCACCTTCCATGGCCTCAAGCCACTTGGACGAGTGTTCGCTTCTCATGGCTTGTTCAAATGAGGTGGGATCATCCTCCATTTGAAACTCTTTAGTGTTATACAATTCATAATCTGCAGGAATAACAGATCTTCTAGCTCTTTGGGACCTCCTCGGTCTATCATTAGATGGCTCCTGTTCAATCGGAACTTGTTGTTGTTCTTCCTCATGCGCAGCACTAGCTTCAATGGGTTCTGGTAAAACAGGTTCCTCATGTTCACTAGGTGTTGCCACAGGGAGGTCAACGACAGGTTCTGTCACTGCAGTGTCTTGCACTGTAGGGACATTGAGATTAGGTAGTGAGAAGAATGATTCATGAATCATCACAGTGGGTACATATACCCGCTTCTCTTCAAGATCAATCTTTCGCACTGCCTTACTCCCCCTGATCAATTCATTTTCTAAGAACACAACGTGTCTCGTTTCTACAAACTTTGTATATCTATTTGAACAGTAGAAACGATAACCTTTAGACTTTTCAGGATAACCAATGAAATAGCAACTCACTATTTTGGGATTCAGTTTCACAATGTTCGGGTTAAACACTTTGGCCTCAGCGGGACACCCCCACACACAAAAATAATTCAGTGAGGGTACTCTTCCCGTCCACAATTCATACGGTGTTTTAGGCACCGACTTACTTGGGACTCTGTTTAGAAAGTGAATAGCGGTTTTTAACGCCTCTATCCACAGACTTAGTGGCAAAGATGAGTAACTCATCATGTTGTGCACCATATCCATCAGGGTATGGTTGCGCCTTTCAGCCACTCCATTTTGCTGAGGCTCCCCCGGTGTGGAGTACTGAGCAACTATGTCATTTTCCTGCTAGAACTTTGCAAAAGGTTCAGGAATTTGGCCATATGGGGTATGTCGCCCATATTACTCTCCACCGCGATCGGAATAAACTATTTTAATCTTTAAGTTGTGTTGATTTTCAACTTCAAGCTTAAAGATCTTAAATTTATCCAATGCTTCCGATCTCTCTTAATTGGATAAAATAGCCATAGCGAGAATAATCATCTGTGAATGTTATAAATGAGTCATAACCATCCACACTTTTTACAGGGAATGGTCCACAAATATCAGTGTGGACTATCTCTAAGATTCTTGCACTTCTTTGGCATATTTCTTTATTTGCTTTACATATTTTCTTAATTAATGCAGTCGATGCACTCTCAAGTCTGTGAACTCTAATGGAGGAAGAATCTCATTCTTTACTAATCTTTCTATCCCCCCCTCGAAATATGGCCTAAATGACTGCCATAATTTCGACGATGCATTTTGAGTTCGCTTTCGCATTCTATTCGGATTGTTCGACGAGGATACAATCTCATTAACATCCTCATTGCTGACAACATTCACATTATCACAAAGAGATAACAAATAAAGATCTTCTTGCGTGAAGGCAAGACCAACACATTGATTATTAATAGTATTTCACACTTGCCATCTCCAAAATGACAACCATAACCATGTTTATTACTAATGTGAAACACTGATCAAGTTTCTATGCAATGAAGGTACAAATAAAACATCTCTAAGAATCAAAATGAATCCATTATTCAGCTTTAGAGGAAGATCGCCAACAGCTTCAACATTAGCTTGAACTCCATTGGCGACTTTAACCCATCTTTCGCTTCTTTGCGTAGTCCTTGTCGAACTGAATCCCTGTAAACAATTTGCAACATGAACAGTTGCACCAGAGTCAATCCACCAAGTAGATTTATCATATTGAACATATAACGATTCATTTACAAATGTAATAACATTCTCACTATTGCTTGCCAAAATCTTCTTTAAAAAGACCGGACAATCTTTCTTGTGGTGTCCCGGCTTGAAGCACTCGAGGCACTGATTAGGGTCCACCACCCTCCTTTGAGGTGGCTGTGGTTGTTGTGTTGTTGAGGTCTATACTGTTGCATTGGCCTTTTGCCCTGAGCCTTTGCATTGCTAGGGCTGTCATTGCCTTTCTTGTTATCCTTTACATAGTTGACCGCACCACCAATTGCACCCTTGATTCTTTCCTCCTCTTGAGCACACATGGCTATCAACTTGTCTAATGACCAATCCTTAGGATTATTGTTGTAGGATACAACAAAGGTTTCAAACTCTTTTGGCAGAGAAGCAAAAATCAAATGAATAAGGAATTTCTGAGAAATAGCTAATTCCTTATCCATTGGTTTAAGCTTAGATGACATACTGTTCATTTTCAGGATATGGTTTCTTACACCACCACCAATACTTTTCAGTTATCAATTTCTTGATCACTTGAGTGGCATAAGTCTTTGAGGAACCAGTGAACTGATTCTTTAACCTTTCTAGAATTTTAGTGACCGTGTCATGTTCTGGTGGGAGCGAGTTCAGGATGGCAGGATCTACAATGTTCTTAACAACTGCAACCAACTTCTTGTTGGTCTTTTCCCACCTAACCCGCTCCAGATCATGTTTCAATTTTTCTGGACCAAAGTCCAGTTCCCGCTGTTTCCAAGCAGCATCATCCTCACCTGCCTCACTCACAGGCTCCTTAGCACTGCAGGACGAGGCTCAGTGAGGATCCAGTCAACCTCAGCCAATAGAAAAGTCAGCTCAATTTTCTTCTCCCACTCCAAGTGGTTATCCCCCTTGAGAGGTGGGATATCTTTAACCATGTTCATCAGAATGGAGCCTGAAAACATAGTTCAAAATTAGTGAGAACAGTATAAAACATAGTAAATGTGTTGCTTTTATACATTATAACTAAATCACCGTTGGGCAGAAATAGAAATAATGCATAAACCTTTAATGGAACAGTAAATTATAATATTATTATTTATCAACGTTGGTCAGAAAATAATAACATCATAATCTCATAAAACATATTATTTTCAAAATTAAATTCTCCCGTTGGTTCGAATTTAATAGCGAAAATTAGAATCAAAGTATGCAGCGAAAAACAAATAACAATTCTTTATATTTCATTTTTCCAGAAACAATTAACAATCTTTACTATTCTCTGTGCAAAAATTTCGTTCAAATAAATTTGCACAGAAAATATACATTAAAACAATTCAAAAGGCATCAAAATATATTGAAAACTGCTTATGGAAAAAGAAAAAAACACATTTCATTGAATAAGGCCTGAAGGCCTGCGCTGGCCCACGGCGGCCCAATAGGCACGCCGCGCCACCTCCCCTCCGTGCGACCTCCTCCTGGGCTTGGAGATGGCCCAGACGCCGTCGACCGTCGATCGTGATCGAACGGCTGTCCGCGCTCCTCGCGCGATCAAAAACGACGCCAGCGGCCTCTCCCCAAAACCCTAACTCATTTTCTGCTTCCTCTTTTGCATCCACCCAGAGGCAGAGCGGCGGTGGCCCGCGGGGACTCGCCGAGGAGTACAGCAGCCGCGGCCACTATGGCTGTCGCGCTTGCTGAGACGGTCGGCGTCGGGTCGACAGACCGGACCGACTCTCCACCCCCTCTCAACCCCCCCCCCCCCCCCCGCAGAAGGACTGAACGGAGCCGGAGAAGATGGAGGGAGGAAACCAGCACCGGCGCGCGCTCCCCTAGGGTCGAGCATGGCGCCGTCGAACGGCTCCGCGGTGGTGGCCCTGTGCTCCGGCGAGTGGTGGCTCGGCCGGGCCCTCTTTCCTGCTCGCCGGCGAGCGGCGACGCGGATCCGTACCGCGTGGTGACAGCAGTCACCCACACAGGTAGGGTTCGTCTGTCCGGATCGCTCGATTCGTCGATTTTTTTCTTTCTTTTTCATCTCATTCTCTCCCGATTTGGATCTAGGGATCTCTATGGAATGATTTTCTTTTCTGTCCGGATCAAGTCCGACCTTTGATTACCCTCTCAGGGTTCATCCGAAAAAGGATGATCTGTTCTTTTACCCTCTTAGGGTTTCCCGAAACCAAATCCACTAACTAGTGAGGCGATTGATACCATTGATAGACACACAGGATCATCTAGGAGTAGATCTAGTCGGGAAAAACAGTTGTAGTGCATAAACAAGTCCTATGAACTACTAGAGACTAGATCCAAAGGAGAGGAGGGTCTAGGAGTTCATACCGAGGTTGTTTGAGCCCGAGGACGTAGTAGAGGAGGATGTGTCGTCGCCCGCCATGTCCGTCGGTGGCCTGGGGTCGTCGACGGCGTGGGAGGGAGACGCCGGTGTCGGAGTCCGCCGGTTGGTGGCGAAGTCGGACGTGGTCCAGTGCAGCGGCGACGAGGAACGACGGCAGCTGAGCTTCCCGTCGCTGGCTGCGCCCCTCATTAGATCGGGTTAGAGTTTGTCGGTGAGGAGAACGGCTCACGGTAAACCTCGTACTGAGAGCCGGCGGCCCCCACACTCTATTTATTGCGCAATGCGACGGGAGCCCACCAGCCATAAACGGGTTGGGCGCCCCCAATCAGGGCGTGAGCACAAGGCCCAGTGACCGTTGGGTCACTGGCTTAGAGATCAGTCTAACACTAGATAGTCGGACGGGTCATATATACACAATTGGTAATGCAGCTCGGTTAAGCATTCACAATTCACTGCTCTAAATGAGTTTCTTGCTTGGTTGCATTGTCCATGACAATATGGAATATAGGAGACCACCATCTTTGTCAGTGTTTATGTCATTTAGATTTTAGAATCTTCTCCTCACCCTCGCGTAGTTAGTTGGATCCCTTGATATACCGAGACATAAATCAAATTAATATGGACACTGAATAATTAATTCGAAATATGTCAGCTACATACAAGTAAAGCCCCTGCAGAATTATCATAGAAGGCCCCATTTCTTGTAGTGATATTGTGAATGTTAGCTGTAACCTGCAAGATGGAGAATGCAAGATTGTGTTCAAGGACGAGCGACTGTGCGTATTCAATTGGGAATGTGCGCTGCTTGTCAGTGCACCATGCACTAGAAATCACCTGCGCACAATGAAGCTAGTGGTGTTGCCACTCGTGTGCCTGCTGCCAAAGTTCGATGATGAAGTATGGTTTGCAAACTGACAAATGATATGCAATAAGCCAATAACTTCCAAAGTACGTACTCCCTCCGTTCCTAAATATCTGTCTCTAGAAATCCGTGTTTCCCTCACAGACACGATTTCCGGAAGACAAATAAAAAGGGACGGAGGGAGTACTACCGTACATGCAACCGGCAAAAGCTTTGACAATAAGGTGGGTTGTATCAAACAAACTTCAGGTTGAATTTTGTCATCAACTTACCTGGTTCGGAGGCAAACAAATTAGATCTTAAAGCAGAGTCCAAAACATGCAAAACAGATAGTGAGACACATGCGAATGAAGGTGCCTAACTGAAAAACATCCAATCCTAGAGACCATGTTTTCAAATTAATCAACTGTCAGGCAGTACTGCAGTAAATCAGTATGAATAATAATGTCCAGGGCACATTTGCCAAGCAGTTCAATGTTTGAATGATTTGGTGGACAAAACTGCAGTCAGTTCCAAGGACATACGAAATGCAGTGACCAGTGAGGGCAACATCTTTGCAGTGACCAGTGAGGACATTCTATAATTTCAGACAGCAAATCTTGCAAGGCCAAAAGTGCACAACACACCTTGCAAAATTATAGAACAGACAACAAATCTTTTCAAGGACAAGGACATGGATTAATTTCAGAAACGAGCAATCACATTCCATAACAGTGAGGCCAACACGTGCAGAACATTACTAATCCTACACGATAAGCACGGCACTACAGCGACGAGCAGCAGGACGGGCGCTCAAGCCCTCTCGCCCCTGATGCGGCGCGCGAGCTGGATGTCCTTGGGCATGATGGTGACGCGCTTGGCGTGGATGGCGCAGAGGTTGGTGTCCTCGAACAGCCCCACCAGGTACGCCTCGGCGGCCTCCTGCAGCGCGGCGACGGCGGAGGACTGGAACCGCAGGTCGGTCTTGAAGTCCTGCGCGATCTCGCGGACGAGCCGCTGGAAGGGGAGCTTCCGGATGAGCAGCTCCGTGCTCTTCTGGTACTTGCGGATCTCGCGGAGCGCGACGGTGCCGGGGCGGAACCTGTGGGGCTTCTTCACGCCGCCGGTGGCCGGGGCCGACTTGCGCGCCGCCTTGGTGGCCAGCTGCTTTCGCGGCGCCTTGCCGCCGGTCGACTTCCTCGCCGTCTGCTTCGTGCGGGCCATCGGAGGTTAGCTGCGAGAGGGCGGGCGGCGCTGCGAGATTGGAGGATTCGAAAATGGGAGCACGGATGCGAGCTGTGCGGATGACGGGTCTCGTTTGTTTCGGGGGGTATTTGTAGCGGGCGGCAAGGCGGGATCGCGAAAATTTTGGGGAGGCGGCGAGGCGCGGGCCGGGGGGAACGAAAAAAGGCTGGTGGGTCTCGGCCGTCGGATGGAGATGGACGGTGACCGTGGCGCGGCTGCGGGTGCCGATCCGCGTGACGGGTGATGGTGGTACGCCATTGGCGGAGACGGCCTTGGAGTGGATCGTGAGCCCTACAAAGGTGTCCCGTGTTTCTTGTCTGTTTCTTTTTTTTTGGTTGGAAGTTGGAACACACTTCTTTCCTCGTTCGCGTGGCAACACAAACACATGAATTTTAACAACAAAATCGGTACTGAAGGTATTCATTTTTTACTGATAATATAGAGGAAATTACAAGCATATATCCTTAGAAAAGCAAAAAAGCAAAAACTACATGTAGAAAAACAGAAGATGGGAAAACATCAAGCTTTTCATTGGGCATGTTTAGATCCAAAATCAAAAACTTTACACCTATCACATCAAATCTTTGGACACATACATGGAGTACTAAATATAGATTAAAAAATAATTAATTACACAGTTTGTATATAATTTGTGAGACGAATCTTTTGAGCCTAATTAGTCTATGATTTGATACTAAAGTGCTACAGTAAACATATGTTAATGATAGATTAATTAGGCTTAAAAGTTTTATCTCGCGATTTTACAGATGGATTCTGTAATTTGTTTTTTTGTTAGTACCCGAACACCTCATGCAACACTCTACGTAACATTTGATGTGACATTCAAAATTTTTACGCCCTAGGAATTGAACACCCCCTAGTCTAATCACGTGTTTATGCAACGAAAAATGCTACCCAACAACCGAGTGTTCAGACACTCGGTTCCGCCCTCCCTACACCCACAAGCGACATGCTCCTCCCCGATGGCCATGTAAAGGGTCGAGATGGTAGACCAGAGAGGGGTGAATAGTCCTTTTTAAAATTAAATGTACCAGCTAACCGAAACAAATGCGGAATTAAAACTATCGGTCTAGCCAAGACTACACTCCTCTACTTATACTTTATGACATCTTACGAAAGATCCTAAACAAAGCGAATAAGGTGTCGGGCTATCTAAAACTCACCTAATCAATCTAGTTTGCTTTGTTCTAATCAAACCTGGGAGCTCCTAATAATCTAGTGATGCAAAGCCACAAAGCATAAGTGTGACGTAACGGCCCTAATCCCATGGCCCACTGATCACTATCAAACATTGTAGTCGATCCGTACAGCCAAGAGATTAAGACCTGGTTTCGCCACTGGGCTACATCAGTGCCCGATGTCCGCAGGATCATCTCACAATTCAGTTACAATCTCTTGATCATTTTGACAAATACATCGGAGTAAATAGCGGAAGACTTAGATAACAATAGTTTTACAAACCAGGGTCCAACATAAAATTAAGTGAAGTTATTACAGACCATATAGTTCAAATAGATAGAGTTGGCAGGGTAGCATATGACAGCAACTAAAAGATAAAGATACTTCACCCAGCCCGAGGGTGAATAATCACTCATCGGCCTCATCGGCCTCTCCTGAACAACAGTCACACAGCAGGGTCCAAGGCATACTGAGGAATCTGCCGTACCTGCAACATGGGTAATAGAACCCTGAGTACAAGGTACTCAACAAGACTTACCCGACTAAAGAAAAGGGGAAGACTCAGGTATGAGAGCTTAGGGTAGTCAAGGTAAGGCTTAAGCAAGTTCAAGTATTTTGTAGAAAGCATTTTTCTAACCTGTTCCTTATTTTGAAAAGACTCAAATATTCCTTGTATCATCATAATCCTTGATTCATTTTACTTTCCAAACAGACCTAGTTGAGAACCACTCCCCTGTTGACAGTCAGTGACTAAGTCTCCATAACCGAGGAGCAGCGTTAATCCGATAAATAATACTCAGCTGGGGTCCCTATCCACACTGCATATGTAGCACCCAAGCTTGCATATGCCAACTCGTCTACCACGATCCTCCAAGATTGGGCCGGTCCTACGCCACCCGGAAGTACAGTACACCACTCCAATCCGGGACTCTAACCCACGTGGGTACATGCTACTTCCGCCATCTCTCCACTCCCAGTGCGCGGTTGTCGGTCCAATAAAGGATTCCTCGGAGCCGAAGCTTTCCGTAGTATGTGAATAGTTGCAAGTCTTAGTCAGCAGGCCCCCATACAGGTGGTCCCTAAATTTTCCAGCCAGCGACAAGCACTCGGGACTCTAACCCAAGAGTACAGGTCCTGTCAGTTTTTCAACCCGTCCCGTCGGTGTCAACTGTTGAGTCCCGGACTACAACATGACGGTACCGTACTCGGCGACAACCTCTCCTTCCCATTGACTAAGTACGGATCAGATACTTAGCCAATAGTGGGAGTAAACCAGAAATTCCCATAATATTCTTAAAGTGATCACACTTTTGAAATTGGCATTTTTATTGCAAAACTATCATATAGCAATGCTAAGCATTTTGCAAATAGTTTTTGAAAAGCAGGTATCGGGTGTATCATTGGTCAAGGTAGATAATGCATCAGATAGGATTTCACTCAACTCCTATCAACCTAATGCAAGAATTTAACTCAAAGATATTTAAGGAAACATTATAAATTCAAGGAAAGGGTTAAATACACCCGGGGCTTGCCTTGGATGGCAAAAGGCAGACTCGGGGTAGGTATAGGTGTCGGAGCTCGGGGTCGCCTCGGAGTGGTTCGTCAACAGCGGCCTCGACTCTGGTACCTTCTCGTCAACTATACGGATGCAATGATGAATGCCCATGAGAATGATGATATGGACTTAAGGTGCAAGACAATTCCACTGATTCTAGATTACTCTTAGGCAAGACATAATCGAAATCTAGGTTGAGCATAAAAGGTAACCATTTCTTCCTTAAGCATATGATTAAACTAGACCTATTGTAATTATCCTAGCATCATCTAAACTATGCATCACAAACATCATAGACCAAAGGTAGGGGTCTATGAACATCAATCAATCCAAAGATCACATCATTGAACACTTATTCCCAACCCTAAAACCATCTTTTCTATTTTCTTAATTATTTAAAAGGTCATTTTAATGAAGTTGCTCCAAAAATTACCAAATAATCACATAAGTTCATTATGGTGTAGATAGATGGCAAAACAAATTTCATAATTTTGGAGGTCATTAAGGTGCTCAATTAAATCTAGGCATTATTAACAAAGGCCTATTTAGGAATTAAAATAATGCCCAAAATCAACTTGCTCCAAATGACTTCAAAATTTCACCAGAGACTTGTCATGACATAAATTGCTCACAAAAGTGATCTCATAATTTTGGAGTTATAAATCTTTTTCTAAAAAATCCAAACCATCATTTATTAATTAAAAGGGAGATTTTCATTTTCAAATTTTGCAGAAAAGTCCATTTTTATATTTTTATAAAATACTTCAAGGTAGAGAGTCTACCATCAAAATTTCAGAATTTTTGGATCAACACAGAAAATCACACAAAAAGATGAAATTTGAACACTATTCACATGTTTGAAGAAAAGAAAAACGGCACTGTGCTTCGTTCCCGCACGCCGGCGATCGCCGGACGACGCGGCGCGATTACGCCGGGCTCTACGAGCGCTCCGCGGCGGAACAAGGGACGGGATGCAACAGGGGGCTCACCGGGCGTCGATTAAGCGGCTCGGCGAGGGAGGGGATGAACGGTGGAGGTGGTCGACGGTGACCGTCGGACGGCGGATGGCGTGAACGGCGCTCCGACGACCCTGCGCGAAAGACGCGACCGGAAAGGTCGGGTTAGAGTCGCGTGGAGACAAGGAAGGTGATGCGGGGGTCAGTGGAGGATGATCAAGGCCGGAGAGGGAGTATTTCACGATCCCGACCTCGACGGGATTCTCGCCGGAGATGACGACGACGAGCTACGCCGGGCAAACGGGGACGGTAGAGGTGAAATTGGAGGGTGGGGAAGCTTCACCAGATCAAGGCGGAGCTGCTGAGCTAGGTGGTTGAGCACGGGAGGCTCTGGAGTGGGCTGGCCACGGTGGCGGAGGTGGGTGATGGAGCTCGGGCTCCGGCGGCCTTCTTATAGCCGCAGCCAGAGGCCGGTAGAGACCTCGGGGTTGCGCGGGTAAGGTTTGCGGGGGCGTGCGCACTCGATTGCGCTCTGGCGGATAAGCTGGCGTGCAGCCGGGGCTCGGGCGCAAGCTCGCCGGCGATGGCCACGCGGCGGCGACGCGCTGGGCACTGTGGGGGACGGGAGAGAGGGTCAGCGCTCGCGTGCGGGCGCGGAGGGAACAAGGAGACAACGGTGGCAGGTTGGTGGCGTGTGGGGAGCAGCCAGGCGCGCGGCACGCGCAGCGCCGGCGGGCTGGCCATGGCCGGGCCCCCCCTAGCTCGCGGTAGGAGAAGAACAGTAGACTAGGGTAGATTTTGACTTTTGAGCAGTTTCAGAACTTTGCAAATGGCTCCCAAAATTTGAACTGTGTGACAAAAACTCCAAACATCAAAGTTGTTCAGAAAAAAGAGATCTACAACTTTGTCAATATGAACATTTTCAAATTCCAAATAGTTTTTGAACCATTTTCAAAAACAGTAAAGGGGACACTTTTTCAAACTTGATTCAAATCAAAATTACTCTGGATTTCAAACTGAAACTTGAAAATCTTTATATATGAAAGTTGTTCCATTTGTCAAAACCTACAACTTTGCTATTATACACTTTTCCTGAAACTCATTAGTTTTTGAACTCATTTCGAAAACTGAAAAGGGGGACAAAAACTGGAGTTTGAATGAATTTGAAATAACTCAAAACTTTGTACTGCAACTTGAAAATTTGTAAATACCAAAGTTGTTTCTCTTGGCCAGATCTACAACTTTGCGTTTTGGACCAACCTCAAATTTTGAATAATTTTTGAATTACAAAAAGAGGGATAAAATCCAGGGTTTGGAAATCAGGGTTTTGCAAAAGGGATTTGAAATCTGATTCTGAATTTTGAACTTTGGCCAACACAACAAAACTTCAAGACACCAAAGGAACAAGAATTACACAAAGCTAGTCACAGAGATGAAATTACCATTTTGCCCTTGTAGAGAGAAGTGGGCTAATTAGGGTTTTTGCAATAGAGGTACTTCACATAAAATGATACACTTAGCAAAATGCATACACATGAAATCATGATCAAGATGCTTTAAGATGATAATGATGATATGTCAAGTTAATTACATGCTAAACACCAGAGGTGTTACAGCCTTCCCCCCTAAAAGAAATCTCGCCCCGAGATTCCACGTCTTACGAAAGGACAAAGAAGGGATAAAGGCAAAACTTTACATAGACAGAGATTCGAGAAAGTCGGGATAGTTCTTTGCTAAGAAGTCTTCAGATTCCCAAGTAGCTTCTTCTTCAGAGTGCTGGTTCCACTGGATTTTGTACCATCTCGTGGTAGTTCTTCGAGTAACGCGATCCTTGTGGTCCAACACGCGAACTGGATACTCAGAGTATGACAGATCTGGTTCTAGTTCAACGCCTTCAACTTCCACGACATGTTCTGGTACTCTGAGACACTTCTTGAGTTGGGAGACATGGAAAACATTGTGAACTGCTGAAAGATGATCGGGCAAACTTAGCTTGTAAGCGACCTTGCCACAACGATCCAGAATCTCAAAGGGACCAATGTAGCGGGGTGCTAGCTTTCCTTTGACTCCAAAACGAGTGACTCCTTTAGTGGGTGAGACCTTCAGGTACACATAATCCCCGATCTCGAACTGCAGAGGTCGACGTCTCTTGTCAGCGTAGCTCTTCTGTCGAGATTGGGCAATCTTCATATTCTCCTGTATCTGCTTGACTTTCTCTTCCATATCCTTGACCAGGTCAACTCCAAAGAATTCTCTTTCTCCGGGCTCAGACCAACTGAGGGGTGTACGACAACGACGGCCGTACAGTGCTTCAAAGGGTGCCATTTTGATGCTCTCTTGGTAACTGTTATTATAAGAGAACTCTGCCAAGGACAAACAGTCATCTCAAGTATCTGCGAAGGTAAGAACACAGGCTCTCAACATGTCCTCCAGCACTTGGTTGACTCGCTCCGTTTGTCCATCAGTTTGAGGATGATAAGCTGTGCTATGTAAGAGCTTGGTTCCAAGCGAGGTATGGAACGCTTTCCAAAACTTAGCGACAAACTGTGTACCACGATCAGAGATAATGCTCTTGGGTATGCCATGAAGCTTCACTATGTTGTTCTTGTACAACGTGGCATAAGTGGGGACGGTGTAGCTGGTCTTGACTGGCAGAAAGTGAGCTTGTTTGGTGAGTCGGTCCACGATTACCCAAATAGAATCAAAACCTTTCTGGGTCTTGGGTAGTCCATTGACAAAATCCATACTAATGTCGTCCCATTTCCAAGCGGGTACTGACAAAGGTTGCAATTCTCCTCCCGGCTTCATGTGTACTGCCTTGACTCTTTGGCAGGTATCACACTGAGCGACATACCGGGCAATCTCAATCTTCATTTTAGTCCACCAGAATCTCTGCTTTAAGTCTTGGTACATCTTGTTGCTGCCGGGGTGAATAGAGAATCTGGTCAAGTGCGCTTCATCAAGGATTAACTGTCTTAATTCAGGCACTTTGGGAACTACTAGACGGTTCTTGAACCAAACAACTCCTACATCATCGATCCTGAAACAATCAGCTTTTGCGGTCTGGACCTTTTCGATGATGTGCTTGATTCCAGGGTTATCCTTTTGAGCAGCAATGACTTGATCCTTGATGGATGTTTCTATGCTGACATTGCTCAGGCTTCCTTGCGGGATCATTTCGATACCCATCCTTTCAAGTTCATGGCACAAGGAAAGATCATAGGGCTTCGTCGTCAGACAGTTGCAGTATGACTTGCGACTGAGGGCATCGGCAACTACATTTGCCTTACCAGGATGGTAATGTACTTCGAGATCATAATCTTTAATCAACTCAAGCCATCTTCTCTGCCTCATATTCAATTCTTCTTGAGTGAAGATATACTTTAGGCTCTTGTGATCCGTATACATATTGCAGGTGCTGCCCAACAGATAGTGACGCCAAATCTTCAAGGCATGCACGACTGCTGCTAGCTCGAGATCGTGGGTTGGGTAGTTTTCCTCATGTCGCTTAAGCTGTCGTGAGGCATAAGCGATTACTCGTCCTTCTTGCATCAAAACACAGCCCAAACCAGTACCAGATGCATCACAGTATACATCGAAGGGTTTCTCGATATCTGGTTGAGCTAGGACTGGTGATGTAGTTAGCAGTTTCTTCAAGGCTTGAAAGGCTTGCTCACAGGCTGGTGACCAAACGAAATCCACGGAATTCTTCAACAACTCTGTGATAGGCTTGGCGATTCTGGAGAAATCTGGGATGAAACGACGATAGTATCCAGCCATTCCCATGAAGCTGCGAACTTCGCGGACAGTGGTAGGTGGCTTCCAATCCAAGATATCTGCCACTTTTTCAGGGTCAACTGACACACCTTCAGCGGACAGGACATGACCAAGGAATTGAATTCGATCTAGCCAGAATTCGCATTTACTGAACTTGGCATACAGCTGGTGATCTCTGAGACGAGAGAGAACGATTCGAAGATGCTTGGCGTGATCTTCAGGAGTTCTTGAATAGACAAGGATGTCGTCAATGAACACGACTACAAATTTATCGAGCTCTGGCATGAACACAGAGTTCATGAGATACATAAAATGAGCGGGGGCATTGGTCAAGCCAAAAGACATGACCAAGTACTCATATAGACCGTATCTGGTGGTGAAAGTTGTTTTAGGAATGTCTTCTGGACGGATTTTTATTTGATGATAGCCAGATCTGAGATCAATCTTGGAGAACACTCTGGCTCCAGATAACTGGTCAAAAAGAAGGTCAATGCGAGGCAAAGGATATTTATTTTTGATGGTGACCTCGTTGAGCGGGCGATAGTCAACGCACAGACGAAGACTTTTGTCCTTCTTCTTCACAAAGATAGCAGGACAGCCCCAAGGAGATGAACTTGGACGAAAGAGACCCTTGTCCAATAGCTCTTGCAATTGGATCTTCAGCTCTGCCAACTCTCTGGGAGGCATTCGATAAGCTCTACGGGATATAGGAGCAGTCCCGGGCTTTAGCTCTATGGCAAACTCAACATCACGGTCGGGAGGCAGACCGGGTAGATCTTCTGGGAAGACATCAGGGAACTCACAGACCACGGGAATATCCCTGACTTCCGGAACACAGGCGGCATTCAACTGGGTGGTTGCGGGTTTTTGAGGCATAGGAAGTTGGAGAAGGAGTTTGGAGGTGCTGTTAGGAATATCCACTCTCACAACTCTATTCAAGATGTCTATCATGGCTTTATACTGACACATCCAATTCATGCCTAAGATGACATCTATCTCTTGATTGCGCAGTACTATCATGGTGGTAGGAAAGACATGTTCCCCCAACATTACTGGTATACTGCGGACCACTTCCTTAGTATTTATCCGCCCTCCAGGCGAAAGTATGCAAAAACTTTCTTTTAACTCCCCCATGGGTAACTCATGCTTGATGACAAAAGTGCGACTGATGAAGGAATGCGATGCACCAGAATCGAACAAGACGACTGCAGGATGATTGGCAACAGGGAACCTACCGAGCATGACGGGCTCTCCTTCTGGGATGTTACTGACGGTGGTGAAGTAGACTTGCCCGTGCTTCTTGACAAACTTGCCCTTCTGGACGTGCTGCTGCGGTGCACGGTGCTGCTGCTGTGATCCTCCAGGGCCTTTCTGTGCATGTTGGGCATTCTTCTTGGGTTTTGGGCACTCGCGAGACCAGTGACCAACTTGGCCACAGTTGTAGCATGGATGGTTGTAAGCTGTTTGAGGGGTGGTGACACGAACACCTGGGGCGTTCGGCTGAGTGGCACTTTGCTGGTTGGCATTATGGGTGGTGGCCGCGGTACGAACGACCACTTGCTGATGGGGGTATGGGGCACGGTTTTGGTGGTGGCTGGGGTGATAGATGATTCTTGGGCGCTTATGGTTGCTGGAGAAGCTGCTAGACCCAGCCTTCTTCTTCTTCTTCTCCTCTTGGTACTGACGGTTACTCTCTTCAAACGCAACTGCCCGATCAACAGCCTCATGATAAGAACCGGTCAGGTTGTTTGACATGCTTCTGCGGATCTTAGGGTGCAATCCCCTAAGGAAACAGTCTCTCTTCTTCTCATCCGTGTTGACATATTCCGCTGCATACTGACTCAGATGGTTGAATTGACCCACATACTGCATCACTGTGGAGTCCTTCTGCTGCAGGGCTAGGAACTGATCAAGCTTCATCTTCATCAGACCTGATGGGATGTGGTGTGCACGGAAAGCGGTGCGGAACTCTTCCCAGGTCAACTCATGACCTTCAGGCTGGGCAGCCAAGAGGTTGGCATACCAAGCACTTGCTGGACCACGAAGCTGCTGAGAAGCAAACCGGGGCTTCTGGATTTCAGTGCATCGGATGAGACCAAACTTCTGCTCCATGGTGCGGAGCCAATCATCAGCTTCGAGGGGTTCATCGGCTCTGGTGAAAACCGGTGGACGGGTTTCAGTGAAATCCACATAGGTGGTCTCTTGGTTGTGACGACCACGGTGACCAACATTCTGCTGTCCTTGGTTCTGAGCCATCAGGTTGGCAGCGGCGGCCAAGGCTGCAATGGCATCTGCCAGGGTAGCAGGAACTGGTGGAGGGTTTGGAAGGTTGGCACCTCCGGAACTTCCGGCTCCAGCGCGGGTGTTCACAGGCATCTGTTAAGAATTTGGGAACTTAGCATCCATAGATTGATTTTGAACGAAACTGACTGATAAGATTCATTGATGCAAGGGTAGATAACTGATACAGAGGTTCGATAGATAACCACTGACTGACAAAGGAAAGGTACAAGACAAGATACAGACTCGACTAGACAGAAGACCAACTAACGTCCCAAACCTAGACTAAGGCTTTAGGTGAGCAGATGGTACAGACACAAGGAATCTAGTCGTCATCGATGATGATCATCTCTTCATCGTCATCTTCATCTTCGATGATGAGTTCGGGCTCTTCCTCCTCATCCTCGTCCTCGGCATGGACATCTTCTGCAGGTTCCACTTCTTCATTCTGGTATGGCTCATGTTCTACTTCAGGTTCCTCCACGACTCCATCTTCTGGATCCTCAGCAACAGGTGGAGCCACGGGGTGAAGTTGGTTGTACAGTTGATGTACCTCCTCATGAAGCATATCATTGTACTTCTCAATCTGGGCAGTGTACTACTGCAGTCCATGGAGCTGGGCTCTGGTTACGTCCTCGCGGGTCCAAGCATCATTGCGCTGCTCGATAGCGCGAACCATGTTCCGATTGGCCTGCTCCAAGGAAGCTCGTGCCTCATAAAACTCCAGGCGGGAAAGATAGAAGTCATGCTCCATGTTCTCCATCTCAGCCTTCAGATTCTTGATTTCCTCCTTCAGCTGTTTGCGGGTCTGACGGGGAAAACGACGACCATTGGAGGATTCTCCAGTCTCTTCCCCTGCTCTCGGTGCCAGCTGGTGACGCGGCACACCATGCGGTCCAGTCGACTTGCGAGCAGTCCGCTTGATAATGGCCATATCTGGACAAGAGGTTATAGATGAGAAAGGCTAGCAAGAAAAAGGTATAGGTACACTATCCCAACGAACTCTTTTATATACATAAGTGATTATGACATGATGCATGAATCGTTCCTACGGAACAAGGCAATGCAACTACTAAGGTAAAGTACATAGGGCTTATACAAGTTGTCTTGCTACAAGTTGCCAAAGACAAGATGAGATGAGAGAAGCAATTTGGACTCAAAATAGTCAAGTTTAGTTTTTGGACTCAAAAACCTTTTGAAATTTTCGCAAAAAGATTGCAACGTCGTAGTGAGATGCTCCGATACCACTCTGTGACGTAACGGCCCTAATCCCATGGCCCACTGATCACTATCAAACATTGTAGTCGATCCGTACAGCCAAGAGATTAAGACCTGGTTTCGCCACTGGGCTACATCAGTGCCCGATGTCCGCAGGATCATCTCACAATTCAGTTACAATCTCTTGATCATTTTGACAAATAACATCGGAGTAAATAGCGGAAGACTTAGATAACAATAGTTTTACAAACCAGGGTCCAACATAAAATTAAGTGAAGTTATTACAGACCATAGTTCAAATAGATAGAGTTGGCAGGGTAGCATATGACAGCAACTAAAAGATAAAGATACTTCACCCAGCCCGAGGGTGAATAATCACTCATCGGCCTCATCGGCCTCTTCCTGAACAACAGTCACACAGCAGGGTCCAAGGCATACTGAGGAATCTGCCGTACCTGCAACATGGGTAATAGAACCCTGAGTACAAAGGTACTCAACAAGACTTACCCGACTAAAGAAAAGGGAGAAGACTCAGGTATGAGAGGCTTAGGGTAGTCAAGGTAAGGATTTAAGCAAGTTCAAGTATTTTGCAGAAAAGCATTTTTCTAACCTTGTTCCTTATTTTGAAAAGACTCAAATATTCCTTGTATCATCATAATCCTTGATTCATTTTACTTTCCAAAACAGACCTAGTTGAGAACCACTCCCTGTTGACAGTCAGTGACTAAGTCTCCATAACCGAGGAGCAGCGTTAATCCGGATAAATAATACTCAGCTGAGGGTCCCTATCCACACTGCATATGTAGCACCCAAGCTTGCATATGCCAACTCGTCTACCACGATTCCTCCAAGATTGGGCCCGGTCCTACGCCACCCGGAAGTACAGTACACCACTCCAATCCGGGACTCTAACCCACGTGGGTACATGCTACTTCCGCCATCTCTCCACTCCCAGTGCGCGGTTGTCGGTCCAATAAAGGATTCCTCGGAGCCGAAGCTTTCCGTAGTATGTGAATAGTTGCAAGTCTTAGTCAGCAGGCCCCCATACAGGTGGTCCCTAAATTTTCCAGCCAGCGACAAGCACCTCGGGACTCTAACCCAAGAGTACAGGTCCTGTCAGTTTTTCAACCCTGTCCCGGTCGGTGTCAACTGTTGAGTCCCGGACTACAACATGACGGTACCGTACTCGCGGACAACCTCTCCTTCCCATTGACTAAGTACGGATCAGATACTTAGCCAATAGTGGGAGTAAACCAGAAATTCCCATAAATATTCTTAAAGTGATCACACTTTTGAAATTGGCATTTTTATTGCAAAACTATCATATAGCAATGCTAAGCATTTTGCAAATAGTTTTTGAAAAGCAGGTATCGGGTGTATCATTGGTCAAGGTAGATAATGCATCAGATAGGATTTCACTCAACTCCTATCAACCTAATGCAAGAATTTAACTCAAAGATATTTAAGGAAACATTTATAAATTCAAGGAAAGGGTTAAATACACCGGGGCTTGCCTTGGATGGCAAAAAGAGCAGACTCGGGGTAGGTATAGGTGTCGGAGCTCGGGGTCGCCTCGGGAGTTGGTTCGTCAACAGCGGCCTCGACTCTGGTACCTTCTTCGTCAACTATACGGATGCAATGATGAATGCCCATGAGAATGATGATATGGACTTAAGGTGCAAGACAATTCCACTGATTCTAGATTACTCTTAGGCAAGACATAATCGAAATCTAGGTTGAGCATAAAAGGTAACCATTTCTTCCTTAAGCAATATTGATTAAACTAGACCTTATTGTAATTATCCTAAGCATCATCTAAACATAGCATCACAAACATCATAGACCAAAGGGTAGGGGTCTATGAACATCAATCAATCCAAAGATCACATCATTGAACACTTATTACCAACCCTAAACCATCTTTTCTATTTTTCTTAATTTATTTAAAAGGTCATTTTATGAAGTTGCTCCAAAAATTACCAAATTAATCACATAAGTTCATTATGGTGTAGATAGATGGCAAAACAAATTTCATAATTTTTGGAGGTCATTAAGGTGCTCAATTAAATCTAGGCATTAATTAACAAAAGGCACTATTTAGGAATTAAAATAAATGCCCAAAAATCAACTTGCTCCAAATGACTTCAAAATTTCACCAGAGACTTGTCATGACATAACTTGCTCACAAAAAGTGATCTCATAATTTTTGGAGTTATAAATCTTTTTCTAAAAATCCAAAACCATCATTTATTAATTAAAAGGGAGATTTTTCATTTTCAAATTTTTGCAGAAAAGTCAAGTTTTATATTTTTATAAAATACTTCAAGGTGTAAAGAGTCTACCATCAAAATTTCAGAATTTTTGGATCAACACAGAAAATCACACAAAAAGATGAAATTTGAACACTATTCACATGTTTGAAGAAAAAGAAAAACGGCACTGTGCTTCGTTCCCGCACGCCGGCGATCGCCGGACGACGGCGGCGCGATTACGCCGGGCTCTACGAGCGCTCCGCGGCGGAACCAAGGGCACGGGAGGCAACAGGGGGCTCACCGGCGTCGATTAAGCGGCTCGGCGAGGGAAGGGGATGAACGGTGGAGGTGGTCGACGGTGACCGGCGGACGGCGGATGGCGGTGAACGGCGCTCCGACGACCCTGCGCGAAAGACGCGACCGGAAAGGTCGGGTTAGAGTCGCGTGGAGACAAGGAAGGTGATGCGGGGGTCAGTGGAGGATGATCAAGGCCGGAGAGGGAGTATTTCACGATCCCGACCTCGACGGGATTCTCGCCGGAGATGACGACGACGAGCTACGCCGGGCAAACGGGGACGGTAGAGGTGAAATTGGAGGGTGGGGAAGCTTCACCAGATCAAGGCGGAGCTGCTGAGCTAGGTGGTTGAGCACGGGAGGCTCTGGAGTGGGCTGGCCACGGTGGCGGAGGTGGGTGATGGAGCTCGGGCTCCGGCGGCCTTCTTATAGCCGCAGCCAGAGGCCGGTAGAGACCTCGGGGTTGCGCGGGTAAGGTTTGCGGGGGCGTGCGCACTCGATTGCGCTCTGGCGGATAAGCTGGCGTGCAGCCGGGGCTCGGGCGCAAGCTCGCCGGCGATGGCCACGCGGCGGCGACGCGCTGGGCACTGTGGGGGACGGGAGAGAGGGTCAGCGCTCGCGTGCGGGCGCGGAGGGAACAAGGAGACAACGGTGGCAGGTTGGTGGCGTGTGGGGAGCAGCCAGGCGCGCGGCACGCGCAGCGCCGGCGGGCTGGCCATGGCCGGGCCCCCCCTAGCTCGCGGTAGGAGAAGAACAGTAGACTAGGGTAGATTTTGACTTTTGAGCAGTTTCAGAACTTTGCAAATGGCTCCCAAAATTTGAACTGTGCGACAAAAACTCCAAACATCAAAGTTGTTCAGAAAAAAGAGATCTACAACTTTGTCAATATGAACATTTTCAAATTCCAAATAGTTTTTGAACCATTTTCAAAAACAGTAAAGGGGACACTTTTTCAAACTTGATTCAAATCAAAATTACTCTGGATTTCAAACTGAAACTTGAAAATCTTTATATATGAAAGTTGTTCCATTTGTCAAAACCTACAACTTTGCTATTATACACTTTTCCTGAAACTCATTAGTTTTTGAACTCATTTCGAAAACTGAAAAGGGGGACAAAAACTGGAGTTTGAATGAATTTGAAATAACTCAAAACTTTGTACTGCAACTTGAAAATTTGTAAATACCAAAGTTGTTTCTCTTGGCCAGATCTACAACTTTGCGTTTTGGACCAACCTCAAATTTTGAATAATTTTTGAATTACAAAAAGAGGGATAAAATCGAGGGTTTGGAAATCAGGGTTTTGCAAAAGGGATTTGAAATCTGATTCTGAATTTTGAACTTTGGCCAACACAACAAAACTTCAAGACACCAAAGGAACAAGAATTACACAAAGCTAGTCACAGAGATGAAATTACCATTTTGCCCTTGTAGAGAGAAGTGGGCTAATTAGGGTTTTTGCAATAGAGGTACTTCACATAAAATGATACACTTAGCAAAATGCATACACATGAAATCATGATCAAGATGCTTTAAGATGATAATGATGATATGTCAAGTTAATTACATGCTAAACACCAGAGGTGTTACAATAAGCTCACTAGCAATGCTCAATAACAAGGCTACACAAGCCAAATTAGAGAGCTCAACTTAGCTACACAAACTAAGAAACTAAACACTAGCACAAGAGTGAGTATTGAAACACAAGCTAGTGAAGGAACAAGGCAGCCGGTACTATCGGGCTGCTAGGCCGGTACTACCGACTTATATAACCGGTACTATTGGGCACCTGCAGAAAGCTACGAAATCGAAGTGTGTGAGATGCAATTTCAGATCTAGCAATTACCCCATTTCCCTAAGTGTTGTAGATGACGATTGTAGCTTCCCCAAGTCTTGGTTCCTTGCCAAAAAGTAGATCGAGCCTTCCCAACCTAAGAAAGAGTGAAGGAGGGAGGAAGAACACGAAGAACACAAGCACAACTGTAATATGCAAGGAAGAAAGAACAATAAGTAAAAGGGGACACAAGATTTTATCTCGAGGTTCACTTGGTTGCCACCAAGCTAGTCCTCGTTGAGGCAAGCCCAAGGTTGTCGTCGATCCTCTTGCTAGTGGTGACCCTAAGTCACACTCTCCACGATGGAGTGCTCACCAAGAGCTCTCCACTAGAGTTGCTCTTCGCGATCTCCCGCGGTGTGAGCACAATGCCCCTCACAAAGCTTCTCCGGAGCCACGCACAATCTTCACGCGGGCTTCACGACGGAGACATCCACCAAGTTGTCTAGGAGGTGGCAACCTCCAAGAGTAATAAGCACCACCGGCTTGCAACTCGAACACCTAGTGCCAACTCTTGCAATCTCTCATGCACCACACTAGAATCCCTCTCTCACACAATCGGATGAACACTATCAAGCATATGTGAGTTAGATGGCTCTCAAGCACTCCCAAACATGGACACCAAGTCCCTAGGGTGCTCAACCTTTTCCAAGGGCCGGCCACTCCTCTATTCACAGAGGGGAGCGGCCAACTAGCCGTTATCCCCTTTTCCCGAGCTCCCACGGCTACACACGGTACTACCGACGAGAGGGCTGGTACTACCGATGGACAATATGACTGTTAGGATAGCCTTCCTAACACACCCGGTAGTAGGGTCGGTAGTATCGGCCTTATGGTGGTACTACCGGTAGGCCAAATCTGGTCACTTCCAGAGAGCCTGCAAACTGCCTCCAAACGTCGGTACTACCGACCACTAGGGCCGGTACTACCAGAGACCGGTACTACCGGCTTATAACGGTACTACCTTTAGGCCAAAACTCCCCCCGAACAGAGAGCTTGCGCGCAGCCCTCTTAGGTCAGTACTACCGACCACCAGGGTCGGTACTACCGGCTGCAGCATCCTCAACTCCTCGCTAAAACGGTCATAACTCTTAGCTTTGAACTCTGATTTCGATGATTTTAGACATTTTGGAAAGCTAACTCAGAGGGCTACATAACCCACATACATAGCTAATCCAACTCACAAAGTATTAGTACAGAATTCCAATCCAAGACCCATCCTAAAGTTCAGAACACAATGAAAAGCCTCCTTCTCTTCTTCGAGTTGATCCAAATCAACCCTAACACCTTTTCCTTTGCAAATGTGCCAACACCACCAAGTGTACACCATCATGTGCATGTGTGTTAGCATTTTCACAATCATTTTCAAAGGATTTTCACTTGCACTCACCACGCCACTCGATCCTAGTAACAACGCAATGTTAGATCACTCAAGTGGCACTAGATGACCGATATGCAAACAAGTTTGCTCCTCTTGATAGTACAGCCATTTATCCTAAACCCGGTCATAATCTTCTCTACACGCCTATGACCGGCGAATTGAAATGCCCTACAAATATACTTTTGCCTTGCGCATTTCATTCCATCTCCTTTGGTGTTGATGCAACACATGTACCAACCTGTCATCAAATGATATGATCCACTTCATATCATCACATGGCCTCCATGGTCCATTGATCTTGACCTCACTTACTCTTCACCATTGCTTCGGTCCTTCGGCGCCAAGTCTTTGCTCAAGCCTCCCGACACTCGGTACCAACGGCTTCAAAGCCTCCAACTTGCCCTTCACCTTCACAATCGGTCCATCAAGCCAAGTCTTGCCTTGATCTTCACCATCTTAACCACATGACTCCATGTCATGTTTCATGTGCATTAAGCTCCTCCATGATCATCACATGTGTGAGCTTCACATCAAGTCCAAGTCATTCACCTCCATGGCTCAAGTGCTCACACACATGTACCTGTGGACTAATCTCCTATGTATCTCACATAAACACAATTAGTCCACCTAAAGTTGTCACTCAATTACCAAAACCAAACTAGGACCTTTCACCATGGTTGATTCGGTGGATCCACCCTCGACCATGGTAGATCCACTCAGGTAGGCCTCCTTCTCCTTCTCCTTCTGTGTTACAGTTCCGGCGAGCCCCTCCCTTCTTCCCAAACTCTAGTCGCCTAAGAAGGAAAAGGGGTTTAGGGAGAAATGTCGACCAAGTGATGGAGATATTGACAGTCAGTTTAGGGGCTTTGCGGCGGTCGGGCCAGGACGGGGTAGGGCCCCACAACTAGGGGTGGAGAAGGGGAAAAAGGTGGTTGTTGACACAAAAATCTCGGTCGAGATGCGCCAACACACTCGTGTGCACGGTCCTCAAAGGGGTACGGAGCAAGTCCTGACCTCCTGGACCTTCAGCAAACAGTGGTGTCGATTCTCAGCGAAAATCGACTTCAGGCGTGCTAGTCAATTTGACCTGTAATTGACAAGGAGAAGAAAAAGATTGTCAAATCATGGAACCTGTCGGTTTGATGCCAGATAGTTCCAAATTATGCGGCTTTGATATAGCCATTTGTCTTTAGGACATTGACTATAAAGTCAACTCCCATGAGATTGCATATAAAGTAATGAAAAAGATATGAAGCATAACAGCTATGACGTATGTAAGATGAATGCTTATAACAATCCGACAGCCGATAAGCTTTTAAAAGATATTAACAGATAGAGAACAGATAGAGATCTATATGTACGTTCAAACGACATAAAACCAACGTATCGACTAAATGCACAAGCAATTCTATTCGTTAACAGTGGGGTGTCTCCATGCAGCCGTAATAACAAATAGATCGATAAAATAACTTAAACACCAACAATGGGGTGTCCCCATGCAGCCATGATGATGATCAAGCTAGATCGCGTCTCGTGCATAAAATAGATCCGTTGATTCCAAACCATTTGGAAGAACATATTATGACGAGAGCATAACTGAATCGGTTATTTCAACCGATGCAGGGTCCATGAGGCATGGACAAGATCTACTCGACAAAAACATGATTTAATCTAAGATAAACAAACTCAATCTATCATATATATCAGTGAGGTTCGGAAATACAGCTGTAATAGACATGCTAGATCAAATCTTATCTGCTCTTAAATCAGATCACAGTTTTATCGAATATCTCGAACGCACAACATGTAACAATCAAGATTGGCAAAATAGCCGATGAGAGGTTTATATCGGCTATTTCCTCTATTATGAGCGTGTAAACCTCAAAACAGCCGATACTACGTATCCTTTAAGCGCAGGCTACTTTGTCAACCTTGATTGGGCAAGATGTTGTTTAAAACATAAATAAACATATTAAAACATAAAACAACATCGATAACTTAATGAATCTACCAGCTTGCCAAGCCAGTAGAGCCGATAACTAGTCAAGATCGACTAAAGTAAGAGATTGATCAGAGTCAAGACAGTCTTACAAAAGACGAGCCTAGACCGATAACTAGCCATGTCATAGCTTAACAAGAGTTTGGTCAATGCCAATGCAGCCTTATTACACGATGACACAAGCCATTGGTGAAACTTACAAGCAAACCGGAGGTCGGTCGATGCCGATGCAGCCTTGCCTAATTGAAGGTCTCACCGAGATCTACGTTACTCCTACTCCTAGGGTTTTGGCCGAGGGTCGGTTGTGTTTGATTGATTGGATTCTGTACAAAAATCCGGGTTTCAAGCTATTTATAACCCGGTTGACTCCTGCCCTAACACGAGTAGATTACAAAAAAGGAAAAATAAAAGACGACCCGAACTTGAACTCCCTGGTCGAGTCTGACACGTCTTCGAAGCCTGTCGCGCTGGTCCGCATGAAGCTTCCGGGTCACCTTCGACTCATACGAGTTTTTTTATATTTCCAGGCCGATCTTTTTACTTAATAAATCGGCCGTTTATGTTTACAAAATATCAAACTTCTCAGTCCAAAATCTGGTGTAAACACATGCCCCCCAATTTTGGGATGAAATTCATTTTATTCCAAAAATGTCATTTTCCTTCTTTTAGGTTCTGATCGACTATCTTTATTTCTTAGCCGATCAGCCGAGTCTTTCCCCAACCGTTATCGCTTTCTTTCAGTTCTCAAACCCTAACCTTCAAAGAAATCAGCCGCCATTTGATTTTGAGAAAAATCCTTTCAAGAGCTCAACTTCAGTGTCCCCACAAGTCAAATGGCGACTCAAGATTCCATCCCTGGGGTAAAATCTGAGGTCCCCCATCATCTTTCTTTTCTAGTGAACTTTCATCTTTGCACTCTTCCTCAAATTTTGAATTTTCAGGCGCTTCATGATCAGATCCTCATCCCGGTTCAGGATAACCCGGATAATTTCTTTCTCGCACCAGTAGGCAATCTTGATCCTACTGAAGTCATCACTGCCGAAACCCAGAGAATTCCCTAGCGATGGATATCGTTTCGGTTTTCAAAGGACGGACGACGAAGACGGTGGTAGACTAGGCTAAGTGTCATATGGTGTTGGAGGACACTTAGGTAGTCTTAGGTCTTTGTTTTTCCTTTGGCCGTACTATAAAGGGGAGCGTGAATCAGTAGCTTGACCTAGATGAGTCTATTGAGGTAGGTGTGGTGCACACTTGTTATTTCATAGCCCTAGGTAGCTCAGAGAGATGCCTTATGTCGAGAGAAACAAAAGTCGTTTAGGACGCATCGCGATCCGAGTTCGTTTTGGCCTTGTAATAGGCATCAGATGTTGGCCAGGTGGGCATTGGAGGCTCCGATGCTCACCCTGACTAGGGTTTAGTCTGGTGCGTGGCATCAGAGGCTCCGATGTTGCCACATCGGACGCTCCTATGACACTGTTCACTTGCGAGTGAACTGTGGGATGCATCAGACGCTGGCATCGGATGCTGAGGGCCAGCATCTGATGGCCATCCAGTAAGGTTCCAGAGAGGGTAAATCTGCATCGGATGCTTCCGATGTGGAAGCATCGGACGCTGCCCAACGTCCGATGCTCCTTTAAACAATCTGACAGGGTGGTACAGTCGACCGTTGGTCGAGGTCATCAGCGCGTCCGATGCCAGGCATCGGAGCGTCCGATGCCCCCGTAGAAAACCTGTGTTGTGCTGTTTTTGGATGGTCGGTTGGGGCAGTATATATACTCCACCTCCTCATCAATTTGAGTGTTCTTGCCACTTCCATCTGCTGAGAGACACATTGTGAGTGTGAGATAGTGCAAGAGCCCTAGTGAGGTTGAGAGATTTGCTAATTGTGAGAATTAGACACCTCCTAGTGAGAATTGAGTAGCAAGTGTGCATCCATCCATCTCTTTGGCCTTGTGTTGGTCAAGTGAGAGTTCTAGCTTGTTACTCTTGGTGATCGGCATCACCTAGACGGCTTGGTGGCGATCGTGAAGCTTGGAGAGCATCCGGTGGCATTTTGGATGACCCAAGCAAGCTTGTGACCGGTAGTGAGCGATTCACCGGGCCGGAGCGGCAAAGAATTAGCTCATAGTGAGCACTTGATCCTTGCACGGATCAAGGGGGAGCGATACCCTTGCGTGGGTGCTCCAACGAGGACTAGGGGGTGTGCCGACACCTCGATACCTCGGCAAAAAGATCGTCTTGTCATCTCTACTCCTTTACTTACGCATTTACTTTCAAGCAATTCAATTCCGCACTATACTTGTTGTTCATTAACTATTGAATTGCTTTGCTAGAGTAGGAGTGGCATAGACTTGGTCTTTTGTGCGGTAGAATAGAGAGAAACACACTTCTAGGCACAAGGGGGTTAATTGGGCTTAATAGGTTTTAATTCTTGCTAAAGTTTTAGAAAAGTCCAATTCACCCCCCTCTTGGGCATCTTGATCCTTTCAATTGGTATCAGAGCCTCGTGCTCTCGATTTAGGCTTAACCGCCTAGAGTTAAGATGTCCGGAGGTGATGGACCACCTCCCACGTTCGAGGGAGACGACTTTCCATATTGGAATCTGTATGGACTCGTACCTAGAAGCGGTTGATGTTAAATGCCGCGAAGCCGCCATAACCAGTTTCCCCAAACCCAAGGAGGGCACTAGCCTCACGCCACATGAGGAAGAAAATGAGAAGTGGAATGCAAAAGCCAAAAACATTCTATTTAGAGGCATTTGCAAGGATGTGTTTAACCGCGTCCGAAACCACAAGAATGCCCATGATTTATGGGATAACATTTGCGCTCTCCATGAGGGAACCAAGAGTGAGCGTGAGGAGAGATATCATTTAGTCATGCAAAAACTTCATTCTCTTGATATGCATGCTAATGAAAGTGCCAATGAAATGTACTCACGCTTAAATGTTTTTGTAGAGGAACTCAATGGACTTGGCCTCACACAAATGCAACCATCCGATGTTGTGAGGAAAATTCTTTGTGTCCTTCCAATTGAGAAGTATGGACACATTGTGATGGTGCTACATCAAGGCGATCTTTCCACCGCTACATCAACCCAAATCTTGGGAAAGATCAATGCGCATGAGATGTACATGCACATCACACCAAGTGGTGGCTCCTCCACCGACAAGAAGAAGGACTTGGCCTTCAAAGCTAGCCATGACAAGAAGGGCAAGTCTAAGGCTATTGAGGTGCATCATGAGAGCTCAAGTGATGAAGAGGATGATTCCAATATCGCTCTCATGGTGAGAAGGACCACCAAGATGTTGAAGAAGCTTCACAAGAACGGAGTCAACTTTGACTCAAGAAAGAAGAAGTTCTTCACAAGTAGCAAGAGGAGGCCAATCTCCAAAATGGATTGCTACAATTGCGGTGAGCTTGGCCATCTTGCTCATCAATGCACCAAGCCCAAGAAAGAGAGCTACAACAACAAGAACAAGGGCAAGAAGTATGACTCATCAAGTGAAGATGAGAAGAACAAGGGCAAGAAGTATGACTCAACCATTCCACCGGGATGGTAGAAGAAACATATGATGTGGAATTCGATAAATCTAATGGCTCTCAAGGAGAGCATGAGAATCTTGATGACGTAGGTGATGAACCATTGAGGGAAGCAATGAAGAACATGCCGGTTGGAGCTATCAAGCCTAAATATGATGATGATGATGTGCAAGTCATTGACAAGCCATCCTCATCCAATGTACCACATGATGATGACAAAGATGGGAGGGATCCATTTGAAGATACTCATGTCTCCCATGATCAAATGATGGTACATGCTCAAGATGTTGATGCTCCACAAGCGGCCCCTCAAGTGGTTGATCGAAGAACTACTCCTCTACTACAAGCTCATCCTCAAGATCTCATCATAGGGAGTCCAACAAGGGGTGTAATGACTCGATCTCAAAAACTTGCTTTATTTATTGAACATCACTCCTTTGTGTCTCTTGTTGAGCCTACCATTGTAGATGAAGCTCTAGGTGATCCGGAATGGGTGAATGCTATGCATGAAGAATTAAACACCTTCACTCGCAACCAAGTTTGGACACTTGAAGAGCGACCCAAAGGCGCAAGAGTCATTGGAACAAAATGGGTGTTTAGGAACAAGCAAGATGATCAAGGCAAGGTTGTTAGAAACAAGGCAAGGCTAGTGGCAAAGGGGTTCTCTCAAGTTGAAGGTTTGGATTTTGGAGAGACCTTTGCACTAGTTGCAAGACTCGAAGCCATTCGTATCCTCCTTGCATATGCATCACATCATGACATTAAATTATATCAAATGGATGTGAAAAGTGCATTTTTAAATGGCTTCATAAATGAACTAGTCTATGTTGATCAACCTCCTGGGTTTGAAGACCCTAGATATCCTAATCATGTTTATAGGTTGTCCAAGGCGCTATATGGGCTCAAGCAAGCCCCAAGAGCATGGTACGAGCGCCTCCAGGATTTCCTCATTGAGAAGGGCTTCACCATTGGGAAGGTCGACACCACACTATTCACCAAGAAGCTTGATGGAGAGATCTTCATTTGTCAAGTCTACGTTGATGATATCATCTTCGGGTCAACAAATGAAGCCTATTGCAAGGAATTTGGTGACTTGATGTCGAAGGAGTTTGAAATGTCCATGATTGGAGAGCTCACATTCTTCCTAGGCTTCCAAGTCAAGCAATTGAAGGAGGGGACTTTCATATCTCAAGAGAAGTATACAAAAAACCTCCTCAAGCGCTTTAACATGGATGCTTGCAAGCCTATCAAGACTCCAATGCCAACAAACGGACATCTCGACCTAGATGTGGGAGGTAACCCGGTTGATCAAACTCTCTACCATTCTATGATTGGGAGCTTGTTATATTTGACCGCATCTAGGCCCGACATCATGTTTAGTGTGTGCATGTGTGCTCGCTTTCAAGCCGATCCTAGGGAATCACATCTCATAGCGGTGAAGAGAATCCTTAGGTACCTAAAGCACACCCCAAGCATTGGCCTTTGGTATCCCAAAGGAGCTAACTTCCAACTCGTTGGGTATTCCGATTCAGATTACGCGGGTTGCAAAGTAGATAGAAAAAGCACATCTGGAGGGTGCCATTTGCTTGGGAGATCACTAGTTTCATGGAGTTCGAAGAAGCAAAATAGTGTGGCCTTGTCTACCGCCGAGGCGGAATACATAGTCGCGGGTGCTTGTTGTGCACAAATCCTTTACATGAAACAAACCCTTTTAGACTATGGTGTAGTTCTAGAAAGGGGACCTTTATTGTGTGACAATGAGAGCGTGGTTAAGCTTGCTAACAACCCGGTTCAACACTCTCGCACAAAGCACATAGATATTCACCATCACTTTCTTAGAGACCATGTTTCAAAGAAAGACATATCCTTAGAGGGAGTTAGAACCGAAGATCAATTGGCGGATATCTTCACAAAACCCCTAGATGAAAACACTCTTTGTAGATTGCGAAGTGAGCTTAATGTGCTTGATCTAAGTAACTTTGTCAAAAGGTGAAAGGGGGCTGTCTTTGCATTATATTGTATCATATGCCATGTTTAAATTATGCTATGCACATAGGCTTGTCAGACGTGGTTAAGATAACCGCCCTAAAAAGCGTGTGAAGAAGCTTACCCATGAGCAAACTTGACAAGCAACCTAGATTCAAATTCCGTAATGCATTGCATATGCATGTTTGTTGCTTTGTCATTTCTTTTCAGTTAAGCTTTGAGCAACCGCTGTGTTCGTCCACCGCTAGGGGGAGCATTTGAGGCTCCTAATGGTTGAGACCCCTAGTTTTGGTGGCCACATGTTGTCTCCTCGGGTTCTATTGCTTATTTTTCCTAAAAATGATATGTAGCCTATGGCAAACTATTTATAAAATTGAGGGTTTATGCGAAGATACTCATACTAGGTTCCAACTGGTGTTTATTTGCCTCTTATTTGTGTTGGAACTTTGTTGGGAGAGGGAGTCGCAACAGAAATCTTCAAAACAGCCCAAAATGGGGCATCAAAAGCTCCCCTAGCGTCCGATGCTCTGCACTGTAGACAACTCCGACTGGAACAATGTCAGGGTAGCCTCCGATGTGTCACCATCGGAGCCTCCGATGCACCATCGGATGCTGCCCAGCTTCCGATGCCATGGCAAAGGATGCTTCCGGTGTGATTTTGGCTTTTCTGGAGCTCTCTAGACAGGCATCGGAGCGTCCGATGTAAATCCATGCGCGCCTCCGATGCCCCTTTATGCGGCGTGTTGAGTTCTCCAATTGACTGGTCGGTCCCACACGTCATCTCCGTCCTTCCACTTTTGCCCGCTCCCGACCTGCCACAAACCCTAACCGCCGTGCTCCGACGCGCTCACCCTCGTCGGCCGCTGCTCGCGCTTGCCCCAACCTCCCTCCCCTCCCCCATGCTCTTGCCGCCGAGTCCTCGCTCCGCCGCGACCCCACCGCGCTCAGCGCCCCGCCGAGCCGCATGCGCGCCTCGCCGTGCCCACACCTCACCCTCGTCGGAGCTGTGTCCCCCTCGCCGGAGTTCATCCTCGCCGGCGCTTCACCTCGTCGGCGCTCTTCCCCGCGCACTTTCACCCCTCGGGCGACCTTTCCTGGCCGGTCGAATCCTCAGTGAGCCTCCACCCCCTCCTATTCAACCTCATGCCTTCCATGTGCTCGATGAATTGCCTCAATGACCGTTCCACCATGGTTTGACTCAGTTTTCACTCAAACCTCTTGCAGACCTCCTAGGTGTGATACGTGGGTGCCCGAACGTCAGTGTCTCACCTCTTCCTGGCTCGGTTCGTCGCACGTCAGGTAGCAAAGCCCTTTCCTTATCTTATCTCCGTGCTTTGCTTCCGATAGGACTTCTCGTCTCTAGAATATATGTTCTTATATATATATCCCGTCTATTCTTGCAGCGAGTCTGTGGCCAGATTATCAGTTGTCAGCTTGGCAGTGACAGATAACCCGGGGCCAAGCCCGCGTGTAAGGATCGAGGCCAAGCCTCACGAGTGACAGCGTAGTTGATTCTCAGTGTCTGGGGGAGCTTCTGTCAGTTGGTTTTCTTGTCAGCTGTTTTGCCCGGGGTCTTCAAAGTCAGTGGTTCTTTCACCGACAGTTCAGCACCTCTCAGTGTCAGTTTCTCTGTTCTTGTCAGCCATGCCGCGCTGCAAGAACGTCGGTGGTGGCCCAGGGGACTCTCCTCCCCGTCCCCCCTTCCGGTCAGAGGCCCGGCAAGGGGAAGTTGATCACGCGCAGGAAGCGCACCAGGGAGCAGAGAGAGGCAGACCAGGCCCGAGAGGTTGCAGCCGCCGCAGAGCGTGCTGAGCAGGGTGGTCGTACGGGCGGACTCAGGATTGAGGACCAGTTGTCCCCCGACCAGCGCCAAGCAGTTGAGGAGGTTGAGCGGTTCCACCACTCACCGACTGGCACGCTTATGGCTGCCGAACGACGTCCACGTCTCCGGGAGTGGAGCCCGAGAACTCAAGGCAGGGCCAGGCAGAGGCCGAGGCAGCTGAGGCTGAGGCAGCACAGGCAGAGGCGCCAGAGGCCGAGGCAGAGGAGGAGGTTCCTGAGGAGGTTCCCCGACGCTGGTCCACTCGTCGCAGGACAGCAGTGCCACCCCGGCCCGACGTCCTGAAGGACCGAGAATGCAATAGCAAGGCGACCAGAGGGGGGGGGGGGGGGTGAATGGGAGTTCAAAAATTTCTCTTGAAACTTTGGCCTTTGTCCTAAAATCAACCCCCAAAAGCTTCGATCGAAACCGTGATGCCCACGACCCTTGGAAGAGGGTGGATGATCCCTAGGATCACAGCGAGGCACCACAAAGCGACAGCAAACCAAAAGCCAAAAGCACCGGCACAAGTTTGATCCCTAGAAACCAAGTCCCAAACGTAGATTGAAGACTACGTTGGGAAATCCCCAAATACCGATGCTAACAAGTAGCAAAGATACTTAGAGAGGTTCCTAGGTGAACTAAAAGGCCAACCGAGAAGTCCGGAAACCAAGTGAAGAAGCCGGGAGAACAAACACACTAAAGCTCAGCCTTCAGCCGAGTCGCGGACTGTCCGCCCCAACTGCGGACTGTCCGCAAGGGGATGGCGGACTGTCCGCCGGCCAAACACAAAAACAGTAACTCTGCTGGAACCTCCCTGGACTGTCCGCGGTTCAAAAAACACTTGCCCAATAGCGTGGAGTCAGGCCACTGGTCTGACCGACCCCGACGCGCGGACTGTCCGCGGTAGCACTGGCGGACTGTCCGCGGATGAACAGAGAGGGCGATTTCGGTCGCCCTTCTCCCAAGTCCTCCCAAAATCAATCCAAACCAAAATCCCTTGATTCCAAACTTGGAGAGGATGATCACGAGGTAGTTAGGAGACTATCCCTAAGAAATCATCCGCTCAAATCAACCCAATCAACGGGAAATCGAAAGGGAAGGTGTATGAACGAAAAAGCGCCACGAAAATGAAATCAACCCGATCTACTTGTTCGTGAGGAGTTAGATGAATTCCTTCGGTGGAAATGATCTCCTCACTATAAAGAACAAGATGATTCAAACGGATTTCGCAAAGACGCAATAGAGAGGGAGATCGAGTGACGGGAAAATCGCGGAGAAACGAAGAATGCGAAGAACACGAACAAAACGCGAATCAAGTCATCGATCTGCAACCGTGTGGCTACCACACGCTACAACCGTGAGATTACGGTCCCACTTCCTCAAAATCCCCAATACACAGAGGTATGGTTCTCTGTGGATCTTAGTTGCTACAGCAGGGGATTGGGAGAGCAGGAAAACCTAGAAGGCAAAGAGCAAATGGCTGAGATAGGATGGGAGGTGGGTGTCTCCCTCTACTTATCCTAATTCTAATTCCCACTCTACCCCTAACTAATTACAGAGCGAACCAGCTAAACCCTAGGGTTATTCTGGACCAACTCGAAGTTGCTGGTGATCCAACGGCCACGCCCGCACAACTGGTAGCGTTGCCTCGACGCAACCTCACCGATTGCCGCCACGTGCCGCCACCGCTTCGCTCGTCCTTTTCCTGGACTTTGCCCCTGGTTTTGAGGCCCAAACCGGGAAACCAGCCTTCACGACCAACCCCCGGTTTTGAGACCCAAACCGGGAAACCAGCCGTCCATCGCCTGAGTTTTGTGGCCCAAACTCAGAAACCCGCAGCGCCCAGGTTTTGAGGCCCAAACCTAGAAACCGTCCTCAGCCCGAGTTTTGTGGCCCAAACTCGGAAACCGTCAGTGCCCAGGTTTTGAGGCCCAAACCTGGAAACCGTCCACTCGGTGGTTTTTCTGTGGCTCAACCACCAAACCGAACCGTCAAGGGGATGCACCGCCCGTGCACCCCGTCCACCGACACGTGTCCCCAGGTCCACGACCCAAGCAACACCGTGCCCGCAAGTCTTCGCTCGTCGCTGTCCCAGGTTGCCAGCCACCACAGCTGATCCTCGGGCCACCAGTCCCTCAGTCCAATCCTCACGTCCGCCCTTCGCCACTCTCGGTCCATCGGCATGGCACATCTCTACTTGACCTTCACCTTACCTTTGATCACTGTATCCGTGCTCGACACCTACACAACACAAGCCAAAGAACATGCGCATTATCCCAGTTGACAATCACTCATCACTCAGAGACTCGGCATACACCCATGTATCCGCAATCTCCCCCTTGATGAGTGCATTGTCAACTACCAACACAAATCATAAATGAAGTAGAGATAGGAAGGAAGAGAGAGAACTCGACCAAATGACCCCAAAGCATATCAAAGCCGAAGAAGGTCAAGTGGAAAGAGCAAAACAACTTGGTTCCCAAAGACATGGGCAACGGCTCGACGCAACCAAGCAAAGCAAAGCTAGCCCTCAAGAAGAGGTAGAACAGGCTCAACACCGCTAGCATGAAAGCTTGATACCAATTGAAGAATCAACTGAAATTCAAGCAAAATAGAGCTAGCCCTCCAGAAGAGGCAGAACGGGCTCAACACCGCTAGCGAAGAAGCTTGATACCAACTGAAGAAAGCTAGAAATCAGCTGAAAGAGCATAAAATCAAAGGTGCTAGTTCCTCAAGAAACAGGCAAAGGCTCAACACAACTAGCTACCAAAAATGCTCCGAACCAACTATTACCAGCTCGAAAACGCAGCAGCGAGCAAACTTCCCCTCGAATGGTGCACACAACCAGGAAATCTCCCCCTTAGCTCAACTCAGAAAGTACATGATTTATCAATATTTTCTCCCCCTTAGTTGAACACAGAAGGCACTCATGATTTGTCAATATTTTGTCCCCCTTAGTTGAAAATGCACCATCAAGCAAGTTTCTCCCCCTTGACAAAAGAACTCCCCCTTCCAAAATGCATATGAGCCAAAATGCAAGTTAGCAGCTTCAGGAATATAGTCGATAGAATGAGAAGATGCTCGACAAAGTGCTGATCCGAAGACTGATTAAAATGTACAGAATGCTGGTAAAGGCTCAAACTGATCACCAAATATGAAATATGAACATGTGAGCAAAGTGAGTAGTTTTTAGCCAAAAAGGTATTCACCATCAAAATAGCACCAAACATGTATAGACAGGAAGTCAAACAAGTGCTAACCATGTATACAAGGTGAACTACCCCTAGCAAGGTTCAAAACATCATGCTATAGAATGAAGCATAGACTTGTGTATCCAAATTTTATCAGAGTTGCAGCGGTTTAAATTACACAAGTTAAAATTTCAGCATGTGATTGCGAGAGGTTGAAAGCTTGTCATTGCCTAACTTTTCAACTGTGCGAAGCCTATGCAGAAGCAATCAAAAGCTTAAAGCAACAGTTTCGGTCATACACTACACAGCTCAAGTTTAACTCAAAGTGCAATGAGAAACAGTCTCGAAACTGTGATGTGCTGACAAGCAGTTCCGTCTCGATCTTTTCATTTCACTTAACTTGGTTCAATTTTATCTCAGAATATGAACATACCAAGCAAGTGAATGACTCAGAACTAGAGACATAGCAACCTAGCATATATGAAAAGCACGAGTGAATTCTACACATCCTACACATGCTAGTTGCATATCTCAATGGTGAACAGTTTCAAGTTTTATGTTCATTAAGCAGGTTCACCATTCAAAAATAGCTCAACTCACAACATGCATTAGTGATCAAAAAGAGCATAAGCTACAAGCATCATCATAAAGCATCGGAGCAAATACTATACAGAGCATAGCCATATTCTAGAGATTATATTCATGAAGCTCTGAATGTAAATATGCAAGATGAAATGCAGAAAAGGTACCAATCGAAAAACACATAGTCAGGTTATAATACAAGAGTAAAAAATGTTTCCCCCATCTAAAAGGGGAAACACAGACCAAGCTCACCTCTCAACCAAGCAAAAGTTGATTGGTCCAAAGGCTTGGTAAAAATATCAGCCAACTGATGATGAGTATCGACATGGCGAAGGTCGATATCACCCTTCTCATAGTGGTCTCGCAGAAAATGAAAGTGCACATCAATGTGTTTGGTCTTAGAGTGCAGCACGGGGTTCTTAGCAACGCTAATTGCACTCGTGTTGTCACAAAGCAAATGAACGCGAGAAAAGCCCAGACCAAAATCACGCAAAGTGGCCATCATCCAAAGCAACTAGGAACAACAGCTAGCCGCAGCAACATACTCAGCCTCCGTGGTAGACTGGACAACACTAGACTACTTGCGAGAAGACCACGATACAAGAGAAGAACCAATAAACTGACAAGTCCTAGAAGTGGACTTGCGATCAATACGGCAACCAGTAAAGTCGGCATCGTAATAACCGCAAAGGGAGAGGGTGGAGGAAGCAGAATACCAAATCCCAAATTCTGGAGTGAAGCATAAGTACCTCATAATGCGCTTGACCGCCTGACGGTGAGAAGTGCGCGGCGACGACTGAAATCGCGCGCACAGACACACCGCGAACTGGATGTCCGGGCGTGTCACCGTCAGGTACAGCAGCGACCCGATCATACTCTGGTACTCCTTCTGGTCCACAGCTTCTCCATCCACATCCACATCCAGGGCCGCCGTGGTCGGCATGGGTGTTGGAAGAGGCTTGGCCTCACTCATGTCAAACTTCTTCAGGATGTCCTTGGTGTACTTGCCCTGGTGCACGAACGTCCCTTCTCGGGATTGCTTGATTTGCAACCCGAGGAAAAACGTCAACTCGCCCATCATGCTCATCTCAAACTCCCTGCTCATAGTGTCTGCAAACTTGACAACCAAAGCGTGAGAAGAACCACGAAAATGATATCATCCACGTAAATCTGGACCAAGAGAGTGTCATTGCCTTGCTTGAGGAGAAAAAGCGTTTTATCCACACATCCCATTTTAAAACCCTTAGCAAGCAAAAAGGTTTTCAACCTATCATACCAGGCTCTTGAGGCTTGTTTCAAACCATATAAAGCTTTGTGAAGTTTAAAAACATGGTTTTGAAACTTGGGATTTTTGAAACCGAGGGGTTGTCTCACATACACTTCCTCTTCTATGTAGCCATTTAAGAAGGCACTCTTGACATCCATTTGAAAAAGTTTAAACCCTTTGGATGCAGCAAAAGCCAAGAGTATCCTAATTGCCTCCAAACGAGCTACACGAGCAAAAGTCTCCTCATAGTCTATTCCCTCCTTCTGACTATACCCCTGGGCTACTAGTCTGGCCTTGTTTCTCACAACATGGCCATCCTCTCCTTGTTTGTTTTTGAAAACCCATTTTGTCCCAATAGGATGACACTCAGGAGGAGGAGGAACAAGAACCCAAACCCGATTTCTTTCAAAATTTTCAAGCTCCTCATGCATGGCATTGACCCAATCTGGATCAGATAAAGCGTGTCCAACATCTCGGGGTTCAAAATCAGCAACAAATGCAGAATAAGCAAAGTGAGAGATTTGTTGTGACCTAGACCGAGTGACACGTTCGCCGATGCTGCCGACCATCTGTTGAGGCGGGTGCTGACGCTGAATGTGTCGTGGCGCCTCCCGAGCATAAGTGATCTCCCCCTCAATAGTAGCTGGTGCCTCCCCGGGTACAAAAGGTACCGCTCGGGGTGGCGGATCCCACGGCCCCCAAGTCGAAGAAGAGGGATCGGGGTCGTGAGTCGTAGTAGAAGCCGCTCTTTGCGGCACAGCAGGTGGAGGTGGTGCTGGGTCATCCATCCCTTCAGCACCCTCGTCCTCATCATCAAAAAGAGGCTCTCCAACCTCATGATCACCTGCACGCTCAAAACGAGAAGAAGGACAAACCATGGTCTCGTCGAAGGTGACATCGGATGTCTCCATGACTCGATTAGTATCAAGGTTAAGTACACGATATGCACGAGTATGAGTGCCATAACCCAAAAATACACCGTCAGAAGAACGAGACTCAAATTGTCCAAGTTGCCCTTTTTGAGTATTGTTAACACCAGATTTTCGCACGCACAAGGATATGACAAGTGGACCCAGCCAGTAGTGGGGAAAAGATTTCGGCAAGCGATCAGGTGGCTGTTTGGTCCTCGGAGTTTTGGCAAATGCCTGTGTGGTCGGCTATCTTGCAAAACGGTGACTCTGTTCGAGAAACAAATATGGCAAGTAAAGCCAATTTTGCACTAGAAGACACGTGACGATGAAGGACGCCGAAGAGATTAGGAATAGGATTTACATCTTTCCATATTTTATTATGCAGATCGTAATCATCTAGGATTCGTATTTCGTCTAGAGTATAAATATAAGCTCTCGACCATTGTAAAACTGTTCACAACCATATCAATACAAATCGGCCCCGTGCCACCTTCGAGTCCTTAGTCGTGTCGTCGAGTTCTTCGAGAGGAATCATTGATCTGTCGACCTCCGTAAGTACCAGCAACCTTGCTATCATGTCTAGTATCATGCGGTGGATTTAGATATGATGCAAGTAGTCTCGTATGTTAGGCTTAGTATCGTGCGGCGGATTTAAGCTTATGACGGGAAGTTTTTGCTTATGCCTTGTATCGTGCGGCGGATTAAGTCATGAGTAAAAATAGTTATCGGCTCTATTAGATTTGGCAGATCCAATAGATTCATTAAGTTATCATGTGTTATATGTTTTATTTATTTATTTCTTGTAACACTCTTCTGCCCAATCTAGATTGATCTTTGTTTGGCCTTGTCGCACGAGTTTGCTTGTGCTTTCTTTTAATCATAAGATCATGATGGCTAAATCAACTCTCAATCTAGATTGTCACATGTTGTGGGTTCATGCATGTCAATCATGGTTAGACTTTGATGAAACTAGGTGTCATGCAGCAGATGCAGGTTTTAGATTAGTTTAATCATGCTTGCTTGTTTGTTCCTTCTTCATGGACCCCAATTCAGCTGGTTTGCCGATTTTGGTTAAACTTACACGAGTAATGAGCCTTTATAGATCTGTCCAAATATATGCATGCTTTTAGCTTGTTATAATTAGATTGTATCATGCGGTGGATTAATCTAATTATAAGAAGTGGTGTAGACTTATAGCAAGTGGTATCATGCGGTGGATTAGCTTTGCTTGAGTTTATACCTGACCGGTTTATGAAGACTAAACGTGCGGCAGATTAGTTGGATTAGCCTATGCATGTGTTATTTGAATAGATCTATATTTGAAAGTTACCTGTTTATAATATCTTTAATTTGTTCAAGCATGTCTTTCTTTACATATGTATTCGGCAGTTAATATGCTTTACATATTCTGTTCTCATACTAGCCGAATGACTTTATAAACATGCTCTGACAGACAGCTTCTATAGTTGTGTGCCGTCGTGATTGGCTTCCAAAGCCGTACATATGGAACTGTCTGGTTTTATCCGGCATGTTCCAAAGGTATTCTCACAGTTTTTTCCCTTGTTGGTTTTCAGGTCAAACCGACTGGCACGTCTCCGGATTCAGCACATTCCGAGCACCCGATTGAAGCTAGCTTTTCGGCTTGTTGTGTGCTTGGCGTGAGGTGTCACGTTTTGCGTCAACACACTTTTTGGCACGCCCGGTGGGACCACTCTGTTTCAAGATGCCTGAGATCAGTGATGATCAGGTTCTGGATGTGACCATGGATGATTTGTCGCCAGAGATGAAAAGTTTAGTACAACAGACTTGTGATGAACTTCAAAGCAAGTGCCTGATGACTTTCTCCAAGAACAAGAGCGGCAAGGTCTTTCAGAAGCAGGCGTTCCCAAAGATCATTCCTCATCACCAATCCGAGCCGTCTGACAGCGATGAAGAGGAAGCTATTCGGAAGATGATCGAATTAGTGTACAAAGCTGTATCGGAATCCATGACCAATCATCAGGCGGCTTTCTTGAATACTTTTCGTGCTGTCATGGTTAGCATTTTCGGTCCAGCAGCGGATAAACGCTTTGAAGAAGCTGCTGGTCCAATGCAAGGACCGTTGTTGTTCCCGGTACCTCAACGTCGAAGGATTGCCGAAGAGGGCGGAGCTAGCCCAAGCACAGGTGGGATGGTTCCTCATGAGATGCAACAGCCTCCCCAAACTTATGACCAGGTCACGTTCAGCACGACAGGGAATGTCCCGCAATCTGCTTCTAGAGTATCTCCTGTAGCGAACAGGATACAAAGGAATATGTTTGGAGATGGATATCAGGAGTTCATCGATTATAGCTCAATTAATGCTCTTCCAAATCTAGGCTTGTCGAGGGACCACAAAAGGGGTACCCCTAATCAACGCAAAACAAATAAGTTAAACATCAATTAATAAGAGACCTAACTAGTCCAACCCCTCGAGACCTACAACGTCGGCCCGCCGCCGAGAAGACCGGGCCTGCCAAAGCCTTACCAACCGCCTCATGGTAGCTTACCTCTCGAGCCCTGGCATATAGACCTCGAGCCCGCTACAGCCGTGCACCGTTCCTCGAGACCCAACGTGGGGACCTTGAGCCTCTCTAACACGGAAACCTATCCCTCGAGACACATCGTACCCCCCTCGAGCAACACCAGACTTTGGATACCGGCCCCATACTGCGCAATTAATGCGTCCACCTACTCCGGTCACATCCTCTGGTACACAACGTGTACCACAGTGAACCGGAGCCAGAGTCAAGCCTCCTTTTTCACCGCAAGCATGGGCAAAAAGGCACAAGTACAGCACTGTGATGCCATGCCCTGCACTGTAGCACACTCGAGCCACATCTCAAGACCCGGATTCCCGCTGTACGGCCAGGTTTTCCGGAACTTGCCCATACCTGCGGGGGCTCGAGCCCCCCGTAGACACCACCTCGAGGCCGGCCCTGCGCCCCTCGAGCCCTGACTGCTTTCATGCTATTGGAGGACAGGTACCCCAAGACCCGGAGGGACCCTGCCACGTCCTGTACGTGCCGGAATGGGCGCTGCACGGCCTCCACGTCACCACGCCTCCACGTCCGCACCCGGGATGGAAGTCACGCTTCAAGGACGCCTCAACAGCAACCCCCACGTCGGCTCCAGTGACCCCGACAAGACAGAATTCCAACCCTTCCCCATATTGGGCGTTGTACATGTCACTCCTGTGTAACCCTGGCCTCCTCTTGTTCTATAAAAGAGGACACCAGAGCCCTTCACGAGGGGGGCCCGATCCAAAACACACACACGAGTCCAGACTCTCGTCCATGCTCATTGAGCTTGTATTGCCCCTGTACAAGCACTTAGGTGCAAGTAATACAAGAACCTCCTCCCCCCGCTGGATGTAGGGCCTTCTTTGCCCGAACCAGGATAAACCCTTGTGTCATCTTGCATCACCATCCAGAAAGAGAGCACACGATCATATTACTAGTTGGTGTCATACCCCCGGGGCCGAAACACCGACAGTTGGCGCGCCAGGTAGGGGGCTTCACGTGTCAGAGTCGATTTCTTGTCGTTTTCTGGATGGCTTCTTCCACTCCTTCGTTCTCTGCTGGTGCCGTCATCTGGTTCGGGAGCCTCGAGTTCCTGGCCACAGGCAGCGGCAACAAGCTGACCCTGCTCTCCACGGAGAGCCCGACCGGAGGGCGTGTCACGCCACCCCGCGCGGGGGGCGTGGCGCGTCGCCCGCACCACCACGCGTCGCCACCTCGTGAGCGGCGCCATCGTCGCCATCGTCACTAGGCACAGGCGGTGCCCGCGGCGTACACCCACTTCCCCGCGGTCGGCGCAGAGTCCCCGAGGAGAGACCTGCCCGGCGCGTGGCTGGAGACTTCTAGGGCGCGCGCGCACTCTCCCAGCGAGTTCGCGTTCGTCATGCGCACCGACCGGGAGCCTGGCCAGAGGCCCCCGAGCCCTGCTCCGTCGACACCACCTGGCTTCCTCCCACACGGGGTGTACCGCGCTCGACGCCAGCGGCCCCCGTTCGGCCTCAACAACTCCGCAGCTGTCTACGCCCACCACCTCAACGATCGCCGTCAGGACCGGGCGGCGGCAGAGCGGGAGGAACGTCCAGGCGTGATCCTACGAGCCACCACCGACCTGGAGATCGTCTACCCCGCGCACGTCGACCGCGGCTTCTCACGAGTCATCGAGCCGCCCCGACGAGCCACCATTGGAGATTGGTACCACGAGCTACAGTCCCAGCACGAGCCAAGGCGGCGCGACATCAACAGCTCCGACTCCGACGAGTACGACTACCACGACCCTGACCTCTGGGATCCCACCAGGGAATGCTTCCAGCTTGAGGAGGTCATGAGCGATGCCGAGGACGACGACGACGCCAGGCCGGCGCTCAACCTCGAAAGGCCCAACGACGTGGCTGCGGCAGGCGGACCACGTGTTCAGGGGAGGAACGAACCCTCGGCATCGGACGCACCACCCCAACACAACGACGACCGGGTGGCGCAGCTCGCGCAGCTGCGGGAGGCGATCACCAAGGGTGAGGAGGACCGACGACGCCTGCTGCAGCTCGAGCAAACTCTTGTGCAGGAACAAGCCCAGCCTCGAGGTGCCGGCGCTCGTGGCCGCGCTCAAAAGGTCCACCAGCAGCTCCTCGAAGATGGGGCACCAGCACGCCCCGAGGTGCGCTTCCCGCGAGCCGGGCAGAACGTGGTGGCAGCCACGATGCTGCTCCGCGATCTACCCGCCATCTCCGACCCTGACGCCAGGCGCATGCTCGGAGAAATGAAGAACCTCCTCGAGACAGCCGCTCTGCAGCAGGCCGAGAGCTCAGCCTCGCGCCGACGCGGAGCGGCCTCGGGGAAGCCAGCAGACACGCCCCGCGACGAGCGTGAGACATCCGTCCACCAGTCGAACGCCTCTCGAGCCAGGCCAGTCCGGGAGCAGATCGTCGACAACCGCCCACCTCGAGATCCCAATGACGCCCGCAACAACATCAACCTCCAGCGCAAGGACAAAGGGGCCGAGGAGCGTGGCTATAGTGCCCATCGAGGGGGGCGCTATGACAGTGACGAGGACCGGCAAGCCCTCGAGCCCCCGGGCCCCAGGGTCTTCAGCCGGGCCATCCGCAGCTCAACCCTCCCCGACCGCTTTCGACCACCGACCAACATCGTGAAGTATGACGGGGAGGTCGAGCCCAAGCTATGGCTCTCTGACTTCCGTCTGGGCTGCCAACTGGGTGGGGCGAAGAGCGACGACCGCGTGATCATACGCCAGCTCCCACTCTACCTCTCGGACACCGCCCGTCGGTGGCTCGAGGGGCTCCCGCCGGATTGGATCCACGACTGGGCCGACCTAGTCAGGGTCTTCGATGGGAATTTCAAGGGGACTTGCGTGCGCCCAAGCAACCCCTAGGATCTACGACGTTGCAGGCAGACAACAGACGAGCCCCTCCGCGACTTCGCTCGGCGATTCTCGAAGCCGCGCCTCGAGCTCCCCCACGTGCCTGATGAGGATGTCATCTCAGCGTTCCTCGCGGGCACGACATGCCAAGAGCTAGTCCACGAGCTGGGAAGCTACCGTCCCAGGACGGTCGAGGATCTGATGGATCGTGTCACCAGCTTTGCCTCAGGCGACGAGGCAGTGGGGGCCTTCTTTGGCCGCTCCACGGACAAAGGCAAGGCGGTGGCCACGCCGGAGGGCTCGAGCAAGGGCAACAACGACAAGAACCGCATCAACAACAACAAAAAGAAGAAGAACAAAGGCAAAGGTCAGAAGGCGAAGCGCGACGCCTATGACGACGACGATGAAGAAGTGCTCGTGGGCGCCCTCGATCATAAGAAGCCTTGAGGCCCCCCTGACGGGGCTGTCTTCGACAAAATGCTCGAGGACCCCTGCCCTTATCACAAGGGTCCCACGAATCACAAGTTGAAGGACTGCCGAATGATGAAGGGCTTCTACTCCAAGCTCGGCGACAAGAAGGAAGACGCGCCTAAGGGCAAGGACAACAACCGACACAACGACGGGGACGCGGACGGCAACTTCCCCCCGGTACGCGACTGCTTCATGATCTACGGGGGCCCAACCGTCGGGCTCTCAGCTCGAGAGAGAAAGAAGGAGCGTCGGGAGGTCTTTGCACTCTGCCACGACGCCCCTCGGTATCTTGACTGGTCTGATGCGCTGATCACGTTCGACCGTGACGACCATCCGGACCATGTCGTAAATCCGGGGGCGTACCCCCTCGTCGTCGACCCCGTCATCATCGACGTACGGTTCTCCAAGGTGTTGATGGATGGGGGCTCGAGCCTCAACATCATATACCTCGAGACCCTCGACCTCCTGGGGATTTCGAGGGACCAGCTCCGACCCAGCATCGGGGGGTTCCACGGAGTCGTACCAGGGAAGAAGGCCCACCCCCTCAGGCGCATCGACCTACCTGTCTGCTTTGGCACGCCGGCCAACTTCCGCCAGGAGACGCTCACCTTCGAGGTGGTAGGGTTCCAAGGGACCTACCACGCCATCATCGGCAGGCCTGGCTACGCCAAGTTCATGGCGGTCCACAACTACACATACTTGAAGCTCAAGATGCCGGGGCCGAAAGGGGTCATCACCGTCGACACCTCCTACGAACACGCGTACCACTGCGACGTGGAGTGCGTCGAGCGTGGGGAAGCCAACGTCCAAGTCGACTCGCTCGAGGCCCTGGCTGCCCTGGCCACCGAGGCCCCTGAAGCAAAGTGCCACGCCGGCACCTTCGAGCCGGCAGAACACACCAAGCAGATACCCGTCGACCCGACCTCGACCGACGGAAAGACGCTGGCCATCAGTGCCAGCCTCAAGCCTAAATAGGAAGCAGTGCTCGTCGACTTTCTCTGCGCGAACATCGACATGTTTGCGTGGAGCCCCTCGGACATGCCAGGCATACCGAGGGGAGTCGCCGAGCACGCCTTGGAGATCCAGGCCGGTCCAGACCGGTGAAGCAACGCCTGCGCCGCTTCGACGAGGAGAAGCGTAGGATCATCGGCGAGGAGGTGCCAAGCTTTTGGCGGCCGGATTCATCAAGGAGGTATTTCACCCAGAGTGGCTAGCTAACCCTGTACTAGTTATGAAAAGAATGGAAAAATGCAGATGTGTGTAGACTACACTGGTTTGAATAAAGCATGTCCAAAAGTTCCATTTCCTTTACCAAGAATTGATCAGATTGTCGATTCCACTGCGGGGTGTGAAGTACTTTCATTTCTCGATGCGTATTCTGGCTACCACCAGATTAAGATGAAAGAATCCGACGAGCTCGCTACCTCTTTTATTACGCCTTTTGGTATGTATTGCTATATTACGATGCCCTTCGGCCTTCGAAACGCCGGGGCAACATATCAGCGTTGTATGCAGCATGTCTTTGGCGAGCATATAGGCAAAACCGTCGAGGCCTACGTCGATGACATCGTGGTCAAGACCAAGAAAGTCGGGGACCTCATCCGCGATCTCGAGACCGCGTTCGAGTGCCTCCGGGCCAAGAACGTGAAACTCAACCCCGAGAAATGTGTCTTTGGTGTGCCTCGAGGCATGCTACTTGGCTACATTGTCTCACAACGGGGGATCGAGGCCAACCCCGAAAAGATCTCAGCGGTCATGAGGATGGGCCCAATTCGAGACCTCAAGGACGTACAGAAAGTGACAGGCTGTCTAGCCGCTCTCAGCAGGTTCATCTCGAGGCTAGGGGAAAGGGCGCTACCCCTCTACCGCCTGCTGAAGAAAACGGAACGCTTTGCGTGGACCGTCGAAGCCGAGGAGGCCCTAACCAAGTTGAAGGGGTTGCTGACTTCCGCGCCAATTCTCATGCCACCAGGACCAGCCCAGGGTGACGATCCCCCCGAGCCTCTCCTCCTCTACATGGCCGCAACCACCCAGGTGGTCAGCGCAGTCGTAGTCATCGAGAGACACGAGGAGGGTCACGCGCTACCAGTCCAACGGCCGGTGTACTTCGTCAGTGAGGTGCTCTCCGAGGCCAAGGTCCGGTACCCACACATCCAGAAGCCGCTCTATGGCATCGTCATCACGAGGCGCAAGCGCCAGCATTATTTCCTCGCTCATCCCATGATGGTGGTATCGTCCTTCCCCCTCGGAGAGATCATCAACAACCGGGAGGCCACGGGGCGCATCGCCAAGTGGTCTGCCGAGCTGATGGGGGAGGCCATCACCTATGCTCCACGAAAAGCCATCAAGTCACAAGCGTTGGCGAACTTCGTTGCTGAGTGGACCGACACCCAGCTCCTGCTGGCACAAATCCAAGCCGAGCTCTGGACCATGTACTTCGACGGGTCCCTCATGAAGACAGGGGCAGGCGTGGGCCTCCTCTTCATCTCACCCCTCGGAGTCCACATACGCTACCTGCTGCGCTTGCACTTCCCCGCCTCCAACAACGTCGCTGAGTACGAGGCCCTCGTCAACGGACTGCGTATCGCCCTCGAGCTTGGGGTCCGACGCCTCGACATTCGAGGGGACTCGCAGCTCATCATCAACTAGGTCATGAAGGCCTCGAGCTGCATCGATCCCAAGATGGAGGCATATTGCGGAGAAGTGCGCAAGCTAGAAGACAAGTTCTACGGCCTTGAGCTCAACCACATCGCTCGAAAGTACAATGAGGCCACAGACGAGCTGGCTAAGCTAGCATCCACGCGCGGCACCGTCCCACCAGATGTCTTCTCGAGGGACATTTTTGAGCCATCCATCAAAATTGGCCCGAGGGCTGGCCCCTCGACGCCACCCTTTGAGCCGGACACGGGGGCTCGACCTTCAACACCACCCCTCGAGAATGACCCCTCGACATCCGCTGAGGCGATGCAGATCGACGCACCCGCCTCTTCTTCATCACGACCCCTCGACTAGCGGACGCCCTTCCTCGACTACCTGACGCAAGGCGTGCTGCCAGAAGACAAGACGGAGGCCCGACGCATCGCTCAAAGAGCCAAGACCTACATCATCTACGGCGACGAACGAGAGCTATACCGTCGAAGCCCATCAGGAATCCTTCAGCGCTGCATCCCCCTCGAGGAAGGGCGCAGGCTCCTCGACGACATGCACTCGGGGGCTTGCGGCCATCACGCAGCGCCAAGGACCTTGGTGGGGAACGCCTTCCGCCAAGGCTTCTACTGGCCAACCGCCATTGGAGACGCCAAGCGCCTGGTTCGAGCCTGCCAAGGGTGTCAGTTCTACGCCAAGCAAACGCACCAGCCCGCGCACGCCCTGCAGATGATCCCCATCACCTGGCCATTTGCCGTCTGGGGGCTCAACCTCGTGGGTCCCCTCAAGATGACAAATGGAAAGAACACGCATGTGCTCGTGGCCATCGACAAATTCACCAAGTGGATCGAGGCTAAGCCTATAGGCAACCCCACCTCCGAGAAGGCCGTCGAGTTCATCTCCGACATCATGTACCGGTTTGGGGTGCCTAACGTCATCATCACCGACAATGGCACACAATTCATGGGCAAAAAATTCATCAACTTCTACGACGACAACAACATCCGCGTGAACTGGGCCTCGGTCGCATACCCTCAATGCAACGGGCAGGTCGAGCGCGCCAACGGCATGATACTCCACGGGCTGAAGCCGAGGCTGTTCAAAACCCTCAAGAATTTTGGAAAGGGGTGGGCTGCAGAGCTCCCCTCGGTGCTATGGGGCCTCAGGACTACGCCGAGTCGAGCCACCGGGTTCACTCCGTTCTTCCTAACCTATGGCGCTGAGGCTGTCTTGCCTACGGACCTCGAGTACGGCTCCCCTCGACTTCAAGCCTACAACGAGCAAGCCAAGGACCAGCTCAAGGAGGCCCGAGACGTGGCGCTCATCAACTCCGCACGCTACCAGCAAACACTTCGACGCTACCACGACAAGCACGTACGCAAAAGGGACCTGACGGAGGGGGACCTCGTGCTCCAACGGCTGCAAGATAATCGAGGGCGCCACAAGCTCACCCCTCCATGGGAGGGCCCATACACCGTAGCTAAGGTGCTCAAGCCAGGAACATACAAGCTCTACGACGGTCAAGGCAGGATCCTGGCGAATGCGTGGAACATATCTCAGCTACGTCGCTTCTACCCTTAAGGGCCTCAAGGCCTCGTACATTTTGTTGCTTTGTACAAACACGTCAAAAATGAATGAACAAACTCGCGCATTGTCTTTCATTTTTCTTAGCAACTTAAGGTAGCCTCGACCCTGCCTTGCTCAGGGTCGAGCCTCCCTCGGGGGCTGACAGGGGGACTCCCCCCCGGACTCCGGAAAAAGCGCGCTTTTCTTTCCAAAAATTTGACCCTTATCTCGATTCGCATCTCGAGCGTACTAGCAACGTCTAAGTCCGTAGATACCTCGAGCCTCCAAGAGGCGGGGGGCGTTGACGTAGACGGCCACCCACGCCCCCGGGCTACGGTACCCTACCTACGGCTCCCCTCGAGGAACTCGTGACGCGTATCGAAAGAACACAGACCAAGCCGGTAAAAACTCGAGCCAGCGACAAAGAGAAATGGTCGAATAAATTTGACAAGAAAACAACTTCTTTAAATAAATAAAGTCATACGCATATGATTGGCCTCGACAGGCCATAAGTCATGACCTGATTTTTTACAAGGGCCTCAACGCCCAAATTTTGCACGCAGGCCTCATTCCTCATCAGTCTGGAACTCCTCCTCAAGATCTTCTGCTGCGGGCTCAGCCTCGACGTCCGGGCCAGGAGGAGGGGGGCCATCTACACCACTGTCTGCATCGGGAGGCAGCACGTCCTCCTCGAAGAGCTTGGCGAGCGCCGCCCCGGCCTCTCCACCTTCTCCAGGATCTTGTCGACGCGGAGGTCGTTCCACTCTTCGTCCTTCCCCTCGATCTCGACGAAGCCCTTGGCAACGACGTTGACCGGGTAGCAGAAGCCGGAGCGGACGCCCGCGAGCGCCTGCTTTACGCCATGGTGGAGAGCGCTCTTGACGCGGTCCCGTGCGGCCATGTCGAAGAAGCATAGGGCATCGACCAAGGCGTCGCCTCGAGCCACCGCGCCCTCCGCCATGGCCACTGGGTCGGCACCCCACATGTAGCAGAGCCTGTCGAGGGTGCCGCGCGCCCGCTCCGCCACCATGGTCTCACCCTGGAGTTGCTCCACGAGAGTCTGATTCGTCTCGCGGAGCTCCTCGGCGGTCTTCTCCAGATTTGTGCAACAAACAGAAAAGAGTAAGTCCGCGGCGTGGCAAGAATCCCGAAATCAAAGCAAGACAAAGCCTGAAGATTACGACAGTACCTTGGCAGTGCACGCCCAGAGCGTCGAAGTCGCTGGTAAGTGTGGCGGAACCGTCCTGATTATAAGAGCTCAAGTATTATCTTAGCCAAATCCGTCTGACTTCGACTGATACTTGAACCCATATAACCCCGGTAGTCCGGAAATCTCGAAGGATTTCTAACACCATACATCATACAGGATCGCATCGTTCAAGGATTACATTCGTAAAGATACATCATAGCGAAAACGAAACCGAATTTAAAATATCAGAGTGCGAATTTAAAACGGAGTTATTACAATACTGAATTTAAAAGTGCGGAAGCTGAAATAGTTTGAAACACGACCACTACACATGTGGTCCAAATAAAACCAACTCACACAACTCACTCTTCCCTTTTTAGATAATGTGCCACTAGAAGTCTCAGACCAGCAAAAGAAAAAGGGAAGCTTCTGGACGACCCTGCCCTGGGCCTACTCCTCATCACCTTCCACTGGGTAGAGGCAGTGCTTACAATAGCCGAAGTAGACCTGGCCATCTACAACAACGGGATAAACCCTGAGTACGGGAATGTACTCAGCTAGACTCACCCGTCCAACTGAAAATAAAGACTCCAAGGGTATGCAAGGCTTTTGAGGAGGAGTTGGGATCTTTAGTTGCGAAAAAGCTCCAATTTAGATAAGAGGTAATTGATGATAATGATGAGCTGCCATTTTTAGACCTATTCCTTAATTCTAGGTTTTTCACCTGTACTAGAGCACTCACTTGAATCTATCAATCAATAATATAACCATATCCAGTTGACTTATCCACATTTTAGTTGAACCTTTAATCATCACATGGAGTTGTATCGTGGTGAAGCTCGCCATAGTTTCCCACTAACCGGGGGAGACAGCGACTCGAATCGAATTCCAAACCAGCTGGTGAAAGACCTTTAATACCAGCCCACACTTTCCCCGTTGGGTCCATGCATTGGGCAACCGCTCGATGCTTGTTCGTGGTGGTAATCGTCGCGGCTCACAGCACGGACCGCCCAATTGGAATCTGGCGATGGCCTCACGCGGCAGATCGCAATTTCCATACTAGAGGGCACGACACGGGTTGAGACCGGCCCGAACAGCTTCTAACCGGCTTCGGGGTCGATGATTACGGCACCGACATATCCCTAAGTAAAAGGGCGCGTTCAAAAATGAACGAGGGCCAACATCGATACAAACCTACACGATCCAACGGATGGACTGCTCCAAGTTTCCAAACTTGTGCCTTGCCTTCCAGTTGACCGTATTTCACTACAACTCAGGTTCTTTTCCACGATAGCAAATATAGCCAACCGTGATCCGGTAACTACCCATCAGGGTATTACGGAAACATTCTTAACTACCACTTTTATTAAGCAACTAAGCAATTCTACATTATAAAAGTAACAGGATAACAAGGTAGGTAATAATCAATAATCAAGGAAAGGGTAATGCAGCAAGTAGGATTCAACCAACTCCTAACCTAATGCATCACAATATAAAAGGACTCAAGTAATTTAATTTGCAAAAGATAGGGGCTTAATATGCTCCGGGGCTTGCCTTGAGAGAAGACTGAGGCCTCGTGGGAGGGGCACTCGGGCAAGTTAGTGTCGCAGGCGGGGTCGACTTCCTCGGCTTGCTGGAGCTCCGGGATCTGCGGCTCGGCGTTTGTCTCTGGCTCCTGGTCGGGCTCCGGAGGGGTCGATCCTATTGCATGCGACGATTAATAAATAATTACAATGCGGATGCAAGATGTGTGGTATGAAAAGAGCATTTCTTGCAAACCAACAAACCCAACTTGTTGAACCACTTTTGACATTGAGGTAAATACTTATTTATTTCATAAAACAAAATCCATTTATCCACCTTTTTCTTATTTAATAAATCAAAAGAAACTTAGGTTTGAACTACAAGTGCAATTTTCTGGACTCAGAAAAATCCACGAAAATTCCAGAAGGCAAACAACAGTTGCTGAACTCCACTGAACAAATTTCAGCCAAAAATAAAATACAGAACTGCAGATATAAAAATGACAAGCAAACTGCCCAAAAAGGTGCTTTGAACTAGCTCCTCATTCAAAAAGTGTCCAACAGCAAATTTCATAATTTTCCTGGCTTCTTCTACTCATACACATTCTACTTTAGAGAACTTGTGGCCAGAGCATAAACATACAAGCCTACTCAAAATAAACAAATCTATCCCAATTTAAACCATTTGAACTACAACCCTACTAGAAAAGGGTGCAAAACTTAATTTCACATTTTTCCCAGATTCTACTTCACATTTTATGCTTATCAAGAAAGTTCCATGAACAGAAACATTATACTATTTCTTACATGAATTTCCAAAGGAAAACACAGAAAAGTACATTTGTAAAGCAACTTCAGATTTCTGCACATAACAGCTCATGCTTACATTTTTCTCAGCTTGGATATCATGAACAGAGGCTATACAAATTTTCCCATATTTTATTTCGACATATAAAACACCTTAACATTTATTCTAAGAAATCAGTCAAAAAGGACTTTTAACATAACAGTAACTTTTTCTTCATAAACAGTGCATCATATATTTTTCATAGGTGTAAAACAGGATAATAAACTTACACGAAATTTTCCAGGAATTATCTCAACCAGAAAGCATATATAACCATTTATCTAAACAAAAGCTCCTAAACTGAATTAAATAAAAACAGTAAAATAAACTTCTACCAAAAATTCTTTCATATTTTTCCATGATAGATCTACTCATAAGCAAGCTAGCAAAACTGAAAGTACTTCATTTGGATTTTTAAAACGTGCTACACAAAAATAACAAGCATTTCTGGAAAAATAAACCTAAAAGAAAATCATTTGAATTCTCCCGGCCTGGCTTGCGTGCACCCGGTCCATAGACCAGCGAGTGGCTGAAGCACGGGGCCCGCGGGTCAACGGGACCCACCCGTCAGAGAGAGGAGAGCAGGGGAGAGGGTTGACCGGCGCGTTCTCGCCGACGGCGAGCTCGCCGGCGGTGAGGTTAGGCTCGATGAGCTCGTCTCGACGAGGCGCATCCGATGGTGGGGTTGGTTCGGCCAGCGCATGGCCGGAGCGTGCCGGCGGCGAGCGACGGCGCACGGTGGCAGCGGCAACACGTGGCTGCGCCGTTTCCGGCGGTCGCCGGTGAAATTGGGGGAGGCAAAAGCTCGTGTGAACCCTAAGGAGCAAAGCTACGGGGTTGGTTTGGCTCGGATGGCTCCAGAGGAGCTTGGCCACGAGCGAGAGCCGCGGCGGCGGCCATGGCGCTCGGCCGGAGGGAAGCGGGAGGTAGAAGACGGTAGCGTTGAGACTGGGTGATGTTCTCACCTTGCCTTGGCTCGGTGAGGCTCGAGGATGAAGGAAGGAGACGGTGGAGCTTGGGTCGGGGAAGAACGGCGACGCGGGCTCTACGGCGGCGATGGCGTCCGCGGCGACGCTCTTCGGGCTCCGACGTCGGTAGGGCTCGGCGAGTGGCGCGGAGATGCGCACCGTGTGTGCAGGATGAAGGTGGAGTGGTGGCCGAGGCTAATCGGCCGGTGGTGGCTTGGTTCGGGCAGAACGGTGGCGCGGGTCTTCGGTGCCGAACGGCGGCGAGAGTGCTCGGCGCGTTCGCGAGAGAGAGAGAGAGAGAGGAGAGGGAGTGAGGGCGAGGACGAGTGGGAGTTGTGTGCGCGGGTGAGCGAACAGGCGAAGGGATGCTCGGGGTTTTGCTCGGCCGGCGGCGACGCGCGGTCGTGGCGGGGGCCACGGCGACAGGACGTCGCGGCAGCGCGGCGCGAGCGGCGAGGCAGCGCGGCAGGCGAGGCGAGCGGAGAGTGGCCGGGGGAGATAGCTTGCGTGCTCGGGTGAGAGGGGATCGAGCGAGGAGTGGCCGGCGAGGATCCTCGGCAGGATACGGCGGCCACGTGGCGGCTGCGGCCGGCGTACGGCGCGGCGGCGCTATCGCGCGCGGCGCGCGGGCGAGTGCGGGAGCGGGCCGGCGCACGCGAGCGGGCGAGCTGGGCCGGCGCGCGCGAGTGCAGCGCAGGAGCGGCTGGCGCGGCGCTGGCTGGGCCAAAAGGCCAAGTGGGCCGGATGGGAAGCGCGGGAGAAATTGTTTTCCTTTTTCTTTTTCCAAAACCTTTTCAAACTTTGACCACTCAAAAACAGTTTCAAAAACTTCAACCTAGGTTTTGACCCAAATATAAAAGTTGCTCCAAATAATTTTCTCTACAACTTTCATATAAGACACTTTTTCTGAAAACCATTTTTACAACCTCCACATAAATAAAGCCAATTTTGAAACATAAACCATTTTGTTTGACTTATTTTAATTTAACAAAGTAATCTGAACTAGGTCAAAACTCCAACATGAAAAGCACTCTACTCAATGTTCTCTATTTTATAAAACTCTTTGCCAAAACAGAAATCCACTTAAATCATCAAGTCCCATAGAAATCCAAATCCAAATAAATAAACAAAAGACAAAAGCACTCTCATGCACATGAAATGATGCTATGCATTGCTTATGCTTTCTTAGTATCTAATTGCAGTGCCTAATGCAGTGCTTGACACTAGGGTGTCACAGCCCTTCCCCCCTTAAAGAAATCTCGTCCCAAGATTTGAGTTACGTACCAATCTTTATAAAAAGCGGGGTAGCTTATGCGTAAGTACTCCTCTGTTTCCCAAGTCGCATCGTTGGGTCCGTGATGGCTCCAGAGGATCTTGTAAGTCTTCACCGTTCGGTTACACGTCTCTCGGGTCTTGGTATCCAAAATCTCCTTGGGCTGCTCGTAGTACTCCAGATCTGATCTGATCTGATCGTGACATCTGGGATCCGAACTTCTTCTTATTCTGGAACTCGAAGACACTTCTTCAACTGTGATACGTGGAACACTGAGAAAACTGTGCTCATCTCCGGGGGTAACTGTACTTCGTATGCCACTTCTCCCTTCTTTGCTATGATCTGGTAAGGTCCCACATATCGAGGTGCTAGCTTCTTCTTAATTCCAAAACGTTGGACCTTTCTCATAGGTGAGACCTTAAGATACAAATAGTCTCCTACTCGAAATTCCAGGGGTCTTCTCCTTGTATCGGCATAACTCTTTTGTCTGGATTGTGCTACTTTGATATATTGTTGTACTGTTTGCACAATCTCTTCAGCATCCTTCACATAATCGGACCCATAGAATCCTCGATCTCCTGACTCAACCCAATTTACTGGGGTTCTGCATCTTTGTCCATACAAAACTTCAAACGGTGCCATCTTTATACTTTCCTGATAGCTGTTGTTATATGAAAACTCGGCAAGGGGTAACCATTTTTCCCACGACTCTCCTGAAGATAGAACACAAGCTCTTAGGATATCTTCCAAAATCTGATTTACTCTTTCTATTTGTCCTGCGATTTGGGGGTGATAAGCGGAACTTCTTACCAACTTGGTTCCTAACTCCTTGTGCAACTGTTCCCAAAAACGCGCTACGAACTGGGGTCCTCTATCAGAAACAATCCGCTTCGGAATCCCATGTAGCCTCAAGATATTCTGGATATACAAGTCTGCATACTGATGAGGGCGGTGTGTAGTCTTAACTGGTATGAAGTGAGCCACTTTAGATAACCGATCCACGATAACCCAGATAGAATCATTTCCTTTTTGAGTAATGGGAAGACCTATGATGAAATCCATACTAATTTCTTCCCATTTCCACTCCTTTAGCCATCTTACGCGCGGAGAGAACAACTCCGGCGGAACTTATCTGATATCCCCGGTCTAACTCTATCAACTCAAGATTACTTCTTATAGCAAAATTCTCACTTATGAAAGAATGCGATGCTCCAGAATCAAACAACACAACTGCGGGGCATTGATTAACAAGAAACGTACCAGCGGTGACAAGCTCTCCTTCTGGCACTTCTTCCACGGTGGTGTGATGCACATGACCTGCGCGAGGTGGGGGCTGAGTGTATTGCTTCTTTGGGCGAGGGCACTGACGTGACAGATGTCCAGTCTGACCACAATTATAGCATGGACCAATCACATACGGGGTCTTGGGACCTCCTGCACTCCCTGCTTTGCTCTTGTTCTGCATCATGGGGGCGGTGTAGGGCTTCTGAAAACTGGGACGGGGACGGTTGGTGGTGATCTTCCTCTGTGGGGGACGGTATCTTGCTCCTGTAACAGGCGGGCGATACGGGGTACGTGCTCCGAAAGGGGTCCTCTGTTGAGATGGACCTCCTTCATTCGCACGACGACGTGTCTCTGTCGCCAGCCGAATGTCATTGGCCTCTTGATTTAGGCAGTCACTGACGAAATCACTGAAGGTGGTACGGTGACTGTTGCCCATCTTTGAAAGCATGGCGGCACTCATGCCACGCTTAAAGCTTGCGATCTTCTTGGCCTCAGTGTCAACAAAGTCTGGGGCGTAGCGAGCTAGGTTGTTGAAACTGTAGAGGTACTCGGACATAGACCTGGTTCCCTGGGATAACCTCATGAACTCTGCAATCTTCATCTCCATCAAACCACTAGGGATATAGTGGTTGCGCATAGCGGTAGAGAACTGATCCCAAGTGACACGTGCATTTGCAGGCAAGGATGCACGGTACTGGGCCCACCATAAACCTGCGGGTCCTTCCAACATGTGGGCGGCGTACTCCGCCTTGAGCTCTTCTGTCAGACGAAGCAGACGGAACTTCTGGGTGATGGAGTTGAGCCATTCATCAGCCTCAAGCGGTTCGGTGACTTCCTTGAACACAAGAGGACGAGTGTCCAAGAAGTCACGGTAGGAGCTGTACTGGTTGGGCTCTGGGCCTTGACGTTGATGATGCTGCTGTGCAGTGTTGTTAGCGATATTGCGGAGGGTGGCCTCCATGTGCCTCTGCATTTCCTCCATATTCCTTTGGCTGCCCAAGAACTGGCCAAAGAATGCTTCCGGCGTCATCGGCGGCGGTGGGGGAGGTGGCAGATTCTCCTCCTGTCCTGCCCCCTGCCCATGCTGGCTGCGAGTGTGTGCCGACATCTGCATATCCCATTAACAAGAAATCATTAGGTGATGTTACATCGATCATGAATAAATACTGCGCTGTACATAATTCGAAAATTTAGCACACGACCAAGTATAATTACTCATTTCCATACAACATCACAAAACAATCGCTCAAAACTAGACATGCAAACGACGGATTTCCATAAAAGATGTCGGATCGAAGTCCGGACTTTGTCCAAAAGCTTACATGCCATCCAACATTTTAAACATAAAACCAGCACATGTTTATGGCGTTACATCACTTAGCGAGCAAACTCAAGCTATACAAAAGAAAAACGTCTCCTAGCTAAACTAGCGCTCAGGCATCTCCAGCGGCGGATGCGGCATCCTCTGCGTCGATCATCGGCTCGTCAGCGTGATCCTCCTCTGGTGGGGCGTCGGGACCAAAGACCTCTCCGTCCTGGGGATCCGGAACCTCAGCTGCTGGGGCGGCTGCCTCCTGCGCGGCATGGTGCATCTGGTGGACTGCCTCGTGGAGCTGGTCGATGTAGGCCTGCTGTCCATGGATCTGCTGTATCAAGTGGTGGGCTCCCTCTCTGAGCTGGTCGAGTGCGGTGCGGGCCTCATCTCTCTGAAGAGCGGTAGTCAGGTACATCTGCTCTGCAACGGTCCTGGCAGTGGACTGTGCTGCTGCTGTAGTGCGGGCGTCATCACGCTCAAGAGTGACCTGCTGAATCCTCTCCTGCAGACGAGCAACCTCAGCGTCGAAGTCCTCCTGTAGCTTCCTCTTGCTCTGGTAGGTGGCGGTGAGGGTGAAGGACACGCTCTCGAGAGTGTGCTCCAAACTCTCACATACACCTAGCAAAGCTCCAGTGGCGCTCATCGCAGGCGTCTCGCAGTAGAACCTTTCTTCTGCACTTCCCGTCAGAACTGACTCCACGGTCTGCTTCCAGCGTAATGGAAAAAGTGATCCACGGGGGAACACTCCTGCCATAGCGCTAGCTAGGTCGGCGGGGAAGCGAGCGATGATGTCCTTCAGCACTAGGTATGCTGCCCTGTTGGCTCCATCCTTAGCACAGGTGCCTCTGGTGATCTCCGTCCATCCTGTCCAGTGGGGCTTGGCGGGCAAAGCCTTGACTTTGATCTCCACCATGACCAAGGAATCCTGCCCGTAGATCTCCTTCTGCCATGAGTACCTGGGCTCCTGTCCTTCCTCATAGCCCACGGCCTGCAGAACCCTCCAAAGGATAGTCGGCAAGCCGAAGTAGGACAAGAACGTCTTCCGGGTCAGCTTGGTGGCCAAGCGGTGACGCGGAACTCCTCTGCCTCCGGTGGCCTTGCGAGCGGTCAGCTTAGTCCGGGCCATCTGTAGAAACAAAAAGGGTTTCGAACTCTCATGAGACGGATATTAAGTTGGCAAATTTTATAGAAAAGAGACAACTTTTAATTAAGGGGAGGAAATGTAAATGCATGAATATAAACATGATGCATGATCGTACCTACGTTCTCACTCACTAATATGACTCGTAAGTCCTAACGTTCTAGTCGGTGGCAAGAACGATCTCTCATGCGTTATCTACACGTTCTACTCGTTCGCATAGTTAGTGTACCTGCAGAAGATTCATTTCAGCCCAAGAAATTCCCAATGATAAAACAATTGAGTATTGGCCAATATGCGAAATACATAGAAGCCAACACTAAACACCATGCACCAACATAGAAAACACCCTTGAAAACATTGATACCCTCGTATGTGTCCGCGTGGAGCTCGCACATACTTGGTATAAGAACTCTCACCTAGACCGACGGTTGGACGGTCATGCTCTCATATCTCACAAAATCATTTTATGCATGTTTTTGCGATCGACGCATTCTCTTGTTCCCGAGAATGGACCAGCAAATAAAGATCCAGCATGAAGCAAAACCCTGAACCCTGTTAGCAGTTAAGCCACCTGAATCCTAGTATAGGGCTTAAGGACGAGACTGGGCACACTTAGTAATCGAAAATAGTTTTGAAAATAGTTTTGAAATACCCTTTTAGTTCAGAAATAGCTCTCTACGGTGGTAATCACTTGAACCATGCTCCGATACCAGCTGTGGCGGAACCGTCCTGATTATAAGAGCTCAAGTATTATCTTAGCCAAATCCGTCTGACTTCGACTGATACTTGAACCCATATAACCCCGGTAGTCCGGAAATCTCGAAGGATTTCTAACACCATACATCATACAGGATCGCATCGTTCAAGGATTACATTCGTAAAGATACATCATAGCGAAAACGAAACCGAATTTAAAATATCAGAGTGCGAATTTAAAACGGAGTTATTACAATACTGAATTTAAAAGTGCGGAAGCTGAAATAGTTTGAAACACGACCACTACACATGTGGTCCAAATAAAACCAACTCACACAACTCACTCTTCCCTTTTTAGATAATGTGCCACTAGAAGTCTCAGACCAGCAAAAGAAAAAGGGAAGCTTCTGGACGACCCTGCCCTGGGCCTACTCCTCATCACCTTCCACTGGGTAGAGGCAGTGCTTACAATAGCCGAAGTAGACCTGGCCATCTGCAACAACGGGATAAACCCTGAGTACGGGAATGTACTCAGCTAGACTCACCCGTCCAACTGAAAATAAAGACTCCAAGGGTATGCAAGGCTTTTGAGGAGGAGTTGGGATCTTTAGTTGCGAAAAAGCTCCAATTTAGATAAGAGGTAATTGACGATAATGACGAGCTGCCATTTTTAGACCTATTCCTTAATTCTAGGTTTTTCACCTGTACTAGAGCACTCACTTGAATCTATCAATCAATAATATAACCATATCCAGTTGACTTATCCACATTTTAGTTGAACCTTTAATCATCACATGGAGTTGTATCGTGGTGAAGCTCGCCATAGTTTCCCACTAACCGGGGGAAACGGCGACTCGAATCGAATTCCAAACCAGCTGGTGAAAGACCTTTAATACCAGCCCACACTTTCCCCGTTGGGTCCATGCATTGGGCAACCGCTCGATGCTTGTTCGTGGTGGTAATCGTCGCGGCTCACAGCACGGACCGCCCAATTGGAATCTGGCGATGGCCTCACGCGGCAGATCGCAATTTCCATACTAGAGGGCACGACACGGGTTGAGACCGGCCCGAACAGCTTCTAACCGGCTTCGGGGTCGATGATTACGGCACCGACATATCCCTAAGTAAAAGGGCGCGTTCAAAAATGAACGAGGGCCAACATCGATACAAACCTACACGATCCAACGGATGGACTGCCCCAAGTTTCCAAACTTGTGCCTTGCCTTCCAGTTGACCGTATTTCACTACAACTCAGGTTCTTTTCCACGATAGCAAATATAGCCAACCGTGATCCGGTAACTACCCATCAGGGTATTACGGAAACATTCTTAACTACCACTTTTATTAAGCAACTAAGCAATTCTACATTATAAAAGTAACAGGATAACAAGGTAGGTAATAATCAATAATCAAGGAAAGGGTAATGCAGCAAGTAGGATTCAACCAACTCCTAACCTAATGCATCACAATATAAAAGGACTCAAGTAATTTAATTTGCAAAAGATAGGGGCTTAATATGCTCCGGGGCTTGCCTTGAGAGAAGACTGAGGCCTCGTGGGAGGGGCACTCGGGCAAGTTAGTGTCGCAGGCGGGGTCGGCTTCCTCGGCTTGCTGGAGCTCCGGGATCTGCGGCTCGATGTTTGTCTCTGGCTCCTGGTCGGGCTCCGGAGGGGTCGATCCTATTGCATGCGACGATTAATAAATAATTACAATGCGTGTGCAAGATGTGTGGTATGAAAAGAGCATTTCTTGCAAACCAACAAACCCAACTTGTTGAACCACTTTTGACATTGAGGTAAATACTTATTTATTTCATAAAACAAAATCCATTTATCCACCTTTTTCTTATTTAATAAATCAAAAGAAACTTAGGTTTGAACTACTAGTGCAATTTTCTGGACTCAGAAAAATCCACGAAAATTCTAGAAGGCAAACAACAGTTGCTGAACTCCACTGAACAAATTTCAGCCAAAAATAAAATACAGAACTGCAGATATAAAAATGACAAGCAAACTGCCCAAAAAGGTGCTTTGAACTAGCTCCTCATTCAAAAAGTGTCCAACAGCAGATTTCATAATTTTCCTGGCTTCTTCTACTCATACACATTCTACTGTAGAGAACTTGTGGCCAGAGCATAAACATACAAGCCTACTCAAAATAAACAAATCTATCCCAATTTAAACCATTTGAACTACAACCCTACTAGAAAAGGGTGCAAAACTTAATTTCACATTTTTCCCAGATTCTACTTCACATTTTATGCTTATCAAGAAAGTTCCATGAACAGAAACATTATACTATTTCTTACATGAATTTCCAAAGGAAAACACAGAAAAGTACATTTGTAAAGCAACTTCAGATTTCTGCACATAACAGCTCATGCTTACATTTTTCTCAGCTTGGATATCATGAACAGAGGCTATACAAATTTTCCCATATTTTATTTCGACATATAAAACACCTTAACATTTATTCTAAGAAATCAGTGAAAAAGGACTTTTAACATAACAGTAACTTTTTCTTCATAAACAGTGCATCATATATTTTTCATAGGTGTAAAACAGGATAATAAACTTACACGAAATTTTCCAGGAATTATCTCAACCAGAAAGCATATATAACCATTTATCTAAACAAAAGCTCCTAAACTGAATTAAATAAAAACAGTAAAATAAACTTCTACCAAAAATTTTTTCATATTTTTCCATGATAGATCTACTCATAAGCAAGCTAGCAAAACTGAAAGTACTTCATTTGAATTTTTAAAACGTGCTACACAAAAATAACAAGCATTTCTGGAAAAATAAACCTAAAAGAAAATCATTTGAATTCTCCCGGCCTGGCTTGCGTGCACCCGGTCCATAGACCAGCGAGTGGCTGACGCGCGGGGCCCGCGGGTCAACGGGACCCACCCGTCAGAGAGAGGAGAGCAGGGGAGAGGGTTGACCGGCGCGTTCTCGCCGACGGCGAGCTCGCCGGCGGTGAGGTTAGGCTCGATGAGCTCGTCTCGACGAGGCGCATCCGATGGTGGGGTTGGTTCGGCCAGCGCATGGCCGGAGCGTGCCGGCGGCGAGCGGCGGCGCACGGTGGCGGCGGCAACACGTGGCTGCGCCGTTTCCGGCGGTCGCCGGTGAAATTGGGGGAGGCAAAAGCTCGTGTGAACCCTAAGGAGCAAAGCTACGGGGTTGGTTTGGCTCGGATGGCTCCAGAGGAGCTTGGCCACGAGCGAGAGCCGCGGCGGCGGCCATGGCGCTCGGCCGGAGGGAAGCGGGAGGTAGAAGACGGTAGCGTTGAGACTGGGTGATGTTCTCACCTTGCCTTGGCTCGGTGAGGCTCGAGGATGAAGGAAGGAGACGGTGGAGCTTGGGTCGGGGAAGAACGGCGACGCGGGCTCTACGGCGGCGATGGCGTCCGCGGCGACGCTCTTCGGGCTCCAACGTCGGTAGGGCTCGGCGAGTGGCGCGGAGATGCGCACCGTGTGTGCAGGATGAAGGTGGAGTGGTGGCCGAGGCTAATCGGCCGGTGGTGGCTTGGTTCGGGCAGAACGGTGGCGCGGGTCTTCGGTGCCGAACGGCGGCGAGAGTGCTCGGCGCGTTCGTGAGAGAGAGAGAGAGGAGAGGGAGTGAGGGCGAGGACGAGTGGGAGTTGTGTGCGCGGGTGAGCGAACAGGCGAAGGGATGCTCGGGGTTTTGCTCGGCCGGCGGCGACGCGCGGTCGTGGCGGGGGCCACGGCGACAGGACGTCGCGGCAGCGCGGCGCGAGCGGCGAGGCAGCGCGGCAGGCGAGGCGAGCGGAGAGTGGCCGGGGGAGATAGCTTGCGTGCTCGGGTGAGAGGGGATCGAGCGAGGAGTGGCCGGCGAGGATCCTCGGCAGGATACGGCGGCCACGTGGCGGCTGCGGCCGGCGTACGGCGCGGCGGCGCTGTCGCGCGCGGCGCGCGGGCGAGTGCGGGAGCGGGCCGGCGCACGCGAGCGGGCGAGCTGGGCCGGCGCGCGCGAGTGCAGCGCAGGAGCGGCTGGCGCGGCGCTGGCTGGGCCAAAAGGCTAAGTGGGCCGGATGGGAAGCGCGGGAGAAATTCTTTTCCTTTTTCTTTTTCCAAAACCTTTTCAAACTTTGACCACTCAAAAACAGTTTCAAAAACTTCAACCTAGGTTTTGACCCAAATATAAAAGTTGCTCCAAATAATTTTCTCTACAACTTTCATATAAGACACTTTTTCTGAAAACCATTTTTACAACCTCCACATAAATAAAGCCAATTTTGAAACATAAACCATTTTGTTTGACTTATTTAATTTAACAAAGTAATCTGAACTAGGTCAAAACTCCAACATGAAAAGCACTCTACTCAATGTTCTCTATTTTATAAAACTCTTTGCCAAAACAGAAATCCACTTAAATCATCAAGTCCCATAGAAATCCAAATCCAAATAAATAAACAAAAGACAAAAGCACTCTCATGCACATGAAATGATGCTATGCATTGCTTATGCTTTCTTAGTATCTAATTGCAGTGCCTAATGCAGTGCTTGACACTAGGGTGTCACAGCCCTTCCCCCCTTAAAGAAATCTCGTCCCAAGATTTGAGTTACGTACCAATCTTTATAAAAGCGGGGTAGTTTATGCGTAAGTACTCCTCTGTTTCCCAAGTCGCATCGTTGGGTCCGTGATGGCTCCAGAGGATCTTGTAAGTCTTCACCGTTCGGTTACACGTCTCTCGGGTCTTGGTATCCAAAATCTCCTTGGGCTGCTCGTAGTACTCCAGATCTGATCTGATCTGATCGTGACATCTGGGATCCGAACTTCTTCTTATTCTGGAACTCGAAGACACTTCTTCAACTGTGATACGTGGAACACTGAGAAAACTGTGCTCATCTCCGGGGGTAACTGTACTTCGTATGCCACTTCTCCCTTCTTTGCTATGATCTGGTAAGGTCCCACATATCGAGGTGCTAGCTTCTTCTTAATTCCAAAACGTTGGACCTTTCTCATAGGTGAGACCTTAAGATACAAATAGTCTCCTACTCGAAATTCCAGGGGTCTTCTCCTTGTATCGGCATAACTCTTTTGTCTGGATTGTGCTACTTTGATATATTGTTGTACTGTTTGCACAATCTCTTCAGCATCCTTCACATAATCGGACCCATAGAATCCTCGATCTCCTGACTCAACCCAATTTACTGGGGTTCTGCATCTTTGTCCATACAAAACTTCAAACGGTGCCATCTTTATACTTTCCTGATAGCTGTTGTTATATGAAAACTCGGCAAGGGGTAACCATTTTTCCCACGACTCTCCTGAAGATAGAACACAAGCTCTTAGGATATCTTCCAAAATCTGATTTACTCTTTCTATTTGTCCTGCGATTTGGGGGTGATAAGCGGAACTTCTTACCAACTTGGTTCCTAACTCCTTGTGCAACTGTTCCCAAAAACGCGCTACGAACTGGGGTCCTCTATCAGAAACAATCCGCTTCGGAATCCCATGTAGCCTCAAGATATTCTGGATATACAAGTCTGCATACTGATGAGGGCGGTGTGTAGTCTTAACTGGTATGAAGTGAGCCACTTTAGATAACCGATCCACGATAACCCAGATAGAATCATTTCCTTTTTGAGTAATGGGAAGACCTATGATGAAATCCATACTAATTTCTTCCCATTTCCACTCCTTTAGCCATCTTACGCGCGGAGAGAACAACTCCGGCGGAACTTATCTGATATCCCCGGTCTAACTCTATCAACTCAAGATTACTTCTTATAGCAAAATTCTCACTTATGAAAGAATGCGATGCTCCAGAATCAAACAACACAACTGCGGGGCATTGATTAACAAGAAACGTACCAGCGGTGACAAGCTCTCCTTCTGGCACTTCTTCCACGGTGGTGTGATGCACATGACCTGCGCGAGGTGGGGGCTGAGTGTATTGCTTCTTTGGGCGAGGGCACTGACGTGACAGATGTCCAGTCTGACCACAATTATAGCATGGACCAATCACATACGGGGTCTTGGGACCTCCTGCACTCCCTGCTTTGCTCTTGTTCTGCATCATGGGGGCGGTGTAGGGCTTCTGAAAACTGGGACGGGGACGGTTGGTGGTGATCTTCCTCTGTGGGGGACGGTATCTTGCTCCTGTAACAGGCGGGCGATACGGGGTACGTGCTCCGAAAGGGGTCCTCTGTTGAGATGGACCTCCTTCATTCGCACGACGACGTGTCTCTGTCGCCAGCCGAATGTCATTGGCCTCTTGATTTAGGCAGTCACTGACGAAATCACTGAAGGTGGTACGGTGACTGTTGCCCATCTTTGAAAGCATGGCGGCACTCATGCCACGCTTAAAGCTTGCGATCTTCTTGGCCTCAGTGTCAACAAAGTCTGGGGCGTAGCGAGCTAGGTTGTTGAAACTGTAGAGGTACTCGGACATAGACCTGGTTCCCTGGGATAACCTCATGAACTCTGCAATCTTCATCTCCATCAAACCACTAGGGATATAGTGGTTGCGCATAGCGGTAGAGAACTGATCCCAAGTGACACGTGCATTTGCAGGCAAGGATGCACGGTACTGGGCCCACCATAAACCTGCGGGTCCTTCCAACATGTGGGCGGCGTACTCCGCCTTGAGCTCTTCTGTCAGACGAAGCAGACGGAACTTCTGGGTGATGGAGTTGAGCCATTCATCAGCCTCAAGCGGTTCGGTGACTTCCTTGAACACAAGAGGACGAGTGTCCAAGAAGTCACGGTAGGAGCTGTACTGGTTGGGCTCTGGGCCTTGACGTTGATGATGCTGCTGTGCAGTGTTGTTAGCGATATTGCGGAGGGTGGCCTCCATGTGCCTCTGCATTTCCTCCATATTCCTTTGGCTGCCCAAGAACTGGCCAAAGAATGCTTCCGGCGTCATCGGCGGCGGTGGGGGAGGTGGCAGATTCTCCTCCTGTCCTGCCCCCTGCCCATGCTGGCTGCGAGTGTGTGCCGACATCTGCATATCCCATTAACAAGAAATCATTAGGTGATGTTACATCGATCATGAATAAATACTGCGCTGTACATAATTCGAAAATTTAGCACACGACCAAGTATAATTACTCATTTCCATACAACATCACAAAACAATCGCTCAAAACTAGACATGCAAACGACGGATTTCCATAAAAGATGTCGGATCGAAGTCCGGACTTTGTCCAAAAGCTTACATGCCATCCAACATTTTAAACATAAAACCAGCACATGTTTATGGCGTTACATCACTTAGCGAGCAAACTCAAGCTATACAAAAGAAAAACGTCTCCTAGCTAAACTAGCGCTCAGGCATCTCCAGCGGCGGATGCGACATCCTCTGCGTCGATCATCGGCTCGTCAGCGTGATCCTCCTCTGGTGGGGCGTCGGGACCAAAGACCTCTCCGTCCTGGGGATCCGGAACCTCAGCTGCTGGGGCGGCTGCCTCCTGCGCGGCATGGTGCATCTGGTGGACTGCCTCGTGGAGCTGGTCGATGTAGGCCTGCTGTCCATGGATCTGCTGTATCAAGTGGTGGGCTCCCTCTCTGAGCTGGTCGAGTGCGGTGCGGGCCTCATCTCTCTGAAGAGCGGTAGTCAGGTACATCTGCTCTGCAACGGTCCTGGCAGTGGACTGTGCTGCTGCTGTAGTGCGGGCGTCATCACGCTCAAGAGTGACCTGCTGAATCCTCTCCTGCAGACGAGCAACCTCAGCGTCGAAGTCCTCCTGTAGCTTCCTCTTGCTCTGGTAGGTGGCGGTGAGGGTGAAGGACACGCTCTCGAGAGTGTGCTCCAAACTCTCACATACACCTAGCAAAGCTCCAGTGGCGCTCATCGCAGGCGTCTCGCAGTAGAACCTTTCTTCTGCACTTCCCGTCAGAACTGACTCCACGGTCTGCTTCCAGCGTAATGGAAAAAGTGATCCACGGGGGAACACTCCTGCCATAGCGCTAGCTAGGTCGGCGGGGAAGCGAGCGATGATGTCCTTCAGCACTAGGTATGCTGCCCTGTTGGCTCCATCCTTAGCACAGGTGCCTCTGGTGATCTCCGTCCATCCTGTCCAGTGGGGCTTGGCGGGCAAAGCCTTGACTTTGATCTCCACCATGACCAAGGAATCCTGCCCGTAGATCTCCTTCTGCCATGAGTACCTGGGCTCCTGTCCTTCCTCATAGCCCACGGCCTGCAGAACCCTCCAAAGGATAGTCGGCAAGCCGAAGTAGGACAAGAACGTCTTCCGGGTCAGCTTGGTGGCCAAGCGGTGACGCGGAACTCCTCTGCCTCCGGTGGCCTTGCGAGCGGTCAGCTTAGTCCGGGCCATCTGTAGAAACAAAAAGGGTTTCGAACTCTCATGAGACGGATATTAAGTTGGCAAATTTTATAGAAAAGAGACAACTTTTAATTAAGGGGAGGAAATGTAAATGCATGAATATAAACATGATGCATGATCGTACCTACGTTCTCACTCACTAATATGACTCGTAAGTCCTAACGTTCTAGTCGGTGGCAAGAACGATCTCTCATGCGTTATCTACACGTTCTACTCGTTCGCATAGTTAGTGTACCTGCAGAAGATTCATTTCAGCCCAAGAAATTCCCAATGATAAAACAATTGAGTATTGGCCAATATGCGAAATACATAGAAGCCAACACTAAACACCATGCACCAACATAGAAAACACCCTTGAAAACATTGATACCCTCGTATGTGTCCGCGTGGAGCTCGCACATACTTGGTATAAGAACTCTCACCTAGACCGACGGTTGGACGGTCATGCTCTCATATCTCACAAAATCATTTTATGCATGTTTTTGCGATCGACGCATTCTCTTGTTCCCGAGAATGGACCAGCAAATAAAGATCCAGCATGAAGCAAAACCCTGAACCCTGTTAGCAGTTAAGCCACCTGAATCCTAGTATAGGGCTTAAGGACGAGACTGGGCACACTTAGTAATCGAAAATAGTTTTGAAAATAGTTTTGAAATACCCTTTTAGTTCAGAAATAGCTCTCTACGGTGGTAATCACTTGAACCATGCTCCGATACCAGCTGTGGCGGAACCGTCCTGATTATAAGAGCTCAAGTATTATCTTAGCCAAATCCGTCTGACTTCGACTGATACTTGAACCCATATAACCCCGGTAGTCCGGAAATCTCGAAGGATTTCTAACACCATACATCATACAGGATCGCATCGTTCAAGGATTACATTCGTAAAGATACATCATAGCGAAAACGAAACCGAATTTAAAATATCAGAGTGCGAATTTAAAACGGAGTTATTACAATACTGAATTTAAAAGTGCGGAAGCTGAAATAGTTTGAAACACGACCACTACACATGTGGTCCAAATAAAACCAACTCACACAACTCACTCTTCCCTTTTTAGATAATGTGCCACTAGAAGTCTCAGACCAGCAAAAGAAAAAGGGAAGCTTCTGGACGACCCTGCCCTGGGCCTACTCCTCATCACCTTCCACTGGGTAGAGGCAGTGCTTACAATAGCCGAAGTAGACCTGGCCATCTGCAACAACGGGATAAACCCTGAGTACGGGAATGTACTCAGCTAGACTCACCCGTCCAACTGAAAATAAAGACTCCAAGGGTATGCAAGGCTTTTGAGGAGGAGTTGGGATCTTTAGTTGCGAAAAAGCTCCAATTTAGATAAGAGGTAATTGACGATAATGACGAGCTGCCATTTTTAGACCTATTCCTTAATTCTAGGTTTTTCACCTGTACTAGAGCACTCACTTGAATCTATCAATCAATAATATAACCATATCCAGTTGACTTATCCACATTTTAGTTGAACCTTTAATCATCACATGGAGTTGTATCGTGGTGAAGCTCGCCATAGTTTCCCACTAACCGGGGGAAACGGCGACTCGAATCGAATTCCAAACCAGCTGGTGAAAGACCTTTAATACCAGCCCACACTTTCCCCGTTGGGTCCATGCATTGGGCAACCGCTCGATGCTTGTTCGTGGTGGTAATCGTCGCGGCTCACAGCACGGACCGCCCAATTGGAATCTGGCGATGGCCTCACGCGGCAGATCGCAATTTCCATACTAGAGGGCACGACACGGGTTGAGACCGGCCCGAACAGCTTCTAACCGGCTTCGGGGTCGATGATTACGGCACCGACATATCCCTAAGTAAAAGGGCGCGTTCAAAAATGAACGAGGGCCAACATCGATACAAACCTACACGATCCAACGGATGGACTGCCCCAAGTTTCCAAACTTGTGCCTTGCCTTCCAGTTGACCGTATTTCACTACAACTCAGGTTCTTTTCCACGATAGCAAATATAGCCAACCGTGATCCGGTAACTACCCATCAGGGTATTACGGAAACATTCTTAACTACCACTTTTATTAAGCAACTAAGCAATTCTACATTATAAAAGTAACAGGATAACAAGGTAGGTAATAATCAATAATCAAGGAAAGGGTAATGCAGCAAGTAGGATTCAACCAACTCCTAACCTAATGCATCACAATATAAAAGGACTCAAGTAATTTAATTTGCAAAAGATAGGGGCTTAATATGCTCCGGGGCTTGCCTTGAGAGAAGACTGAGGCCTCGTGGGAGGGGCACTCGGGCAAGTTAGTGTCGCAGGCGGGGTCGGCTTCCTCGGCTTGCTGGAGCTCCGGGATCTGCGGCTCGATGTTTGTCTCTGGCTCCTGGTCGGGCTCCGGAGGGGTCGATCCTATTGCATGCGACGATTAATAAATAATTACAATGCGTGTGCAAGATGTGTGGTATGAAAAGAGCATTTCTTGCAAACCAACAAACCCAACTTGTTGAACCACTTTTGACATTGAGGTAAATACTTATTTATTTCATAAAACAAAATCCATTTATCCACCTTTTTCTTATTTAATAAATCAAAAGAAACTTAGGTTTGAACTACTAGTGCAATTTTCTGGACTCAGAAAAATCCACGAAAATTCTAGAAGGCAAACAACAGTTGCTGAACTCCACTGAACAAATTTCAGCCAAAAATAAAATACAGAACTGCAGATATAAAAATGACAAGCAAACTGCCCAAAAAGGTGCTTTGAACTAGCTCCTCATTCAAAAAGTGTCCAACAGCAGATTTCATAATTTTCCTGGCTTCTTCTACTCATACACATTCTACTGTAGAGAACTTGTGGCCAGAGCATAAACATACAAGCCTACTCAAAATAAACAAATCTATCCCAATTTAAACCATTTGAACTACAACCCTACTAGAAAAGGGTGCAAAACTTAATTTCACATTTTTCCCAGATTCTACTTCACATTTTATGCTTATCAAGAAAGTTCCATGAACAGAAACATTATACTATTTCTTACATGAATTTCCAAAGGAAAACACAGAAAAGTACATTTGTAAAGCAACTTCAGATTTCTGCACATAACAGCTCATGCTTACATTTTTCTCAGCTTGGATATCATGAACAGAGGCTATACAAATTTTCCCATATTTTATTTCGACATATAAAACACCTTAACATTTATTCTAAGAAATCAGTCAAAAAGGACTTTTAACATAACAGTAACTTTTTCTTCATAAACAGTGCATCATATATTTTTCATAGGTGTAAAACAGGATAATAAACTTACACGAAATTTTCCAGGAATTATCTCAACCAGAAAGCATATATAACCATTTATCTAAACAAAAGCTCTTAAACTGAATTAAATAAAAACAGTAAAATAAACTTCTACCAAAAATTTTTTCATATTTTTCCATGATAGATCTACTCATAAGCAAGCTAGCAAAACTGAAAGTACTTCATTTGAATTTTTAAAACGTGCTACACAAAAATAACAAGCATTTCTAGAAAAATAAACCTAAAAGAAAATCATTTGAATTCTCCCGGCCTGGCTTGCGTGCACCCGGTCCATAGACCAGCGAGTGGCTGACGCGCGGGGCCCGCGGGTCAACGGGACCCACCCGTCAGAGAGAGGAGAGCAGGGGAGAGGGTTGACCGGCGCGTTCTCGCCGACGGCGAGCTCGCCGGCAGTGAGGTTAGGCTCGATGAGCTCGTCTCGACGAGGCGCATCCGATGGTGGGGTTGGTTCGGCCAGCGCATGGCCGGAGCGTGCCGGCGGCGAGCGGCGGCGCACGGTGGCGGCGGCAACACGTGGCTGCGCCGTTTCCGGCGGTCGCCGGTGAAATTGGGGGAGGCAAAAGCTCGTGTGAACCCTAAGGAGCAAAGCTACGGGGTTGGTTTGGCTCGGATGGCTCCAGAGGAGCTTGGCCACGAGCGAGAGCCGCGGCGGCGGCCATGGCGCTCGGCCGGAGGGAAGCGGGAGGTAGAAGACGGTAGCGTTGAGACTGGGTGATGTTCTCACCTTGCCTTGGCTCGGTGAGGCTCGAGGATGAAGGAAGGAGACGGTGGAGCTTGGGTCGGGGAAGAACGGCGACGCGGGCTCTACGGCGGCGATGGCGTCCGCGGCGACGCTCTTCGGGCTCCAACGTCGGTAGGGCTCGGCGAGTGGCGCGGAGATGCGCACCGTGTGTGCAGGATGAAGGTGGAGTGGTGGCCGAGGCTAATCGGCCGGTGGTGGCTTGGTTCGGGCAGAACGGTGGCGCGGGTCTTCGGTGCCGAACGGCGGCGAGAGTGCTCGGCGCGTTCGTGAGAGAGAGAGAGAGAGGAGAGGGAGTGAGGGCGAGGACGAGTGGGAGTTGTGTGCGCGGGTGAGCGAACAGGCGAAGGGATGCTCGGGGTTTTGCTCGGCCGGCGGCGACGCGCGGTCGTGGCGGGGGCCACGGCGACAGGACGTCGCGGCAGCGCGGCGCGAGCGGCGAGGCAGCGCGGCAGGCGAGGCGAGCGGAGAGTGGCCGGGGGAGATAGCTTGCGTGCTCGGGTGAGAGGGGATCGAGCGAGGAGTGGCCGGCGAGGATCCTCGGCAGGATACGGCGGCCACGTGGCGGCTGCGGCCGGCGTACGGCGCGGCGGCGCTGTCGCGCGCGGCGCGCGGGCGAGTGCGGGAGCGGGCCGGCGCACGCGAGCGGGCGAGCTGGGCCGGCGCGCGCGAGTGCAGCGCAGGAGCGGCTGGCGCGGCGCTGGCTGGGCCAAAAGGCTAAGTGGGCCGGATGGGAAGCGCGGGAGAAATTCTTTTCCTTTTTCTTTTTCCAAAACCTTTTCAAACTTTGACCACTCAAAAACAGTTTCAAAAACTTCAACCTAGGTTTTGACCCAAATATAAAAGTTGCTCCAAATAATTTTCTCTACAACTTTCATATAAGACACTTTTTCTGAAAACCATTTTTACAACCTCCACATAAATAAAGCCAATTTTGAAACATAAACCATTTTGTTTGACTTATTTTAATTTAACAAAGTAATCTGAACTAGGTCAAAACTCCAACATGAAAAGCACTCTACTCAATGTTCTCTATTTTATAAAACTCTTTGCCAAAACAGAAATCCACTTAAATCATCAAGTCCCAAAGAAATCCAAATCCAAATAAATAAACAAAAGACAAAAGCACTCTCATGCACATGAAATGATGCTATGCATTGCTTATGCTTTCTTAGTATCTAATTGCAGTGCCTAATGCAGTGCTTGACACTAGGGTGTCACAGTAAGGACCCTGACGCGCTGCTCGAGCGTATGATTTTGGGACAATGCGTTAAGATTTTGGCCCTTAAGCTCCTGGACCAGCTTGCCCATCTGCGCAAGGGCCGGATCCTTATGGATCACCTCCCGCCGAGCGGCAGCTAAGGCCTCCTGGGCCTCCTCCCGCGCTGCCTCCGCCGCAGCCAGGGCGGTGGTGGCCTGGCTCTTGGCCTCCTTCCTCGCCGCCTCCGCCGCAGACCGGGCGATGGCGGCCTCGCTTCGGGCGTCGATAGCCTCCTTCCTCGACGCCTCCACCACGGACAGAGCGGTGGTGGCCTCCCTCAGCCTGGGCGGCCTCGTCTCAAGCCGCCTGGGTCTCTGCCTGAGCATCGCTGAGCCGGCCCGCCATCTGCGCGTTCTGGCCTAGCTCAGCGCGGAGCTCCTGGAGCTCCCCCTCCGCCCTCACGAGGGCAGCCGCCACCTGTGCGGACTTGTCCGCCTCCTCCACGAAGGCCCTCTCCGCCTGCGCCACGAGCTCAGTCACCTCCCTGAAGATCGACCGCGCCTCTGGTGGGACCCCTTGCTGAGTCGACCGCACAACGGAGATATCGGCGTCGCGTGGAGGCGGGGGCTTGAGCAGTAGCGGATGGCTCGAGGGGTGGCTCATCTCCAAGCTCTCCTCCACGCCAGCCGAGGGACCGGTCATCCTCTCCGCCTCGTTCCCGGCCGGCCCCTTGGGCCTCTCCTCCCTCACCGGGTCTTCCGGCGTCTTGTCGTCCCCGACCGGTGCCTCGAGGGCCCCCTCCAGCACTGAGCTCTCGACCGGGGACGGCTCCTTCTCCAGCTCCTCCACCGTCGGTATCTGCTCCACCGACGCCTCCCCCTCCTTCTCCTTCTCCGCGGGTGCGCGAGGCTCCATCGGAAGGGAATCTTGTCCAGCGGGCCGGCTCGCGTCGTCTGGGATCTCGAGGGCCACTGTCTCCTCAGCCCCAGACGATGACGGAGCCGCGCCTGTCTCGGGTGCTCCCCCCGAGATGGTCGCCATGACAGGGGATGGAGTGGCCCTCTCGGTAGGCGCCACCGGAGGAGGAGGAGGAGGAGGAGGAGGAGGAGGAGGAGGAGGAGGAGGGGGTGCTGCGGCGGACGCAGCGGCGGCAGGCTTGGCCCCAGGAGCCGCGGTCCCTGCTGAAAAAGACAACAATGTCGTCAGAATCAGGAAAAAGCCTCAACCCCCGTGGTCGACGGCGTCGGCCTCACCAAGATCCGCGGCGACCATCTGCCTTCCCCGAGCCATGGCTGCTCGAGCCTTCACCAGCCAAGCAGCCATTTCAGCGGAAGAAGGAGCCATACTTCGAGGTGCTTGGTCCTCAGCAGAGCCCGAGGTCTTGGCCCGCTTGGACACCGCGGGGTCCGCCTCCTGCCGGGAGCGCTTTTCCCTGAAAAACCAGAAACGACACATATCACCAAAGGTAAAAAGGGTAAAGCTTCTCAACCAACGGAATTGAGAAACGTTACTTACCCAAAGCGACGGCGGGACTTCTTCCCTGAGTCGCCGGACCCACTCGGGCGCTTCGAGCCCGCCCCATGGCTCGAGCCATGCCCCTAAGCCGTCTCCGTGTGGCTCGGATGAGGGGAAGGCTCCTGGTGCTTCTCGTGGCTCGACCCCGGCGGGGAGCTCTCCTTCTGTCTCTTGTCCCAGGGGGACGACCGTGTCTCCTTCGAGCGGTCCTCTTGGCGCTTTTCCATGCGCGGGCTCCGGGACCTGCTCCGGCGCTCGTGCCGGCGGTCTCGCCCCCCCACGTCCGCCTCCTTCTCCCGGCGACGGTGCGGCGATGGGCTTCGGGATCGCTCGCGACTCCCGTCATGAGACGACCGGGAGCTCCCCCCTCGACGGTCATGGTGGCGGGGGCTCGACGCCCCCTCATGTTGCCCGCTCTTCCGCGGGCTCGATGTCGCCTTCGACGACTTACGGCGGTCGGGCCCGGAGTCCCTCTCAGCGTGTTGACCGCCCCTCGAGGACCAGTCCTTCTTGAGACCCCCCGCCTGGGTCGACGCGGTCGTGGCCTCCTTCTGCGCCGCGGCGATGGCGCCCTGAGTTCGAGGCTTCTTCGCGTCAGGAGGCACGACTGGCACGGAGCTCGACGTGCCCTGAGCCTCCGACGAGGCGGGGCCTGGTGTGGCCTTCCGCTGCTGCGTCCCGCGCGATCCCTTCGCCGGGGGGATCTCTAGGATATTCTCCTGCACAGAAGAGCAGTCAGCCCTGATGTCGACGACCCCCGCGCGCCTCAGACGCGCATCCATCCCTTCATCGTCGCTCTCCTCCTCATCGTCGTCATCCTCCTCCGAGCTCGTGTAGTTGAGCTCGGGGGGACTCCTCTCCAGGCTGCCGGTTACGACGAGCCTTCGCTAGCCTCTGATCCCGATCCACCCGACGCAAGTTCTTCTCTTTCTCTTTCTTCTTCTTTGCATCCTTACTCTCCTTATCTTTTTGAGCAGAGAGGCGCCTCACCTGTCTTTCCGCGGCGTCCTCCCTCACCGGGGGCCTCAACGCGTGATGTGTGAACGCCCCCTGCAAAAAGAAACTTGATGAGAAAAATCACAAGGAGAGTAAACAAGATTCGAAGAAACAGAAACGAGGGGAGGCTCGAAACAGCCTAGCCTGAGGAAGGCTTACCGGGTCGAGACACCCCGCGTCGGGTGCCATGGCGATCAGGTTGGTCTCCTCAGGGCGGAACGGCCCATGGATCGTGACCGTCACCCGGGAGGCACCCTCGTTCCGAGACAGCCTCTCCTCGGCCATCCTCGACCTGTTCAGCTCCTCAAGCGGGGCATTTGGCCCCATCTCGTACATGAGAAGGGGACGGTCCGCCAGAGGAAGGATCCTCCGCTGGTGGAACGCCCAAATAACCGCCTGGACGGTCAGTCCCTTCTCCTCCACCAGCGACCACATCGCATTCATTAGCGGCATCAGGTGGCGCTGCCTGTCCGCCACAACGCCCCAACTCCACTTCTCAGGGCGCTTGGTGATGATCCTGTCGGTGTACTGCGGAAGGAGCCCATCCTCGTTCCGCAGGTAGAACCAGTGGTCGTCCCACCCCGCCTGGTTGGTGGAAAGCTTGTAGTGGAGGTAGTGACGGGGGACGTTGGCCGACGAGGGACCGGTCCTCGCGGTAATGGTGAGGGAGCCCGCGCGCGCGAGCCTCCTCCCGCTCGGCTTTACGGCCTTGTGAAAGAGCTCGCCCAGGAAGAGGTGGACGAACATCTCCCAATGGGGCTCGATCTTCAGGTATCCCTCGCACACCGCGGAGTAGATGGCGGCGTGCGAGATTGAGTTGGGGGAGAAGTGCTGCAACTCCACCTCGAAGTGGTGAGCCAGCCCCCACATAAAGCGGCTCGGCAGAACGCCAAGCCCCATGCGGTGGTAGCGCGTGAAGCTCACCACATACCCCTCCGGCGGATGCGGCTCCTGGTGGTCCGCCGACGGGAGAATCCACCACGCGGGCCCCTCCTGCGGGTTGGGGCGGAGAAGCCCCTGGCCCACCAGCGACTCCAGTTCGGACTACGACGTCTTCGTCGGGCGCCAGTCTTCGGCCGGCAGCACCTGGGTCTGGGCGGCCATGGCGGCGACGGCGCGGATCTGAGCGGCGGACGGGCGGCCGGGAAGGTTACCAATCACTAGCTTGGGGAGAAGGCATGTGGGATCTGTGGCAGCTGTGAAGGCAAAGGCAAAGTAAAGAGTCCCTCACCCCTCACTCGATATTTATAAAAGAAAACCCCGACGGGCGGGGTCTCCCACGGCAGAGGAACGGTAACCGCACACATTTCATGCGCCCACCTAACCACATCTCGAGCCGGTTGACAGGTACACGCGGCAACTCCCGATTCGCTCCACTACCAGGGCCCACCGCGGCCGCCGATCCAACTTCACCTCTGTCGCCCTCACGCCACGATCTCCGCTCCCTGACAGTTTCCGCCTAAAAAGGCGCGCCCAATGGGCAGAAGGATTCCAAACGACGGAGGCTTCTTCAAGAAGGTAAAAATGGGCTCCGGCCCTTCTAAGTCTCGAGGCAGCGAAGGCTGGCCCTCGAAGAGGGTTCGACAGCCGGCTTCGAGCACCCGAGTCAGGGACACCAAGGGGCGCCACTCGCAGCATCGCTCGAGGGCCAAGCCCTCGAGGCCCCTCACGTGTATCCAAGGCAGGGCGCACGACATGCAGTGAGATCCCCTCGGAGGGAGGCATCGAGCCACCGGGTCCTATCGAATGGGCCCGGCATTCCTGCAGACCGAGCACCCATGCTTTATGAGATCGCCTCCGAGCTTCAGTCGACCCTATCGAACGGGGCACGAGGTCTCACATAGATTCCCCCGTTACCAGCTCATCGGGAACCTCGATACTCGCCTGCTCGTGGTAGCACGAGGCATCCTCCCTCGCATCCGATCGAAAGGACTCGCGGGATGACAAGCCAGGGCAACTGGCGTGCCGAACAGCTCGAAGAGCCGGCCGGTCGGTTCAGCCTGGCACCCCTCGACGAAAGAGGGTCGAAAAACTCGGAGGCTCGACACTCCCGAACCTAAAAAACATAACTAACGCTCACACTCGTGAAAAAGCCCACGAGGGAGTCTTCACCACTCCCCCATGGCCTCGGGGGCTACTGTCGGGGGACCACAAAAGGGGTACCCCCAATCAACGCAAAACAAATAAGTTAAACACCAATTAATAAGAGACCTAACTAGTCCAACCCCTCGAGACCTACAACGCCGGCCCGCCGCCGAGAAGCCCGGGCCCGCCAAAGCCTTACCAACCGCCTCATGGTAGCTTACCTCTCGAGCCGTGGCACATAGACCTCGAGCCCGCTACAGCCGTGTACCGTTCCTCGAGACCCAACGTGGGGACCTCGAGCCTCTCTAACACGGAAACCTATCCCTCGAGACACATCGTACCCCCCTCGAGCAGCACCAGACTTTGGATACCAGCCCCATACTGCGCAATTAATGCATCCACCTACTCCGGTCACATCCTCTGGTACACAACGTGTGCCACAGTGAACCAGAGCCAGAGTCAAGCCTCCTTTTTCACCGCAAGCATGGGCAAAAAGGCACAAGTACAACACTGTGATGCCATGCCCTGCACTGTAGCACACTCGAGCCACATCTCGAGACCCGGATTCTCGCTGTACGGCCGGGTTTTCCGGAACTTGCCCATACCTGCGGGGGCTCGAGCCCCCCGTAGACACCACCTCGAGGCCGGCCCTGCGCCCCTCGAGCCCTGACTGCTTTCATGCTATTGGAGGACAGGTACCCCAAGACCCGGAGGGACCCTGCCACGTCCTGTACGTGCCGGAATGGGCGCTGCATGGCCTCCACGTCGCCACGCCTCCACGTCCGCACCCGGGATGGAAGTCACGCTTCAAGGACGCCTCAACAGCAACCCCCACGTCGGCTCCAGTGACCCCGACAAGACAGAATTCCAACCCTTCCCCGTATTGGGCGTTGTACATGTCACTCCTGTGTAACCCTCGCCTCCTCTTGTTCTATAAAAGAGGACACCAGGGCCCTTCACGAGGGGGGCCCGGTCCAAAACACACACACGAGTCCAGACTCTCGTCCATGCTCATTGAGCTTGTATTGCCCCTGTACAAGCACTTAGGTGCAAGTAATACAAGAACCTCCTCCCCCCGCTAGACGTAGGGCCTTCTTTGCCCGAACCAGGATAAACCCTTGTGTCATCTTGCATCACCATCCAGAAAGAGAGCACGCGATCATATTACTAGTTGGTGTCATACCCCCGGGGCCGAAACACCGACAAGGCTACAAGAGTACAACAGGACTACATCATGGGGGGCAAGCACAAGCGGCTCCTGATTCGAGTATTGACCTCATCATGCATAGAATGGCTGATATGATGCGGAATCAATTCGGCCTAAAGCCAAAGAATCAGTCATATGCTTACAAGTCCCCTTACCCAGAATGGTGCAATCGGGTAGCACTTCCTCCAAGGGTAAAACCTCATACTGATTTCACCAAGTTTTTGGGTCAGGATGACACCAGCACTGTAGAGCACATCAGCCGATACTTGATGCAACTTGGAGAGGCATCTACAGATGAAGCTTGGAGGATTCAATACTTCCCGTTGTCGTTAATAGGACCAGCCTTCTCGTGGTTCGCTTCTCTGCCAGCAAATTCTATCAATACATGGGCAGAGCTGGAACACAAATTCCACTCGTATTTCTTTACGGGCACCAGTGAAAAGAAGTTGGTCGATCTTATGAGCCTGAGGATGAAACCTGGCAAGACGCCATAAGAATATCTGCGCCGATTCAGGGAAACCAAGAATCTTTGCTACTCTCTGAATTTGCCGGATGACCAATTGCCGGGGATAGCCATAGCTGGCATGTTGCCGAGTATCCAAGAGAAACTATTCGGCATGGAGTTTGATGACCTCGGGCAGTTATCACAAAGGTTGGCAATGATGAGTAGTCAAGCCTAGGGATTCAAGAGGAATAATCAATTCCAGAAGGGCGACGTGGCTGCCGAGATGTATCAGGCTTTCTTAGAAGAAGCAGCTGAATATAATGGTGAAGATGAAGTAGCTGCAGCCGAGATAGTCTGGGCTAAGGAGCCGACTCAAGTCAACCAGCGATGGCTGAGGCAACAAAAAGGTACTTATGACTTTGATGTTTCCAAGTCAGATAAATTATTTGAGTACTTGTTGAAGGAAGGACACATCAAGTTGCCGGAAGGTCATCCTATGCTGCATCCTGAAGGGGTCAAGGACAAGAAGTATTGTGGTTTCCATAATACTAGATCCCACTCCATAAACGATTGCCGAGTGTTCAGAGTGCGGATCCAGAAAGCTATCCAGGACGGGCATCTAAGGTTTGATGGAAAGATGAAAGTTGATGGTAGCCCTTTTGGACAGAATACTATGTCCTTCTCTGTTAATATGGTCAATGCAGCTGATCCCAAGGGTAAGAGCAAAATGAAAGTGTTAACCTCTGATAGAGCGAGGGAACTGGTGTCGTTGACCCTGATCGGCAGATTACAAATAAAGAGCTTCAGCAAAGGGTTCGGTTCCAAAATAGCCGAACTGAGACGGGTGAAACTTCCAGACCCAGAGTCACAACGCGTATTCTGTTGAATAAATGGTGTCGGGAACAGAAACGGTACCAGAAGCAGAGACTTTATGAAGAACAGAAGTTCCTGGAGAAACGACGAAGGTACTAAGAAGAGATGTACCGAGAAGAACGAGAAGATATGAGGGAGCAAGAACAGTCTCATTGGGAATGCTCGTTCTTCCAATATTGTTGGAACGAAGGCTTGAAGTTGCCTGTTAAGAACAATTGCCCTGAGTGCAGTAATCAGTACTCCGAGTATAGGCAGTCTCGAGTCAACCACCGCTCTGTCCATGAAAGGCTTGGGGCACGAATCCCTGAGGACAATCGGCGCTTAAAAATTAATAATTTTGAAAATCGGCAAGGAAGAGGATTTGCCGATTAAAGGCGGGCTCGCACTGAAGAAGAGGGATACCGCGAGTATGTCTGGCAGAAAGGACAGTGGTGTCCACCAGGATTAAGAAAGAGCCAGAAAAGGAGAGTGCAGCGCCTAAGAAACAGAGAGTCAGAGCAAGCAAGTGCCAAAACAAAATGAGTTTGGCGTCCTAAAGAGAAGCCGGATGGAGGTGATTATTTGGCTGATGCATGCATGGCGTTCTTTCTCCCGTCGGAGTTCGTAGCTCCCGAAGGTCAAGATGTCCAGGACGAAGTGTATTCAGATTTTGATGAAGATGAATTTCAAGTCTTGTTGGCTCATCTCGTCTTGGCTCAACGGGCGGTATTTGATAAACCAGCTAAGCATCGGCACTTGAAGCCGCTGTATATGAGGGGGTATGTTAACGACAAGCCACTGACCAAGATGTTTATTGATGGGGGGGTTGCCATAAATATCATGCCATATACTACCTTCAGAAAACTCGGGATGACAAGTGAGGACTTATTGAAAACCAACATGGTGCTTAGGGACTTTACTGGTAATTCTTCTAATACTCGGGGGGCAGTTCATGTTGAGTTGACGATCGGATCCAAGACTTTGATTACTACCTTCTTCGTCATTGATGGCAAGGGGGCATACAGTTTGCTATTAGGAAGAGATTGGATACATGCAAACTGCTGTGTGCCGTCAACTATGCATCAATTCCTCATCCAGTGGATTGGAGATGACATCGAAATTGTCCATGCTGATGATTCGGTGAGTGTTGCTAATGCAGAGCTCATCTATTGGGAATATGATGGTGTCGAGTGCTTCTCTGGAAGAGCTTGGGAAGCAGGTCCTGTGAATGTTTTCGACAAGGACCAACAACCGATTCAAACGATCAGCTCTCAGATTAATTTTTAAATAATCCAACTGATGGTAATGGAGAAGAATTGAGACCAAGTTTCATGTCGGCTGACAAGGAATAAAGTATTGATGATGAAGCCGAAATAGGGCCGATGTGTACCAAGTTTGGGTCTCGAGCATTTGAAAAAAGTTCTGTTTATTTCTCCATTACTGAAGCTCAAAGAAAATCAAGAATTCATGAGAGGTGACGTACAACAGAAGGGTTTGGTAAAATTGAAGAATATATGAAGGCGCTTCCACAACATGGTGATCATTTCAAGTTGTACGTGGCGGCCGATAGCCTTACAGTGGGATCGACCCTTATTTTAAGTTTAAAGGAAAAGATGAGTAGCAGCTAGCTTTAGCCGAAAATGTTAGACCCAGAGAAAGGTATTCGGTTGTAAAGAAATTTTGTTCATATATGCGTCACTCGTGGACTAAGCTTCGGCACCACTTGTTGAAAGCCGAACGCATGGTAGTCGTGTGTGGAATGGATTCAGGAATATTTGTATACAGCCGATGTAAAGCATCGCCTTTAGCAGAAAAGATGTTTTAGAAAATTAAGTTATAGCCGATATTATTTATATCGCCTTTAGTACAAGAATATTCGTGACCCTGGTGGCCCTAGCATTTTCCAAGTTAGCAGGTTTATCGGGGGAAGAGAAAGGTGAAGTGCAGTAAATGAGATGCCGAGCAACATGACATATCAAAAAACAAGATCTGGTCGGCTAAAATGACGTCATACATTCGGCAAACGTTCTTCTGAAGAAGTGTTGCAATCAGAGAAAATCACTGAGGAATTGAGAAATGCAAATAGACATTATTCAGAGGAGAACGAGTTTCATATATTGCAAGCCTTATTCATAGATCCGTCCTAATACGAACTACCCTTGGAATAATTTGTTTACAATGGATTGCGGATCAGTGATCTCGGCAATAGTAGCGGCATGGTTATCATGAATTTCAAGGTCTTCGAATTCGTCTGGATCCCCTGCGAAACCAACTGGTAGGGAGAAGTAATCCTCTTTGGTCCAAGAACTCATTGCCGCTAGCCCGAAGGAAACCCCAGCATGCACACCTTGGATGACGGCCTGATCTATGCGGTCATCCACGGCGTCAAGACGGGCTTTAGTTGAATCCCCACGAGCATTCACCTTGAGGGCGACTCTGTTTGCTGCTACTTTCAGACGGTCATTTTCTGCAGAAAGAGCTAACAAAAGAAGGGGTACGTCAACAGGATGAGTTCAATCAGGAGAAGAGGGCCAAGATTGTGCTAACTTGTAATGATGCTGCAGAGTTGTTTCCGTTGGATTGCCCATTCAGCTTCCTCAATATCATGCTTCTGGGATATATCCTCCAATTTTTTCTGGGCTTTATCCTTTTCCTCGCGGTACCGAAGAGCATCCAAACAGGTCTGCTGAAGTTGAGTCATCAAACTCAGAATCTGGTGGCTTAGGGAAGAATTTGAAAGGGGCTACTGAAGCTACCGTTTCTGGAGAAGGAGCCCAAATTTGGCTGGAGGAAGACCCTACCCTGAAAGTGGAATGGACAATAGATCAAGGGTAGATGAACAAAGATAAAGCAAGAAGAGTTGTCGCAAGGGGGCAAGGGACTAATTTTTTACCTATGGCGCCGATGAGTTAATGCCCGACTTCTTCCCGCTTCGTCTCCAACAGGGTGCTTGCTGTGGTCACCATTGCCTGCCATTGGAGATGCAAGCAAAGGATTTTCTCTGGCTTGAGCTGAAAGCCGTGGAGTGGAGTTTTTGCGAGTCAAATTGTTTAACTGGGGATAAGAGTAACAGCTTGTATAAAGTCATATTTATAGAACCATGACTCGCACACTGAAAGACCAAGCATTGGAGTAGGGTTTTCATGGCTTATGGGCCGTTATTGGGCCAGGCCAGGTTTTTAACGATTGGAAGAGGTCATAAATCCAGAATCAGAAAGCTGATAGGATTCGGCTGAGGGTTGTTCGGTTTCAACTGGTTGTTTGGTAACTTATATTGCCGATTGACACTGGGAGCAGAGACGGGAAGTCCCTTAAGAAATACTATCTTGGTGTCATCATAAATCGGAAAATTGGGGAGACTAAAAAACTTTGGATTTAGAATAATCAGTTATAGCAATTACTTGCTAGGATGGGGATAGTTAACATGATTATCAGCAATAGCCGATGTGATGTACATCGCCGCTAGAGTAAAAATGAGACTTAGTGACTGATGCGCAGAAATAGAGCACACATTGATCTCGAGGGATCAATCACAGACTGATTTCAAAAAAGGCAGACAGAAGAACTTCTTATTTACAAAAGAAGGAAACAAGATTACAGTAAGTTAGTTCGTCCACTCCATCCTACGCCTAATCGGGAGGAAGTGATCAGAGGAGTCGGCTAGATCTGTTCCGGCTTCCTTCATATCATCCACAGAGTGTTCTACTCTATCTTCTAGTTCTTGCTCGCAGACATCAAATCTGCGGTAATCAGCGCCAGAATGTATCCTCACAACGTTGAAAGCAAGTGCCGAACTGTACCCCATGCCGGCCCTAGAGATGATGGGGAGGATTCGGTTAACCTCATTCACCCGCTTCAGAGGCGTCGTACCCGCTACATCAGTCGTGACAGCGAGCTTGGCGACGGCAGCTTCAAGGGCGTGGAGTTTGGCTGCCAGAGCTGAAAGGAGGAAGAATGAGTAAAGGCAGAAAAAGAGAATAGGGAAAGAAATGATGAAAAATACTTACCGGCGGCTCGTTCCCAAGCGACATCACGATCTCGAGAGATTCGGGTAATTTCCCAATCCTTCCTTTCCAAATCAAATTGAAGATCTACGATCTTCTGGGTCAGGTCCTTGGGGAGGTCGTCACCGGTCCGACTAAAACGAGAGCAACAGTGTGAGAACGGCTGCTTCATTTTCGGGACAGAAATGATGAACGACAACCTCCTCTTAGAGGTGCTGGAAGCTCCGAACTCGGAGCTATGGCAGCTCGCCTCGAAAGACATCTTCTAATTGATTGGGAGATAACAGAAGAAAAGAGGGTTTTCTGGTTTAAGGACGAAGCAGGAGAGTTCAGAAAGCACAAGCCGAAATAGAGTGAAAGGGGGACTTTAAAGAATCCCAAGGGCGCATCGGGAGATGAATAAGCAAGTACGCAATTATGGCGTGTGAAGGTGGATGCTTCCAAAGGTTCTGCGTCAGTGCACAAGGAAAAAGGAATTTTGGAATAAATATTTATCCCAAAATTAGGGGGCATGTGTTAACACCAGATTTTCGCACGCACGAGGATATGACAAGTGGACCCAGCCAGCAGTGGGGAAAAGATTTCGGCAAGCGATCAGGCGGCTGTTTGGTCCTCGGAGTTTCGGCAAATGCCTGTGTGGTCGGCTATCTTGCAAAACGGTGACTCTGTTCGAGAAACAAATATGGCAAGTAAAGCCGATTTTGCACGAGACGACACGTGACGATGAAGGACGCTGAAGAGATTTGGAATAGGATTTACATCTTTCCATATTTTATTATGCAGATCGTAATCATCTAGGATTCGTATTTCGTCCAGGGTATAAATATAAGCCCTCGACCATTGTAAAACTGTTCACAACCATATCAATACAAACCGGCCCCGTGCCACCTTCGAGTCCTTAGTCGTGTCGTCGAGTTCTTCGAGAGGAATCATCGATCCGTCGACCTCCGTAAGTACCGGCAACCTTGCTATCATGTCTAGTATCATGCGGTGGATTTAGATATGATGCAAGTAGTCTCGTATGTTAGGCTTAGTATCGTGCGGCGGATTTAAGCTTATGACGGGAAGTTTTTGCGTATGCCTTGTATCATGCGGCGGATTAAGTCTTGAGTAAAAATAGTTATCAGCTCTATTAGATTTGGCAGATCCAATAGATTTCTTAAGTTATCATGTGTTATATGTTTTATTTATTTAATTCTTGTAACACTCTTTTGCCCAATCTAGATTAATCTTTGTTCGGCCTTGTCGCATGAGTTTGCTTGTGCTTTCTTTTAATCATAAGATATGATGGCTGAATCAACTCTCAATCTAGATTGTCACATGTTGTGGGTTCATGCATGTCAATCATGGTTAGACTTTGATGAAACTAGGTGTCATGCAGCAGATGCAGGTTTTAGATTAGTTTAATCATGCTTGTTTGTTCCTTCTTCATGGACCCCAATTCGGCTGGTTTGCCGATTTTGGTTAAACTTACACGAGTAATGAGCCTTTATAGATCTGTCCAAATATATGCATGCTTTTAGCTTGTTATAATTAGATTGTATCATGCGGTGGATTAATGTAATTATAAGAAGTGGTGTAGACTTATAGCAAGTGGTATCATGCGGTGGATTAGCTTTGCTTGAGTTTATACCTGACCGGTTTATGAAGACTAAACGTGCGGCAGATTAGTTGGATTAGCCTATGCATGTGTTATTTGAATAGATCTATATTTGCAAGTTACCTATTTATAATATCTTTAATTTGTTCAACCATGTCTTTCTTTACATATGTATTCGGCAGTTAATATGCTTTACATACTCTGTTCTCATACTAGTCGAATGACTTTATAAACATGCTCTGACAGACAACTTCTATAGCTGTGTGCCATCGTGATTGGCTTTCAAAGCCGTACATATGGAACTGTCTGGTTTTATCCGGCATGTTCCAAAGGTATTCTCACAGTTTTTTCCCTTGTTGGTTTTCAGGTCAAACCGACTGGCATGTCTCCGGATTCAGCACATTCCGGGCACCCGATTGAAGCTAGCTTTTCGGCTTGCTGTGTTCTTGGCGTGAGGTGTCACGTTTTGTGTCAACAAGTATAAAACAATGGCAACCGAAGACTCTAAAATAACTCACCTTGGGCTGTCTTCTAAAACGCAACTCATTAGAAGTCTTTTTCAAGAAAGCTCAGAGAAAAATGCGATTGGAATTGTAGCATGTAGTGCTCATAGCTTCGACCCAATATCGCCTAGGAGTCCTATGCTCATCGAGCATCGTCCTGGCCATCTCTACAAGGGTCTGATTCTTCCTCTCTACAACACCATTTTGTGGCGGTGTGTAGGGGGAAGAAAACTGATGCTCTAAACCCAAAGAGTTACAAAACTTCTCAAAATCTGAATTCTTGAATTCGGAACCATTATCACTCCTAATAGCTCGCATCGAGTTCAAAGGGAACTCGTTCTGAAGACGCAAAATCAGATTGCGAGCAAAAGAGAAAGTCTCAGTTTTCTCAGCTAAAAAGAAAACCCACGAATATCTCGAAACGTCGTCAACAACAACAAGCACATACCACTTCCGCCCAACCGAGCTCACCCGAGCCGGACCAACAAGGTCCATGTGCAAAAGCTCTCCAGGGCGCTTGGTCTTGACCTTAGTCCCTGGATGGTGGGGAGCGGCAACCATCTTCCCATGTCTACAAGAATGGCAAACAAGATCCTTCTCCATGGATAACTTGGGCAATCCTCGGATTAGTCTAAGTGAACTAAGTCTTGCAAGCAAGTCGAAGCTCAAATGTCCTAGTCTCCTATGCCACTTCCAAAGATCAGAGGAGGAGGGTCCAGCCAAAAGACAACGAGAAACTCCAAATGACTCCGAGAAATCCGCACGAAAGACTTTCCTAAAGGGCAAAATCACACAAACAAGATTGCCCTGAGGATCCAAAATACGACTGAGATTCGACTTAAAACGAATCTCATAGTCGTCATCAAAGAGTTGCGAAACAGAAAGAAGGTTAAAATGCAAGTTAGAAACAAGAGCAACATCGCGCAACACAAAGTGCTCATTAACTCGCACCGACCCACGAGACAACACTTTACCTTTGCTATTGTCGCCGAAGGTGATAAACTCCTTTCCGGCGACCGGACTAAGACTGGAGAACCACTTGGTGTTTCCGGTCATGTGCCTCGAGCAATCGGAATCCACCAACCAAACGTTCTCCAATCGTTTTACCTACATCAATAAAAAGACATAGGGTGAGCATACGGTCCAACACTGGGGTTAGTGAAGTAGGAAGAATACCAGTGTTGGGCCAGCTGCTCAAAAGAACGGTTAGCAGAAAAACCATTCCTAGAACGCCTACGGGAAGAGCGATCACCACGTAGAGGAAAACGTGGTTCGCTAAGGGAGGAGCGTCCATCGCGATACTCAAAGCGTGGTGGTGGAAAATGCTCAACTACAAAGCCACCGCCACGGGGTCCATAGCCCACAACTGCAGGCTCCCGCCGGGCACGACCTCCTCGCGGCCTAGGCCTAGGAACTTGAGGTTTTGGACCTCTAGGCCTAGCATCATGCTTCTGAACATTCGGCACACGTACATCATGGAAAGGATGGTACATGTCCGTGTTGTTCATCTCCTTTGCACGACGCGCCTCTCTCTTGCGTCGAAAGCAAAACTCACTCAAGTGTCCATCTCTCCCACAGTGCTCACAATGGTACCTCACCGCTCTCATAGGGGGTTGTTGGTACTCATGGTAGTGGGTGTGGATCACTTTGCCCTTCTGTGGCATAAGCTCCTCCTGGATGGGTGGCATGGTGTCTAGCTTGTTCTTGAGGTGGTTTGGTTTTGGAGCCCATGATTGTTTCTTGGGTGGGGCTCTCGGAGGTTCCACAATACACCATCCTTGGTGTTAGGCTTGAGAGGCTCTTTGGGTGGAATCTTGGTAAGTTTGGGAGTAGTGGTGGAGTTGGGCTTCTCACACGGGTTCAGACCACTCGACTCTCCAATCTTCCCAAAAGATGAAGCGCACTCAACACCCTGAGCAAAGCCTACACCTGGACCTCCAGCAGCACGCTTGAATTGGGAGATCATCATCCCAAGCTGCGGCTCACCACTCGACACCCATGATAAAATGGTCCGAAGGTATGTGTTTTCCTCCTCGGTTTGCATCTTGTCATGCTTCACGTTTGCAATCTCCATCTCCAAACCCTCACATAGAACACACCTAGTCACACACGTGCTATCCGAGCCGGCCTTCTCAAGAGACACAATCTTGGCATTTTTCTCTACCAACTCAGATTGCAAGCCCGCACAGGACTTGCACGCACCCAACAGCGAGAATCTAGCCTTAAGCTCATCCACCTCTCCAACCAACACAACATACTTACCTCTCAAAGTGAGAAGGTCAGTCATGTGTGTGGTGCACATCTCACACTCAACCTCCTCAGAGACAACTACGGTGGACTTGGCAAACTCAAGCTCCTTCACTGTATCCTCCCACTTCTGCCTAAACTCCTTCCGCTCTCTAGCAGCGCGTCTAAGAAACTTATCTTGGCTAAGAAGGGCGGCAATAAGCTTCTCGACCTTAGCAGAAAGCTCATCGGGGGTTAGAGATACCTGGGAGGTGTCGTCGTCGTCATCGTCGTTACGTGGGATCTCCTCCAGCTCGCCGTCGATCTCCATGCCGAGGGCCATGGTGCAGAAGCCCTTGTCGTCGGCGAAGAAGCAGAGACCGTTGAGCTTGTCCTCGATCCTCTTCTTCTTCTCGGACTCGTCATCGCTTGAGGAAGCAGAGTCGTCATCCGAGTCGTCGACGTCGCTGAGCGTGGCGAAGAATGCACGCTGCTCAGCCTGGGCCTTCTCTAAGTACTTGGTCTTGATGTACTCCTTGTTGAAGCCGCCCTTCCGCTTGTGCTTCGCGGGGACGTACTTCTCCTTGCACTTGCCAGTCGTACTTGTGCCCATGATTCGCCTTGCCGAAGACTTGCTTGTTCTTCTTCGGGCAACTGGCGATGAAGTGGTTGGGGTCGCCGCACTCGAAACATCCCGAGCGTCCTCCTCCGCGGCGATGGTTCATGCGGTTGTTGTGGAACCACGAGAACCGGTTGGCGAGCAATGCCAACTCGTCATCCCCCATGAACTCCAGCTGCTCCTCTGTGGCAGAAAGAAGAGAAGAGAGTGCAAAGCCTCCAGAGGTGTTAGCAGAAGAGCCAGAAAGCAAAGCCATCGACGGGCCAGAAGGATTTTCATAAGAAGCCCTCGCCATGGCATCGATCTCACTAGATTTGAGCTTACTGAAGAGCTCGTCGAACGTGAGAGTCTCATAGTTAGGCGATTCGATGATCGCCTGAACCTTGGAATCCCACACCGACCGATCAAGAGTATGAAGTAGCTTGAGAGCTCTCTCATGATCGTCAAAAGGCAACAACTCCTTATTGGCCCTCATCCTGTTGACAATCACCTGAAAGCGAGCGAATAAACTTTCTATGCTCTCGCCAGGCATATGTCGAAAGTTCTCATACTCTCCCTTGAACAACTCATAGAGACGGGTTTTGACTTGAGTGGTTTCCTCATGAAAACGCATGAGGGTAGCCCAAATCTCTCGAGCCATAGTGAGGTGAGAAACGCGATCAAACTCACTCATGCTCAGACATGAGAAAAGAGCATTACAGGCTCGGCTATTGGCATCGTGCTCATCAATCTGATGCTGAGTAGCACGAGCAGCCAAGACCACGTAATCAGCAGAGTTTCAAATATCCCAGATGGAAGCACCCAAACTCTGCAAATAGGCCGACATGCGTATCTTCCAATACGCATAGTTTGTCCCATCAAAAAACGGCGGTTTGCCCACGCCGCGATCCATGTCGCCTTCTGTGGATCTGGAACCGGCTAAGGTGGAAGATCCTTAACCCGCTCTGATACCAATTGAAGGACCGAGAATGCAATAGCAAGGCGACCAGAGGGGGGGTGAATGGGAGCTCAAAAATTTCTCTTGAAACTTTGGCCTTTGTCCTAAAATCAACCCCAAAAGCTTTGATCGAAACTGTGATGCCCACGACTCTTGGAAGAGGGTGGATGATCCCTAGGATCACAGCGAGGCACCACAAAGCGACAGCAAACCAAAAGCCAAAAGCACCGGCACAAGTTTGATCCCCAGAAACCAAGTCCCAAACGTAGATTGAAGGCTACGTTGGGAAATCCCCAAATACCGATGCTAACAAGTAGCAAAGATACTTAGAGAGGTTCCTAGGTGAACTAAAAGGCCAACCGAGAAGTCCGGAAACCAAGCGAAGAAGCCGGGAGAACAAACGCACTAAAGCTCAGCCTTCAGCCGAATCGCGGACTGTCCGGCCCTGGGGTCCCGGACTGTTCGCCCCTACTGCGGACTGTCCGCAAGGGTATGGCGGACTGTCCGCCGGCCAAACACAGAAATAGTAACTCTGTTGGAACCTCCCTGGACGACTCCCGGACTGTCCGCGAGTCCCAACGGCGGACTGTCTGTTGTTCAAAAAACACTTGCCCAACAGCGCGGAGTCAGGCCACTGGTCTGACCGACCCCGACGCGCGGACTGTCCGCGGTAGCACTGGCGGACTGTCCGCGGATGAACAGAGAGGGCGATTTCGGTTGCCCTTCTCCCAAATCCTCCCAAAATCAATCCAAACCAAAATCCCTTGATTCCAAACTTGGAGAGGATGATCACGAGGTAGTTAGGAGACTATCCCCAAGAAATCATCCGCTCAAATCAACCCAATCAACGGGAAATCAAAAGGGAAGGTGTATGAACGAAAAAGCGCCACGAAAACGAAATCAACCCGATCTACTTGTTCGTGAGGAGTTAGATGAATTCCTTCAGTGGAAATGATCTCCTCACTATAAAGAACAAGATGATTCAAACGGATTTCGCAAAGACGCAGTAGAGAGGGAGATCGAGTGACGGGAAAATCGCGGAGAAACAAAGAACGCGAAGAACACGAACAAAACGCGAATCAAGTCATCGATCTGCAACCATGTGGCTACCACATGCTACAACCGTGAGATTACGGTCTCACTTTCTCAAAATCTCCAGTACACAGAGGTATGGTTCTCTGCGGATCTCAGCTGCTACAGCAGGGGATTGGGAGAGCAGGAAAACCTAGAAGGCAAAGAGCAAATGGCTGAGATAGGATGGGAGGTGGGTGTCTCCCTCTACTTATCCTAATTCTAATTCCCACTCTACCCCTAACTAATTACAGAGCGAACCAGCTAAACCCTAGGGTTATTCTGGACCAACTCGAAGTTGCTGGTGATCCGACGGCCACGCCCGCACAACTGGTAGCGTTGCCTCGACGCAACCTCACCGATTGACGCCACGTGCCGCCACCGCTCCGCTTGTCCTTTTCCTGGACTTCACCCCCGGTTTTGAGGCCCAAACCGGGAAACTAGCCTTCACGACCAACCCCCGGTTTTGAGGCCTAAATCGGGAAACCAGCCGTCCATCGCCTGAGTTTTGTGGCCTAAACTCAGAAACCCGCAGCGCCCAGGTTTTGAGGCCCAAACCTGGAAACCATCCTCAGCCCGAGTTTTGTGGACCAAACTCGGAAACCGTCAGTGCCCAGGTTTTGAGGCTCAAACCTGGAAACCGTCCACTCGGTGGTTTTTCTGTGGCTCAACCACCAAACCGAACCATCAAGGAGATGCACCGCCCGTGCACCCCGTCCACCGACACGTGTCCCTAGGTCCATGACCTAAGCAACACCGTGCTCGCAAGTCTTCGCTCGTCGCTGTCCCAGGCTGCCAGCCACCACAGCTTATCCTCGGGTCACCGGTCCCTCAGTCCAAGCCTCACGTCCGCCCTTCGCCACTCTCGGTCCATCGGCACGGCACGCCTCTACTTGACCTTCACCTTGCCTTTGATCATTGTATCCATGCTCGACACCTGCACAACACAAGCCAAAGAACATGCGCATTATCCCAGTTGACAATCACTTATCACTCAGAGACTCGGCATACACCCATGTATCCGCACGTCCCTCTGCGGGGAGCACGTGCTCCGTCGAGGCGTGCGCCCCCGCCGATCCCGCGACTTGACCTCCAGGCAGCCACTGTTCCCAGATTCAGACTCTACGACTTGTGCCAGTGGAGCAGTGGTTCCCGAAGGAGAGGCAGCAGCAGGCCGGCGCAGACTTCTATACCGTGCTGCAGGAGGATTTTTACCAGGGCTACAGGAACACCAGCATCTCTTTGCGTCCACAGCGAGTCTGTCCACTAGAGGCCGTCGTCACAGCAGCTGGAGAGCAGATCCGCCCCATACTGACCTATCTACCTGGTCTAGCGGACCTTCTAGGGCGGTCTGGCTCGTATATTGAGCACTGGGTATTTCAGTTCTACGCCTCTCTTTGGGTGCACCCGGACAGAGACACTATTGAGTTTGCTTTTGAGGGGGAGCACTACAGATTGTTCTCGTTAGAGATCCGGGGTTGGTTTGGACTGACACACACACAGACCCAGATCCACGACCTGTGCTACAACAGGACCGAGCCACCCCGCCGCCCTCACGGTGGTGCCCAGCCGCCGACTGACCTGGTCCGCCCCTACTTCACCGAGCCGTTCAGTGAGGGTTCGAGTCGCACGCCTAGGGATCTCACCCCTATGACTCGGATCCTCAACGCGATTCTTCGGCGGACCTTACTTCCCAGGGTGGGCTTCGAAGAGGGACTCTTGAGACTGCAGCTGTGGTTATTAGCCTATATGGTCACACAGCAGGAGTTCGACGTCTGGGACGTGATTCTTTGTGAGATGGAGGACATAGTGGCAGAGGGCATTAAGGCCCGCAGGCAGCTCCCATATGCACATTGGATATCATATATTCTGTGGAAGGTCGCTGCTACCACTGGCTCTCACCCTAGTCAGTCTCTCACCGGGTCCACGACCGTGTTCCCCGAGTACAACATGAGTCAGCTATTGGGACACGGCCGGGATCACAGGCAGCAGAAGCAGCAGGCCCCGTCCAGTTCACGCCAAAGACCAGAGGTCCCCAAGTCCGCTCAGGAGCAGGACGAGACAGTCCGGGCCCTCGCCGAGCAGGAGCTAGCCGACCTAGAGGGACGTGACACTTACGTCGCAGAGGACCCTACTGATAGCTCGGACAAGGACTACCAGCTCCCACCCCACTACCAGCCTCGTGCACACGACTCACAGGCAGGGACGTCTGGTACTGCTTCCTCCGACCCAGCTTTACTTGCTATTCTCACACGGATGGAGGAGCAGCAGAGGACTGTCACACAGGACGTACAGAGGTTAGCCCAGGAGCAGCAGCGCTTAGCACAGCAGCAGGCTCAGGAGCGTTCAGACGCCCTGCAGCGACAGATGATGGCTCTACAGGAGCAGACCTTGAGCTTCATGGAGCAACTTGCCAGCGTACCTCCCCAGTGGCAGTGACAGTAGCCTCCCCCACAGCACTAGATCCAGTGGCAGCCACCAGTTCCTCCATAGCAGTTTGGACAGCCACCGCCATTTCCGCAGCCGCTCACGGGCCCCAGCTCTTCTCAGTTAACGAGCTTCACCACTCCTCCAGGCGGGGCCCCGCTTTTCAGTCCACTGTGGACCGGCTTCACTCCGCGACCGACAGAGTCCCTCTACGCGACGACTAACTCCATGACCAGGGATCTGTCAGCTACTTTCAGTGAGCTTACTAGGTTTCCCACGCCTGATCTTCAGGACCCAGTGCGGACGTCGACGGCTCCTGTGACCTCCACCACAGAGACCTTACCGAGCTCCGTCGTGTCCTCAGAGCAGACAAAGCTTGTTCCGTCTGAGACCACGACGACAATGCAGCCTGAGTTACCTCCGATACACGAACTTCCGCACTCCGACACTTAGGCTGTCACCGCCACCGAGACTGAGACGGCTTCAGAGCAGGCAGAGCAGACAGAGCCGGTCCAGCAGCCAGAGTCGACCTAGACCGCTTCTCAGCAGCTTCCAGCTTCAGAGGGTCAGCAGGCTACCGGCGTCTCGTCTTCTGACTCCGAGGAGTATCTTCAGCAGTTTGAGTTTACTCAGCGCCCTTCGGAGATGGCACCAGACTCGTCTACACCTCCTCCGCCCTCCGACGCTTAGTTTGGCACTTGATGCCAAAGGGGGAGAGTGGATGACTATAGCGATAGGGGGAACGATGTGAGAGGGTTTTGCGTCTTTTGATGTGTTATGTTTCACATATGCTCTTTACTTATTGCATCTTTTGGCACTTTGGTTTGTTATATACTTGTGCTATGGACCTTGTGACATGTTTATGCTCACTATGATATATTATATGGCATGTCATTTCGTTTCGCTCATTACTTGCGCTTAATTCTCACTTGCTATGTATATGAGCTCTTTTACTCTTGCACTTGCTATTCACTCTATCTTGTTGAGTGCAGGATGATGGCATGATATGTATGAGCTTGCCCCTAATCACTTTCTCTTATTCTTTGCAAGTTCATACATGCCATAATTTAAAAACCTCTTCTACCTATACTCGTCTCGTGTTGTCATCAATCACCAAAAAGGGGGAGATTGAACGCATCTTGGACCCTAGTGGGTTTCGGTGATTGGATGAAACACAAGATTACTGTGACTAACGTGTGTTTTGCAGAAACAGGATTGAGTTAGGTCACGGTAATGGCGACGATATAAGCATATGGAGTTCATGTCCCCTGGCGATGGATATCGTTTCGGTTTTCAAAGGACGGACGATGAAGACGGTGGTAGACTAGGCTAAGTGTCATATGGTGTTGGAGGACACTTAGGTAGTCTTAGGTCTTTGTTTTTCCTTTGGCCATACTATAAAGGGGAGCGTGAATTAGTAGCTTGACCTAGATGAGTCTATTGAGGTAGGTGTGGTGCACACTTGTTATTCCATAACCCTAGGTAGCTCATAGAGATGCCTTATGTCGAGAGAAACAAAAGTTGTTTAGGCCGCATGGCGATCCGAGATCATTTTAGCCTTGTAATAGGCATCGGATGCTGGCCAGGTGGGCATCGGAGGCTCCGATGCTCACCCTGACTAGGGTTTAGTCTAGTGCATGGCATCGGAGGCTCCGATGTTGCCACATCGGACGCTCCTATGCCACTGTTCACTTGCGAGTGAACTGTGGGATGCATCGGATGCTGAGGGCCAGCATCCGATGGCCATCCAGTAAGGTTCTAGAGAGGGTAAATCTGCATCGGATGCTTCCGATGTGGAGGCGCTCAGCGTCCGATGCTCCTTTAAACAATCTGACAGGGTGGTACAGTCGACCGTTGGTCGAGGTCATCAGCACGTCCGATGCCAGGCATCGGCGCGTCCGATGGCCCCGCAGAAAACCTGTGTTGTGCTGTTTTTGGATGGTCGGCTGGGGGAGTATATATACTCCACCTCCTCATCCATTTGAGTGTTCTTGCCACTTCCATCTACTGAGAGACACATTGTGAGTGTGAGATAGTGCAAGAGCCCTAGTGAGGTTGAGAGATTTGCTAATTGTGAGAATTAGACACCTCCTAGTGAGAATTGAGTAGCAAGTGTACATCCATCCATCTCTTTGGCCTTGTGTTGGTCAAGTGAGAGTTCTAGCTTGTTACTCTTGGTGATCGGCATCACCTAGATGGCTTGGTGGCGATCGTGAAGCTTGAAGAGCATCCGGTGGCATTGTGGATGACCCAAGCAAGCTTGTGACCGGTAGTGAGCGATTCACCGGGCCGGAGCGGCAAAGAATCAGCTCATAGTGAGCACTTGATCCTTGCGCGGATCAAGGGGGAGCGATACCCTAGCGTGGGTGCTCCAACGAGGACTAGGGGGTGTGCCGACACCTCGATACCTCGGCAAAAAGATCGTCTTGTCATCTCTACTCCTTTACTTACGCATTTACTTTCAAGCAATTCAATTCCGCACTATACTTGTTGTTCATTAACTATTGAATTGCTTTGCTAGAGTAGAAGTGGCATAGACTTGGTCTTTTGTGCGGTAGAATAGAGAGAAACACACTTCTAGGCACAAGGGGGTTAATTGGGCTTAATAGGTTTTAATTCTTGCTAAAGTTTTAGAAAAGCCCAATTCACCCCCCTCTTGGGCATCTTGATCCTTTCATCTGCCACTGACATTGGGTAGCCATCCATTGGAGTAGCTTTATTCAGATCCCTGAAGTCAATACAAACCCTCATTTTTCCATTTTTCTTATATATAGGGACCACGCTAGATATCCACTCAGCATATCTACACTGCCGAATGAAATTAGCTTCATAAAGCCGAGTGATTTCTATTTTCACCCATGTTTAATAGGTAGCCGATGTTCAACCAATGACCGATCAATACCAGGCATCTCAGAATAATCCCAAGTGAAGCATTCTTTATATTCTTTCAATAATGAAATAAGTTCTTGCCTGAACTTGGGATCCAACTTGGCACTAATGTATGTCAACCTCGGCTTATCACCGTTTCCAATATCAGCTGCTTCTAGTTCGTCAGCCGATGTGAAACCTTTACCCATCTTATTCTCATCTTCGTTAACTTTACAATCCATTAAATATATTTTTTGAAGCCGACTGCTTGGATCGGCTATTGACTTTCATCAACTGTTTTGAGAAAGTCTTCTTCAAGATCAAAGCATTTAAACTTAGCAGGTAGTATGAACAGAGGAGTGATATTAACCGATGACTCGCCCTTATCGACTATCTGCTTGACTTGCCAAACTTTGGATTTCTTCTTCTGGGTTTCATCGTTCCTCAACCTTTGAACCCGTCGCTTCTGGCTTTTGGTTAAATCACCAGGACACCATTGCCTCTCCTGACAAGGATGATCATGATCAGCTAATCTTACTCCCAGCCAATTATGAACATTTTCATTTTTTATGCGTCGATCTGTATTTTCAAACCTTAATCTTTCATGTACAGATCGGCGGTTGTCTCTTGACTGCCTATACTCTCGGTACTGATCACTGCACTCTGGGCAATTACAAAGAGTAGGAAGCTTTAAGCCCTCATTCCAACAATGCCTGAAGAAGGGACAGTCCCAATGATTCTTCTCTTCATCTCTGATGCGTCTTCCTTCTTCCCGGGACTTCCTGTACTCTTCTTCTTCGAGCCACTGTTGATATTCTTGTTCATCTTTTTCCCTTTGCATTTGGTTCCTTTCCTTATGACGTTGCCACTTGTTCAGCAAGATCCTGACAGTTGGACGCCTTCTTGCTTCTCCAACTTTCGAAGTCTCAGGTTGATCATTGCTTTTCTTCCCTTTCATCTCCTGATACTCTTTAGCTGTTAATTGCTTCTTTGGATCAACCATCTCATTTGTCCTGGCTCTATCAGAGGTGAAAACCCTGATTTCAATCCGAGGTGCTGGAGCTACCATGTTTTGTGGGAAAGGATGGCCATTGATGCTCATGCCTTTAGCCTTTTCTAAGTCAATCCTCCCTTTAACGATTGCCCTCTGTATCATATCTCTGAAAACTCGGCAATCATTAGTGGTATGGGTACCAGAATTATGAAATTTGCAGTACCTTTTATTTTTAAGCTCCTTGGCCGATGGGATAGTATGATTCCCAGTCAACTTGATCTGACACTTTTCTAGCAAGTAGTCAAATATCTTGTCGGCCTTGGTGATGTCGAAGCTATATTTTACATCTCTTTCGGTACTTTTAACTTTTGCCCAAGGCATGAATTCATTGTTTTTCCAAACCCAGTCTACAGCAGCCACTTCTTCATCGTTTTCATTCTCTAAATCATTATTTTCATTCTACAGGAAAACATGACTCTCTGCATTGTAGGCTTTCTTAGGTTTAAAGACTTGGTTGTACTAATTTTGGGCATCAATACTCGCCACCATTTTAGCTAAATCGGCCATATTATTACAACCAAAGCCGATTCTCTCCCTGATAGCAGGTATCAATCCTCGAATTGCAATGCAGACGACCTCTGAATCTGGCAATGTCAAGGAATAGCATTGATTTTTCATCTCTCTGAACCTTTGGAGGTACTAGCATCCAGACTCATTATTTGTTTGTCTTGTATTGATTAAATCTACTAAGCCTTTTTCCAATACCTCGAAGCCAAAATATTTATGGAACTTATTTTCCAATTCATCCCAACTCTAAATGGAATTGGGTGGCAGAGATGAAAACCACGAGAAAGTCACGCCAGATAGAGAGAGAGGGAACATTCTGACTTTGAGTGCTTGCTCATCACCGATTTCTCTGATCTGGACTAGGAACTGGGTTATATGCTCCATGGTTGACACTGAACCAGTTCCTGTGAATTTGGTAAAATCAGGAATTCTATATCTTGGAGGAAGAACAACTTGATCAAGCCATTCTGGATACGGCTTTTTGTAACCGGTTACTGTAGATTTTGGCGTCAAGCCAAATTGCTTCTGAACCAGGTCAGTTACCCGATTCATCAACTGGTCAATGTGACTCACCGGCTTCTGATAGTCGATGTTCTGCCCCCCGAAGGTGTTATCATTATACCCTGGGTTTTCTTGAGCATCCAAAGTATAGAAGTCAGAGACATAATGATACCCCTGAGGGATATCACCAGATGCTACGTTCCCTTGATATGGTGGTGTATTAAAATCTCTTGTGATGCGCCTTGCCTGAGGAGCTATTTTTGTAGCCGATGAGTGAAAGGATCAAGATGCCCAAGAGGGGGGGGTGAATTGGGCTTTTCTAAAACTTCTTGCAAGAATAAAACCTATCAAGCCCCAATTAACCCCCTAGTGCCTGGAAGTGTGTTTCCTTTTATTCTACCACACAAAATACCAAGTCTATGTCACTCCTATTCTAGCAAAGCAATCCAATATAGAATGAACAACAAGTAGTAATGCGGAATTGAATTGCTTGAAAGTAAATGCGTAGGTAAAGGAGTAGAGATGACTCGACGATCTTTTTGCCGAGGTATCGAGGTGTCGGCACACCCCCCTAGTCCTCGTTGGAGCACCCGCGCAAGGGTATCGCTCCCCCTTGATCCGCGCAAGGATCAAGTGCTCACTACGAGCTAATTCTTCGCCACTCCGGCCCGGTGAATCGCTCACTACCGGTCACAAGCTTGCTTGGGTCATCCACAATGCCACCGGATGCTCTCCAAGCTTCACGATCGCCACCAAGCCGTCTAGGTGATGCCGATCACCAAGAGTAACAAGCTAGAACTCTCACTTGACCAACACAAGGCCAAAGAGATGGATGGATGCACACTTGCTACTCAATTCTCACTGGGAGATGTCTAATTCTCACAATTAGCAAATCACTCAACCTCACTAGGGCTCTTGCACTCACTCACACTCACAATGTGTTTCTCAGCAGATGGATGTGGCAAGAACACTCAAATGGATGGAGGGAAGGAAGTATATATACTCCCCCAACCGGCCATCCAAAAACAGCTCAAGACAGGGTTTCTGCGGGGTCATCGGACGCTCCGATGCCTGGCATCGGACGCGCCGATGACCTCGACCAACGGTTGACTGTACCCTCTTGTCAGACCTATTAAAGGGACATCGGACGCTGGGTAGCGTCCGATGCCACCACATCGGACGCGTCCGATGTGGATTTACCCTCTTTGGAACCTCTCTGCATGCCCATCGGACGCTGGCCCTCAGCGTCCGATGCGGCCTCCAGTTCACGCGCACGTGAATAGTGGCACGGGCACGTCCAATGTAAACACATCGGCGCGTCCGATGCCACGCACCAGACTAAACCCTAGTCGGGGTGAGCATCGGACGCGTCCGATGCCCACCTGGCCAGCGTCCGATGCCCTTTACAAGGGCAGACTCAACTCGGATCGCGACGCGGCCTAAACGACTTTTGATCCACTCAAGGCATCTCTCTGAGCTACCTAGGGCTATGAAATAACAAGTGTGCACCACACCTACCTCAATAGTCTCATCTAGGTCAAGCTACTGATTCACGCTCCCCTTTATAGTACGGCCAAAGGAAAAACAAAGACCTAAGACTACCTAAGTGTCCTCCAACACCATATGACACTTAGCCTAGTCTACCACTGTCTTCGTCGTCCGTCCTTTGAAAACCGAAATGGTATCCATCGTCAAGGGACATGAACTCCATATGTCCGTATCGTCGCTATTACCGTGACCTAACTTAATCCTGTTTCTACAAAACACACGTTAGTCACAGTAATCTTGTGTTTCATCCAATCACCGAAACCACTAGGGGCCAAGATGCGTTCAATCTCCCCCTTTTTGGTGATTGATGACAACACAAGATCGAGTATAGAGAGAAGAGGTTTTTAAATCATGACATGTATGAACTTGCAATGGATAAGAGAAAATCATTAGGGGCAAGCTCATACATATCATGCCATCATCCTGCACTCAACAAGTTAGAGTGAATAACAAGTGCAAGAGTAAAAGAGCTCAAATACATAACCAAGTGAGAATTAAGCGCAAGTAATGAGCGAAACGAAATGACATGACATATCATATATCATAGTGAGCACATACATGTCATGAAGGTCCATAGCATAAGTAAATAGCATAGACAAGCACAAAAGATGCGATAAGCGAAGAGCGTATGGAAAAATAACACAACATAAGAAATCAAATCCCTCTCACATCGCTACCCCTATCACTATACTCATCCACTCTCCCCCTTTGGCATCAAGCGCCAAACTAAGCGTCGGAGTGCAGAGGTGGTGCAGATGAGCCAGGAGCAGTCTCTAGAGTACGCTGAGAAAACTCAAACTGCTGTAGGTACTCCACGGAGTCGGAAGAAGTGGTGCCGGTAGCCTGCTGACCCTCTAAAGCTGGAAGCTGCTATGTAGCGGTCTGGGTCATCTCGGGCACTGACTGCTCTGCCTGCTCTGTCTCTGTCGCAGTCTCAATAGAGGTGTCAACCTGAGTATCGGAGTGCGGAAGCTCTGGAATAACTGACAACTCAGGCTGAACTATCGTGGTCGTCTCGGACTGCACAGGCTCTGTCTGCTCTGAAGACGCGACGGAACTCGGAGAGTCTCAGTGGTAGAAGTCACTGGAGCCGTCGTCGTCTGCATTGGATCCGGAAGATCTGGAGTGGGAAATCCAGTGAGCTCACTGAAGGTAGCCGACAGGTCTCGAGTCACAGAAGTAGTCGTCGCAAACACAGACTCGGTTGGCCTGGGAGTGAAACCGGTCCGCAGTGGACTGAAAAGCGGGGCCCCGCCCGGAGGAGTGGTGAAGCTCGTAAACTATGAAGAGCTGGGGCCCGTGAGCTGCTGCGGAAACGGCGGTGGTTGTCCAAACTGCTGCTGCTGCTGAGGTGGGATAGGTGGCTGCCACTGGATCTGCTGCTGTGGGGGAGGCTGCTGCCACTGCCACTGAGGAGGACCGCTAGCAAGTTGCTCCATGAAGCTGAGCGTCTGCTGCTGGAGTGCCAGCATCTATCGCTGCAGGGCGTCTGAGCGCTCCTGAGCCTGCTGCTGTGCTAGTGCCTGCTGCTGAGCCAGACGTTGCTGCTCCTGGGTAAGCCTCTGAACATCCTGGGTCACTATCCTCTGTTGCTCCTCCATCCGAGCTAAGATCCCAAGAAGTGCGGGGTCGGAGGAAGCAGTACCAGACGTCCCGGCCTATGAGTCGTGTGCACGCGGCTGAAAGCGAGGCGGGAGCTGGTAATCGTCATCGGAGCTGTCGGTGGGGTCCTCGGCGATGTACGTGTCACCACCCTCGAGCTCTGCTAGCTCCTTCTCTATGAGTGCCTGGACGGCCTCGTCCTGCTCCTGAGCGGACTCTAGGACCTCAGGCCTCTGGCGTGAACTGGTCGGAGCATCCTGCTGCAGCTGCTGCTGCCTGCGATCCCGGCCGTGTCCCAATAGCGGACTCATGTTGTACTCGGGGAACACGGTCGCGGAGTGTGTAAGAGACTCAACTGGACGACCCCCTGTAGTGACAGCTACCTTCCAAAGGATATAGGAGATCCGGTGAGCGTAAGGAAGCTGCCTACGGGCCTTGATGCCCTCTGCCACGGTATCCTCCATCTCACAAAGAATCATGTCCCAGACGTCGAACTCCTACTGCCTAACCATGTAAGCTAGTATCCACAGCTGCAGTCTGGAAAGGCCCTCTCGGAAACCAACCCTGGGAAGCAAGGTTCGCCGAAGTACCTCGTTGAGGATCCGAGTCGTAGGGGTGAGATCCCTAGGCGCGCGACTCGAACCCTCACCGAAGGGCTCACTGAAGCAGGGGCGGACCAAGTCGGTCGACAGCTGGGCACCACCGTGAGGGCGGCAGGGTGGCTCTGTCCGGTCGTAGCACAAGTCGTGCCGGGTCTGTGAGTGTCTCAAGCCAAACCAACCCCGGATCTCTGACGAGAACAGCCTGTAGTGCCCCCCTCGAACGCGAACTCAATCGTCTCTCTGTCCGGGTGCACCCAAAGTGAGGCATAGAACTGGAAGACCCAATCCTCAATGTACGAGCCAGACTGCCCCAGAAGATCTGCCAGACCAGGTAGATAGATCAGTATGGGGCAGATCTGCTCTCCTGCTGCTGTAACCACGGCCTCTAGCGAACACACACGCTGAGAGCGAAGACAAATACTGGCGTTCCGGTAGCCCTGGTAAAAGTCCTCCTGCAGCACGGTGTAGAAGTCTGCGCTGGCCTGCTGCTGCCTCTCTCGGGGAAACCACTGCTCAACTGGCACTAAGCGAAGAGTCTGTATCTGGGAGCAGGTGGCCGCCCGGAGGTCCATTCGCGGGATCGGCGGGGGCGCACGCCTCGAAGGAGCACGTGCTCCCCGCAGAGGGACATAGGGTCGGGGTGGCACCGCTGTCCTGCGACGAGTAGACCGGCGACGGGGTACCTCCTTAGGGACCTCCTCCTCTGCCTCGGCCTCTGGTGCCTCTGCCTCTGCCTCGGCTGCCTCGGCCTCTGCCTGGACCTGCTGCGAGCTCTGGGGCTCGACCCTTGGCGAGGTGAACGTGGTCCAGCGATCGGCAGCCATAAGCGTGCCAGTCGGTGAGTGGTGGAACCGCTCAACCTCCTCAACTGCTCTGCGCTGGTCGGGGGACAACTGGTCCTCAATCCTGAGTCCGCCCGTACGACCTCCCTGCTCGGCACGCTTTGCGGCGGCCGCAACCTCTCGAGCCTGGTCTGCCTCCCTCTGCTCTCTGGTGCGCTTCCTGCGCGTAATCAGCTTCCCCTTGCCGGGCCTCTGACCGGAAGGGGGACGCGGAGGAGAGTTCCCCGGGGCACCACCAACGTTCTTGCAGCGCATAGCTGACAAGAACAAGTCACACTGCCTCTGAAGGAACTGACTGCCACTGAAAGATCTACTGACACTAGGAACACGCATACAGTCCAGCTGACACTGAAGCCCCTGACAAAGTAAACTCCCCCTGACACTGATCCCTGACGCTGACACTCGCGAGGCTTGGCCTCGATCCTTACCCACGGGCTTGGCCCCGGGTTGACTGTCACTGCCCAACTGCCAAGCTGACAACTGATACTGACGCTGACTCGCTGCGAGAGAGACGGGAGATATATAAGCATATATAGTCTAGAGGCGAGAAAGGTCTATGGAAGCAAAGCAGGTAGATAAGAAGAGGAAAAGGCTTCGCTACCTGATGAACCGACAAACCGAACCAAGCAGGAGATAAGGACTGACGTTCCGGCACTCACACGTCACACCAAAGGGAACTGCACGAGATTTAGGCAAAAACGGAGGTCAGAACATGGTGGAACGGTCATTGGGGCAATTCATCGAGCACCTTGAGGTCATGGATACATGAAGATGGGGGGGGGTGCTCACTGAATCAGGTGGATGGTCGAGGAGGGATCGCCGGAGACAAGGACGAGCTCGAGGACGAGAGTGTAGAGCTCCAGCGAACTGCCGTGAAGCACGGGTGAGGCTCAGGCTTGACTCCGGCGAGACTACGGCGGCGCGCGGTGGTGCGGGGTGACGACAGCAGCCGGCAAAGGGGCACGGCGGCCGGCGGCGAGGATCGCGGCGGCCGGCGTTGAGGCCGCGGGGCTGGAGCAGTGGGGAGCACGACGAGCGGTAGCGGTAGGCTAGGGTTAGGGCGCGAGCTCGGGTGCGGGCGAGGGCGTGGACGCGAGGAGGAAGAAGATGACGGTAATGACAAGTGGGGCCAGGAAGCCAAAGAAAGAACTCAACGCGCCGCTTAAAGGAGCATCGGACGCGCCGTTGTGATTACAACGGACGCTCCGATGCTCGTCCAGAGAGCTCCAGAAGTGCCAAAAAGACATCGGATGCGTCCTTTGCCTCGGCAGCGTCCGATGGAGCCTCGGACGCTCCGATGATGATACATCGGACGCAGCGCCAACACTGTTTCAGCCGGGGCTGTGTACAGTGAGGGCGCCAGCGTCCGATGCAGCGTCTGATGCTGCATAATGGCTTGTTTCGAAGATCTCCGTTGCGGCTCCCTCTCCCAACCAAGTTCCAACTCAAATAAGAGACAAATAAACACCAGTTGGAACCTAGTATGAGCATCCTCGCATAAACCCTTAATTTTAGAAATATTTTGCCATAGGCTACATATTATTTTTAGAGAAAATAGGTGATAAAACTCGAGGAGACAACTTGTGGCCACCAAAACTAGGGGACTCAACCATCAGCGGTTGCTCAAAACATAACCGAAAAGAAACGACAAAACAACAAACATGCATATGCAATGCATTACGAAATTTGAATCTAGGTTGCTTGTCAAGTTTGCTCATGGGTAAGCTTCTTCACACGCTTTTTAGGGCGGTTATCTTAACCACGTCTGACAAGCCTATGTGCATAGCATAATTTAAACATGGCATATGATACAATGCAATGCAAAGACAACCCCCTTTCACCTTTTGACAAAGTTACTTAGATCAAGCACATTAAGCTCACTTCGTAATCTACAAAGGGTGTTCTCATCTAGGGGTTTTGTGAAGATATCCGCCAATTGATCTTCGGTTCTAACTCCCTCTAAGGATATGTCTTTCTTGGAAACATGATCTCTAAGAAAGTGATGGCGAATATCTATGTGCTTTGTGCGAGAGTGTTGAACCGGGTTGTTAGCAAGCTTAACCGCGCTCTCATTGTCACACAACAAAGGTACCCTTTCTAGAACTACACCATAGTCTAAAAGGGTTTGTTTCATGTAAAGGATTTGTGCACAACAAGCACCCGCGGCTATGTATTCCGCCTCAGCGGTAGACAAGGCCACACTATTTTGCTTCTTTGAACTCCATGAAACTAGTGATCTCCCAAGCAAATGGCACCCTCCGGATGTGCTCTTTCTATCTACTTTGCAACCCGCATAATCCGAATCGGAATACCCAACGAGTTAGAAGTTAGCTCCTTTGGGATACCAAAGGCCAATGCTTGGGGTGTGCTTTAGGTACCTAAGGATTCTCTTCACCGCTATGAGATGTGATTCCCTAGGATCGGCTTGAAAGCGAGCACACATGCACACACTAAACATGATGTCGGGCCTAGATGCGGTCAAATATAACAAGCTACCAATCATAGAACGGTAGAGAGTTTGATCAACCGGGTTACCTCCCACATCTAGGTCGAGATGTCCGTTTGTTGGCATTGGAGTCTTGATAGGCTTGCAATCATCCATGTTGAAGCGCTTGAGGAGGTCTTTTGTATACTTCTCTTGAGATATGAAAGTCCCCTCCTTTAACTGCTTGACTTGGAAGCCTAGGAAGAATGTGAGCTCTCCAATCATGGACATTTCGAATTCCTTCGACATCAAGTCACCAAATTCCTTGCAATAGTCTTCATTTGTTGACCCGAAGATGATATCATCAACGTAGACTTGACAAATGAAGATCTCTCCATCAAGCTTCTTGGTGAATAGTGTGGTGTCGACCTTCCCAATGGTGAAGCCCTTCTCAATGAGGAAGTCCCGGAGGCGCTCGTACCATGCTCTTGGGGCTTGCTTGAGCCCATATAGCGCCTTGGACAACCTATAAACATGATTAGGATATCTAGGGTCTTCAAACCCGGGAGGTTGATCAACATAGACTAGTTGATTGATGAAGCCATTTAAAAATGCACTTTTCACATCCATTTGATATAATTTAATGTCATGATGTGATGCATATGCAAGGAGGATACGAATGGCTTCGAGTCTTGCAACCGGTGCAAAGGTCTCTCCAAAATCTAAACCTTCAACTTGAGAGAACCCCTTTGCAACTAGCCTTGCCTTATTTCTAACAACCTTGCCTTGATCATCTTGTTTGTTTCTAAACACCCATTTTGTTCCAATGACTCTTGCGCCTTTGGGTCGCTCTTCAAGTGTCCAAACTTGGTTGCGGGTGAAATTGTTTAATTCTTCATGCATAGCATTCACCCAATCCGGATCACCTAGAGCTTCATCTACAATGGTAGGCTCAACAAGAGACACAAAGGAGTGATGTTCAATAAATAAAGCAAGTTTTTGAGATCGAGTCATTACACCCCTTGTTGGACTCCCTATGATGAGATCTTGAGGATGAGCTTGTAGTAGAGGAGTAGTTCTTTGATCAACCACTTGAGGGGCCGCTTGTGGAGCATCAACATCTTGAGCTTGTACCACCATTTGATCATGGGAGACATGAGTATCTTCAAATGGATCCTTCCCATCTTTATCATCAACAAGTGGTACATTGGATGAGGATGGCTTGTCAATGACTTGCACATCATCATCATCATCTTTAGGCTTGATGGCTCCAACCGGCATGTTCTTCATTGCTTCCCTCAATGGTTCATCACATACATCATCAAGATTTTCATGCTCTCCTTGAGAGCCATTAGATTCATCGAACTCCACATCATATGTTTCTTCTACCATCCCGGTGGCATGGTTGAATACTCGATATGCTTTGGACTTCAATGAGTAACCAACAAGAAAACCAATATCACATCGGCGTTGAAACTTCCCTAGGTGTTGGCGCTTCTTGTAGATGCAGCATTTGCACCCAACACTCTAAAGAATGATATATCCGGCTTCTTGTTGTTGAGTAGCTCATAGGGGGTCTTGCCAAGGAGACGATGGGGGAACAATCGGTTTGATGCATAGCAAGCAGTGTTTATTGCTTCCGCTCAAAATCTTTCCGGTGTAGTGTACTCATCTAACATAGTCCTTGCTAGGGTGATTAGTGTCCGGTTCTTCCTCTCAACTACCCCATTTTGTTGAGGTGTATATGTTGCAGAGACTTCATGCTTGATCCCAACTTCATCACAATACTCTTCAATGTGGGTGTTGTCGAACTCTCTTCCATTGTCACTTCTTATCTTCTTGATTTTCAAGTCAAACTCATTTTGGGCTCTCTTGGCAAACTTTTTGAATGAAGGGGTTGCTTCGGATTTGTCATGAAGAAAGAATACCCAAGTGTATCTTGAATAGTCATCAACAATCACTAGGCAATAGAGATTTCCACCCAAGCTAGCATAAGTTGTTGGCCCAAATAGATCCATGTGAAGTAGCTCTAACTCTCTTGATGTTGATATAAAGGCTTTGGTTGGATGAGTGCTTGCAACTTGCTTGCCGGCTTGACATGCACTACACAATTTGTCCTTCTCAAATTTGACATCCTTCAAGCCCTAACCAAATCCTTCTTCAATAGCTTGTTGAGAGTGTTCATTCCCACATGAGCCAATCTTCTATGCCATAGCCAACCAAGTGATTGCTTAGTGAACAAACATGTTTTCAAGTTGGCATCTTCGGAGGTGAAATCCACTAGATAGAGACTGTTGTATCTAAAGCCCTTGAATATCACTTGTGTATCATCTTTCTTGGTCACAACCACTTCCTTGTCGGTGAACAAACATTGAAAGCCAAGATCACATAGTTGCCCAACGGATAGCAAGTTGAAGCTCAATGATGCAACTAGAAGTACATTGGAGATGGTATGATCATTTGATATAGCCACTTTGCCCAATCCCTTGACATTGCCCTTTGAATTGTCACAAAATGTTATCTTTTCTTGGTCATCAACATTCTCTTCTAGTGAGGTGAACATCCGGGGATCGCCGGTCATATGTTGAGTGCAACCACTATCAATTACCCAATGAGATCCACCGGTCTTGTAGTTCACCTACACACATAAGAAATCAAGCTTGAGCTTTTGGGACCCAAACTTGTTGAGGTCCCTTAACCTTCTCTACTAGTGACTTTGCAACCCAAATTTGCTTTGGCCTATTCTTGTTAGGAGGCCCCATGAACATAACTTCCATCTTGCCACTAGAGTCTTGTCTAAGCATGTAGTGAGCATTGAAAGCAAAGGGCCTAGCATGCTTGGGAAAGGGTGTAGGTTTAGGTTCTTCACAATCATGAGCAAAGTGTCCTTCTTTTCCACACTCATAGCATCTTCTAATCTTCTTCTTCTTTGGCTTAGTGATGCTCTTGCGTTGCTTCATCTTCTCTTCAAGGAAGCCAATGCCATTTCTATTGGTCTTCATTACGGTGTTCATGAGAAGCTCACTTTGAAGACATTGACCCTTGGTGAATTTCTTCAACCCGGTGGTGAGGTGTTCCTTCTCTCTTTTGAGCTTGTCATTCTCTTGTTGGAGCTCTAATTGAGATGGTGTCATCTTGTAATCCCTCTCCATCTTCAATCTCTTGTTCTATTCTTTTAGCATGTCTAGCTCAAGTGACATGCTATAGTCATCATCTTGGGTCTCAACAATGACTTGCTTTGTGGTTGCAAGCTTCTCTAGATCAATCTTGAGTTTTGCATTCTCATTCTTGATCTTGACATAATCATCATAATGATCGGCCACAACCACAATCTTGCCTTTGCCACTAGCTCTTTGCTTATCATGCTCACTAACCAAGTCCTCACAAGATGTTGCTATGTCACACTTAACAACAAGGTTAGGGGCATCATGTGTCTCATGTGAAAGCATATCATAAGCAACGGTGAGAGCATCATAGTCAACTTTCACTTGTGTGTATTGTTCCTTGAGCAAAGCATAACTAGTGGTAAAGTCACTATGCATCTTATCAAGTTTTTCATTTTTAGCTTTGAACTCCTTGTTAGAGGACTTGAGCTCCTTGATAGTGGATGACATAGTAGCAAGTTCATTCTTTAGCTCATCACTAGCATGTATAGCATGATCATATTTCTCAACAAGAGATTCATTTTCATCAACAAGCTTTTCATTTTTAGCTCTAGTCTTTCTTATGATTTTAGAGTAATCATTTAGCAATTTAACAAGCTCATCATAAGTAGGTGACTCAAATTCACCATTACTATCACTATCACTAGAGTCATCATCGCTTTGTACCTTCCGGTCACCCTTGGCCATAAGGCATAGGTGTGTAGATGATGATGGCGACGGTGGTGGTGGTGGTGTAGAGGAGCCAATGACTAGAGCGGCCACCTTCTCCTTCTCATCATCACTCTCTTCATTTGATGAGCCACCGGAGGAGTCAATGTCGGTGAGCCAATCACCAACAATGTAAGCCTTGCCACCTTTCTTGTGGTGTTGCTTCTTCTTCTTGCCATCCTTCTTGTAGTAGGGCTTCTCATTCTTCTTCTCATCTTCACTTGATGAGTCATACTTCTTGCCCTTGTTCTTGTTCTTGTAGCTCTCTTTCTTGTGCTTGGTGCATTGATGAGCAAGATGGCCAAGCTCACCGCAATTGTAGCAATCCATTTCGGAGATTGGCCTCCTCTTGCTACTTGTGAAGAACTTCTTCTTTCTTGTGTCAAAGTTGACTCCATTCTTGTGAAGCTTCTTCAACATCTTGGTGGTCCTTCTCACCATGAGAGCGATGTTGGAATCATCCTCTTCATCACTTGAGCTCTCATGATGCACCTCAATAGCCTTGGACTTGCCCTTCTTGTCATGGCTAGCTTTGAAGGCCAAGTCCTTCTTCTTGTCGGTGGTGGAATCACTACTTGGTGTGATGTGCATGTACATCTCATGCGCATTGATCTTTCCCAAGATTTGAGTTGGTGTAGCGGTGGAAAGATCGCCTTGATGTAGCACCGTCACAATGTGTCCATACTTCTCAATTGGAAGGACACAAAGAATCTTCCTCACAACATCGGATGGTTGCATTTGTGTGAGGCCAAGTCCATTTAGCTCTTCTACAAGAACATTCAACCGTGAGTACATTTCATTTGCACTTTCATTAGCATGCATATCAAAAGAGTGAAGCTTTTGCATAACTAAATGATAGCGTTCCTCACGCTCACTCTTTGTTCCCTCATGGAGCGCACAAATGTTATCCCATAGATCATGGGCATTTTTGTGGTTCCGAACACGGTTGAACACATCCTTGCAAATGCCTCTAAAAAGAATATTTTTGGCTTTTGCATTCCATTTCTCATTTTCCTCCTCATTAGGAGTAAGGCTTGTGCCTTCTTTGGGCTTGGCAAAGCTGGTGATCGCGGCATCGCGGCATTTAACATCAACCGCTTCTAGGTATGACTCCATACGGATTTTCCAATGTGGGAAGTCATCTCCCTCGAACATGGGAGGTGGTCCATCACCTCCGGACATCTTAACTCTAGGCGGTTAAGCCTAAATCGAGAGCACGAGGCTCTGATACCAATTGAAAGGATCAAGATGCCGAAGAGGGGGGTGAATTGGGCTTTTCTAAAACTTCTTGCAAGAATAAAACCTATCAAGCCCCAATTAACCCCCTAGTGCTTGGAAGTGTGTTTCCTTTTATTCTACCGCACAAAAGACCAAGTCTATGCCACTCCTATTCTAGCAAAGCAATCCAATATAGAATGAACAACAAGTAGTAATGCAGAATTGAATTGCTTGAAAGTAAATGCGTAGGTAAAGGAGTAGAGATGACTCGACGATCTTTTTGCCGAGGTATCGAGGTGTCGGCACACCCCCCTAGTCCTCGTTGGAGCACCCGCGCAAGGGTATCACTCCCCCTTGATCCGCGCAAGGATCAAGTGCTCACTACGAGCTGATTCTTCGCCACTCCGGCCCGGTGAATCGCTCACTACCGGTCACAAGCTTGCTTGGGTCATCCACAATGCCACCGGATGCTCTCCAAGCTTCACGATCGCCACCAAGCCGTCTTGGTGATGCCAATCACCAAGAGTAACAAGCTAGAACTCTCACTTGACCAACACAAGGCCGAAGAGATGGATGGATGCACACTTGCTACTCAATTCTCACTAGGAGGTGTCTAATTCTCACAATTAGCAAATCACTCAACCTCACTAGGGCTCTTGCACTCACTCACACTCACAATGTGTTTCTCAGCAGATGGAAGTGGCAAGAACACTCAAATGGATGGAGGGAAGGAAGTATATATACTCCCTCAATCGGCCATCCAAAAACAGCTCAAGACAGGGTTTCTGCGGGGTCATCGGACGCGCCGATGACCTCGACCAATGGTCGACTGTACCCTCTTGTCAGACCTGTTAAAGGGACATCGGACGCTGGGTAGCGTCCGATGCCACCACATCGGACGCGTCTGATGTGGATTTACCCTCTCTGGAACCTCTCTGCATGCCCATCGGACGCTGGCCCTCAGCGTCCGATGCCTGCGTCCGATGCGGCCTCCAGTTCACGCGCACATGAATAGTGGCACGGGCGCGTCCGATGTAAACACATCGGCGCGTCCGATGCCACGCACCAGACTAAACCCTAGTCGGGGTGAGCATCGGACGCATCCGATGCCCACCTGGCCAGCGTCCGATGCCCTTTACAAGGGCAGACTCAACTCGGATCGCGACGCGGCCTAAACGACTTTTCATCCACTTGACTTAAGGCATCTCTCTGAGCTGCCTAGGGCTATGAAATAACAAGTGTGCACCACACCTACCTCAATAGTCTCATCTAGGTCAAGCTACTGATTCACGCTCCCCTTTATAGTACGGCCAAAGGAAAAACAAAGACCTAAGACTACCTAAGTGTCCTCCAACACCATATGACACTTAGCCTAGTCTACCACCGTCTTCGTCGTCCGTCCTTTGAAAACCGAAACGATATCCATCGCCAGGGGACATGAACTCCATATGCCCGTATCGTCGCTATTACCGTGACCTAACTCAATCCTATTTCTGCAAAACACACGTTAGTCACAGTAATCTTGTGTTTCATCCAATCACCGAAACCACTAGGGGCCAAGATGCGTTCAATGAGTATATGTTATTACTCATAATCGGTTGTTGCACTGGCTGCGGTGTCATGCCCCCAGGGTTGATCATCATCTGGTTTCCATTGCCATTTGGGTCATTGGTTTGGGGTCCAGTAGAAGTTCCAGCTCCTTGACTATTTCCAACAGTATATGTTGGACCCCTTCTGTCGCCACCCATGCTGAAAGCTTCTTTAATGGCATTTGTGAGGCTGTTGAGAAAAACCTCATTATGATTTGTCAACGTGGCAGACATTGCCTTGCCGATTATCTGTTGCACGGCATTGTGTTGGACCTGGACCATTGGATCAACCTGACCATCAAAGACCACTCTTGGAAGATGAGTTTTTTGAATTATCTTCTTATCTCTGGTCTTGCTGAAGCTCAATAAGCACAAATGTCGATATTGATCAATGGTCTCGTCTATTAAGCGTTGAGTCTCCTCTGAGAGGTCCTCCATTTTCACATGAAGTACTTCTTCGTTGTCAAACGTCATGATTCAGACGATTGTGTCCCACCGGGCGTGCCAAAAGAATGTGTTGACACAAAAATGTCGGTCGAGATGCGCCAACACACTCGTGTGCACAGTCCTCAGAGGGGTACGGAGCGAGTCCTGACCTCCTGGACCTTCAGCAAACAGTGGTGCCGATTCTCAGCGAAAATCGACTTCAGGCGTGCTAGTCAATTGGACATGTAATTGACAAGGAGAAGAAAAAGATTGTCAAATCATGGAACCTGCCGGTTTGATGCCAGACAGTTCCAAATTATGCGGCTCTGATATAGCCATTTGTCTTTAGGACATTGACTACAAAGTCAACTCCCATGAGATTGCATATAAAGTAATAAAAAAGATATGAAGCATAACGGCTATGACGTATGTAAGATGAATGCTTATAACAATCCGACAGCCGATAAGCTTTTAAAAGATATTAACAGATAAAGATCTATATGTACGTTCAAACGACATAAAACCAACGTATCGACTAAATGCACAAGCAATTCTATTCGTTAACAGTAGGGTGTCTCCATGCAGCCGTAATAACAAATAGATCGATAAAGTAACTTAAACACCGACAGTGGGGTGTCTCCATGCAGCCTTGATGATGATCAAGCTAGATCACGTCTCGTGCATAAAGTAGATTCGTTGATTCCAAACCATTTGAAAGAACATATTATGAAGAGAGCATAACTGAATCGGTTATTTCAACCGATGCAGGGTCCATGAGGCACGAACAAGATCTACTCGACAAAAACATAATTTAATCTAAGATAAACAGACTCAATCTATCATATATATCAGTGGGGTTCGGAAATACAGCCGTAATAGACATGCTAGATCAAATCTTATCTGCTCTTAAATCAAATCATGGTTTTATCGAATATCTCGAACGCACAACATGTAACAATCAAGATTGGCAAAATAGCCGATGAGAGGTTTATATCGGCTATTTCCTCTGTTATGAGCGTGTAAACCTCAAAACAGCCGATACTAAGTATCCTTTAAGCGCAGGCTACTTTGTCAACCTTGATTGGGCAAGATGTTGTTTAAAATGTAAATAAACATATTAAAACATAAAACAACATCGATAACTTAATGAATCTACCAGCTTGCCAAGCCAGTAGAGCCGATAACTAGTCAAGATCGACTAAAGTAAGAGATTGATCAGAGTCAAGACAGTCTTACAAAAGACGAGCTTAGACCGATAACTAGCCATGTCATAGCTTAACAAGAGTTTGGTCAATGCCAATGCAGCCTTATTACACGATGACACAAGCCATTGGTGAAACTTACAAGCAAACCGGAGGTCGGTCGATGCCGATGCAGCCCTGCCTGATTGAAGGTCTCGCCGAGATCTACGTTACTCCTACTCCTGGGGTTTTGGCCGAGGGCCGGTTGTGTTTGATTGATTGGATTCTCTACAAAAATCTGGGTTTCAAGCTATTTATAACACGGTTGACTCCTGCCCTAACACGAGTGGATTACAAAAAAGGAAAAATAAAAGACGACCCGAACTTGAACTCTCTGGTCCAGTCCGACACGTCTTCGAAGCCCGTCGCGCTGGTCCGCATGAAGCTTCCAGGTCACCTTCGACTCATACGAGTTTTTTTATATTTCTAGGCCGATCTTTTTCCTTAATAAATCGGTCGTTTATGTTTACAAAATATCAAACTTCTCAGTCCAAAATCTGGTGTAAACAGTGGCACCACATGCGAGCTAGGCATTTAGTATGTTATTTCGGTCATTAGTCTACTAAGATAGAGGCTTGTAACCAAAACGATCAATTTCTAACTTTTCTTGCTACATTTTTTGTTTAGCAAATTATTTAGGTTTTATTTTGCTGGTGGTGTTCATGGATGTTTTTTTTGTTCTTTTAATAATATTTTATGAGAGAGAATAAGACGCAAAACAACTGATAAGTTCAAATAAACAGGGCCACTATCTTCAACAGAGACGAGGCAAACACACAACTCATTTGCCGGTATAAGTTGCGAACAGTTAAAGGGTCTGTCATCCATAAACACTCTTCTCCAACAACGATGCAACAGAGAATCCTCTTCCTTTCCTCCTCTCGTGAGCTCTGCCGCCTCTTCCCTTCTTCCTCGTCAGTTGGAGACCGGGGATGCCATCCCTCCTTGCTGGTGAGGCGTCGAGCGTCATAGATCATGTCTCCCTCCTGACGCTGCAGATCCTGCCTCCCGTCGATGACCCACTCCCTTTCACGGGGACGAGCTCCGCCAGCCACGTCGCGGGCCCCTTCATCTGCCACCTTGTGCGGCACCGGCAGCGTGGCCCTGGCAGTTTGCTGGAGCGGCACATGCGACCTCCTTCCTCAGCTTCGGTTCGGCGACCCAAGGTGTTGCTATCGCTAGACTAGGCTTAGGTTATCCCCTTCAGGTGGGCCCGATACTTGGGTGGAGACGCAGAAGGATGGAGAGAGGATGCATGTTTGCGTCGCTCGTCCACTCTAACCTAAAATGTGTCGTTCATTTCAATAGGCTGTTGGAGGTAGTTTTTGGCCGACAAAACCACAGTGAACAACTTATTTTTGAATTTTGGATCACACTATTGGAGTCAGTCTTAGAGCAACTCCAACGGTTTTGCATTTTTTGTTTGGCAAAATATGGTATTTGTCAACTCTTAAATTAATATGGCAAAGGTAAAAAAAGTCAATCTCCAACAGTTTTTCATTTAGACTTGATAAAACTAAAAAATTATGCACGCGAGAGGGAAATATCCCGCGGGAGTAACACGCAAGGGCGATTGCCAAGCGAACCGCAGCTTGACATATATGTCAAATATCACTCGGTATTTGCCAAGTTGCTAAAAATGCTAAGCTCATTTATCAAACCCCTTGGATATGAGATTTTTAGATATTTTTGTAAAATCAAGAATGTCAAACTCATTTGTAAAATCGTTGGAGTTGCTCTTGGACCTCTAACAGAAACAAGGCCCAAACTATTTTCAAATTCTGTGCTGGTACAGTTTTTCGTTCCTTTGGCAGGAGAGCCGGCGGGTACAACTCATCTTGGCTAGCAAGGCAGGTGCGGATAAAAAACAAACGAAAAAAAAATTCCGGCTCCTTATTTTCTACTTTTGTTCAAGGACAAACTTTTTTTAAAAAAAATAATTTACCAAGTGTCGGATTGTTGCACTCGGCAAAGAAATTTGAAAAAAAAAGAAATTTTTTTGCCGAGTGTTGCGCTCGGCAAAGAAATTGTTTTTTTTCAACAAAAATACATAAATAAGGTTTGCCGAGCGCCGGTATTATACACTCGGCAAAGATTTTATTAAAAAACTAAAATTTCTTTGCTGAGTACAACACTCGACAATGAAAATTGGGAAAAAATTCTTTGCCAAGTGTTGCACTTAGCAAAGAAATTGTTTTTTTATAAAAGAAGACGGCGTTATCGGACGGACGACGTCAAATATTTGTCGAGTGCCCGTGTTGCGGCACTCGGCAAAGTAGGTCTTTAGCAGAAAGGGTTTTGCTGGAAGGTCTTTGTCGAGTGTTGCACTCGGCAAAGGCTTTGTCGAGTGCAATATTGCACTTGCCGAGTGCAACTAACACTCGATAAACTGACAGTTTCCTATAGTGAACCCGTGTTTTTCTATTTGTGTTATCGCATTTTAGTACTCCCTCCGTCCACGAAAGAATCAATTTCTAGAATTGTCTTAAATCAATCTTTTTAAACTTTGACTGAATTTTTAGAAAAAAATTTATCAATATTGATGGTACCAAATTCACATCATTAGATATATCATAAAATATATTTCATAATATGTCCATTTTATATCATATATGTTATTACTCTTTTCTATAAAGTTAGTCAAAGTTAAAAAAATTTAACTAATACAGATGATTCTTTCTATAAAGTTAGTCAAAGTTAAAAAAATTTAACTAATACAGATGATTCTAGGTTCTTTCATAGACAAGGGAGTATTAGATAGAAACGAGGGCAAGAGGTTTCCGTCCCATTATTTGCGGCATTCAGTTTTCATCCAGAATGAAGCGGACACGACTGACAATTGCATGTCCTTACGTTAATACACCTATTAATCAATTATTCAATTATGTATGTTAATATGTTAACACACATGACATACAAAGTCAAAATCAGACCAACCTTCATTTTTTGATACGGAAGATTTTATTGCATTTCAAAAGCGAAATATCGAGTTGATACATAACTTTGGAACGAAAAGCTTCCAACTTCTGCCTAAAGAATAGTCACACAACTAAAAATTAAAAGACTGGACATACTCCAGTAACATTCAATCCTAAGACTAGATCGCCACTCATATGCCCGGGGAAAGATATCCTTCGCCACCTGCTCCAAACGTCGCAATGCTTCCACAACTATACCCTGGAACTCCAAACTCTGAAGGATAGTCCATGAACGGAGTCTGTGAGAGATTGCATAAATAACCTGCAAAGGAGAATTAAGCTTTTTTCTTTGAAAAACAAAATCATTCATATATAACCAAATAGACCAACAAGCTACAGCTGCCCCAAGCAGGGCTACAGATCTCAAATATTTTGTAATTCCATTTAGCCAGCCCCCAAACTTATGTTCTACATTTTGAGGTTTTACTAGGTTAAAAGCTATTTCAGATAAACTCCAAATGAAATGCGTGGAACGACAATCAAAAAATAAGTGTCGAATTGTCTCCTCTTCGTGACAAAAGCAACAAGTTTTGTCTCCATGCCAATTACGTTTAAGAAGATTATCCTTTGTTAAAACTACTACTCTTCTAAGATCCACATAAAAATCTTTAGCTTAAGAGGCGCCTTTAATTTCAATAATCATTTATTCAGATTAGGGACCGGGGTTTGTATCATTGCTTTATAATGTGATTTCACCGAGAATTGCCTATTCGGATGCAAAGACCAGTAAAATTCATCATGACCTTGTAACAATAAAAATTTGCTAGGCGTGCTAATATATGATTCCACTCTACCAATTTAGGACCTATTAGATCCCGTCTTCAAGAAAAATTAGGTGGATAGGAACTCAGTGCTTCTGAAATTGTAACAAATTTTGGTCTAACAATCTTGTACAAACCAGGATATTGGTTCATCAAACTATCGTTGCCTAACCATTTGTCTTCCCAGAATCTGACCTGAGATCCATCTTTAATAATAAAAGAATCAAAGCGGAGAAAATCAGATTTCACCTTTAGCAAGCTCGCCAAAAAAATGTGAATCACCTTGTTTACGTTCTACTTGAACTAAAGGTTAAGAACCTAGATAATTATTATGTATATAAGAGTAGTACCAATGCATAGTTTCTAGAGTAGTTTTTAAGAATAATAAATTGCATTATAGACTCAACTCTTCCAATGCATAGTTTTAAAGCTGAGCTATGTACAGAAGATAGAGAAAGGAGGAAAGAGAACGTGCTTGTCGCAACATCCAACGTCGAGCACTAGCACGCTTCCCTATGTCTTGTGGGGGCCGCCACTACCTAAACTCACGTCTCTCCCTATCATGCGGTACTAGGTGCATTGATGCGAGCGCAACTAAGACCGTCTGAACCGGGGTCCGCCAAAGCATCCGTTACACGCATTTAGCGGAAGCAAGTGAGCGGAGGCGGGTGCAGCGGGGAACGATACTTCATCCTCTATACGTGTTTGTCCGGTAAAGCTAGCGTACGCAGCAACATATAGCAGAGAAGAGGAGGAGCGCGCGCCTGAGAGGGAGAGGAGGGAGTACGGCGTGGGCCCATCCAATTTTGTTTCAAAAAAATGCTATATCTCACAAACTGAAAACCTAAATTAAATTTTGATTGCACCATTGAATTTGTTGCAATTAATTCTTCAAAACTAAATCTCTCATGGATATATTTAGATAAAGTGACAAGTGGGCCCACGATAGATAGAGGATGATATAGAGGATGGATGGATGCGGAAGAAATGAGTATAGAGAAGGAAATCTTGATTACCAGGTAGTATAGAGGATGAAAATAGAGAAACGTGAGTGCGAATAGTCTAAGGAGAGAGAGGAGGATGAGAGGTCATGGTGGGACCCATGTGCTAGTAAAAATATATATTTTCAAATATGAGGAGACTAGTTATTGTACAATGAGTCTCTTAAGCTTGTTTATTGATGACATAACTTGGCAATAAGATAAGCTTTAAACTTGCTCTAATAGATAGGAAACTATGCATTGAGACTGTTTCTAAGAACAAGATCAAATCGGATGTCCATCCTGTGCTTTGACGATGATAACTTGCTTTCTTTCATAAACAGCACCACAACACAATTTCACCAAAATATAGATAGGAAAGCTGACAATCGGGTAGTATGACGAGCTCATACTCACCTTCCTATTCGTCTTCATCGGCGTCGGAGCCGCCATGACCAATGGCATGTAGGTAGTGCATGCATTCTATGGATGGTGCCCATCCACTAGCAATGTGAATCTCCGCATGTGGGTTGGGCAGTTCGCGGCATTGATGACCATGGTCGCCGCTCATCCTCCTCACCAACGAGGGAACGCGCTTCGTCAAGGCCATGACCGATGTCGTGTTTGATGAGGGAGGGACGTGCACGGCAGCGTGGCCGGAGCACGAGATCAGACGGAGATGGATAGAAACGACCAGTCCCCCCCCCCCCCCCCCGCCACCCCCCACAACGCAGCTCCGCTCGTTTCCTCACGCATCGGCCGACACAAAGACTGTTTCTTTCTCAGGAAACAGTTTCTCTTTCTTTCTTCTCTCCGTAATAAATCTACTGTCACATCAGTAATTTACTTAGTTGGCAAGGTAATTAATAAATATAGAAACCACTGTAAATACACAATTGAGATTACCCTAACTTTATACACGTATACTTGAATGTTAAATCTAGCCCTAACTTAAGTTTTAGATTCTCCATCTGTATTTATCGCGTATGTATAGTTCCGTTCTTAACATTTTTTTAATCTGATCTCGTTTCTGTAAAATAAATATTTATAGAAATGGAAATATAAGATGAGTTTTTCCACATGTTTTCGTCTATTTTCATTCCAAGAAGCAAATACTTTTTTTCTAACAGACGAGGCTAGGCAACGCCATTCTTAATGGGCTTATGTAGGCCCTATTTAGATATGTTTGGGCTTTTTGCTAATCACCACCTGAAAAAAAATCCACTTTCCCTAAAAAAAACTAAAAAACCATTATTTGAAACATATGGGTATTTGACAATCCTAATTATTTCTCATTAATTTCTATCCTAAGTGTAAAATGATACGTATATCCTAAACTCACTAGTATATACCCCACATGTCAACTCACTAGTCATTATAACCAAACAGAGGTTACTGAACTTGTGGTCACTAAAGTTCACAGGGGAAAACCAAACCGTCTCTAAGTCTCTACCGCCCTCTGATAGAGTGATAGACTGGTAGGTAGGGGTAGTAAAGAGCCCTCTAATTTGGAAACGTATGCTATGAAAACCAGTCTCCTGTGTAAACTATAGAAACTTTAATCAAGACCACAAGAATCTAATCTGATGGTTAGATTGTGCCCACGCTTGTTTGGATTAGGATGAGATGAGTGGAGGGGTTTAAGTGCTAAAATAACCCACCATCGGATTAGATTCTTGTGGTCTTGATTAAAGTTTCTATAGTTTACACAAGAAACTGGTTTTCGTAGCATACGTTCCCCTCTAATTTAGCCTAGCAAATTTAAGAATCGAGGTCAATAAGGATCGAACCGTAATACTATATGATTTTGGACTAAAATTAAAATGGTCAAATTGGATTGTGAAGAAAAGGATAAGAGTTATGATCCATTACCACCCCTACTTATAGGGCCTCCATGGTCAGCAATGGTGGGGCGGGCAAGCGAGCCTAGGCGGGAAACAAATCTGGTGAGGACTATCCGCACGAAGCACTGTGGGGATTGAATGTATGGCAAGTGGGCCGTAACCAAACATGGGAGGGGAAAGAATTAAAATAGATCTACGCTACAGTCATACAGTCCGCACATGATTCGTATAGGGATGGTCCCTACCCTATTTTTTTCCGCCTAGGCGAGGGAGGACACCTCAGGAAAAATCGTTCGCGGTGGGAAAGTGGGAAACACATGGCTCAAGCCTTGTGGTATATGATTCTCGACTCTTAGTTTAATCCCTGATTTATTTCAAGGCTTGATTCTTAGTTTAATTAGGTAGGATTCTCGAGTATGCTCATAAAGAATTTATTTTTTTAATGTGCCCATAACATGATGTGCAAATTAAAAAAAAATGAGTGGCCATACTTGAACTTGCGGATGGCTACGATGTGGACGTGTGTCATGCCGTGGTGGACATGGGAACGGGGAACCGACCACATGGGGATCAAGATCAAGGATCTGGAGGCTTCGGATGTTAAATCGATCAGTCATCTGGTGCCTGCCATGATATATACAGCTCTTGAACTTCCACTTACCTACTCCTACTCCTGATCAGCTCATCTTTCGGCATGATCTGACCTCGCCCGTGGAGGCGTGGAGCGATTCGCGTCCTGTGAATTTAGCGCGGTATCAACTCACTTTCGCCAGCCTTTGAGATCGCACATGAAAAATGCGGCACGGAAACATCATTGGGGATTGGATTTGCATTCTCCTATCTTGTCCAAATAGTCTCGCTTTAAAAGAGCTCTAACTAACTCTAAAACATTTGTGTGTGATGTGTGTTTTTTTTTTGGAACTTGACTTGATATTTCTAGCTCAATAATAAATCTGTGGATACAGAGCTATGGGTAAGCAGTTCTTTTTTTCTATCCTAGCAAACAAAGGTGAAGCTTGGTGGAGTTGTGGGCCAACAATAAAACAATGCTGCTGTATGAATGAATTGTGTCGTGAAAATGTCTACGGGGTTCAAATCCTGTGCCTGAGTAATTTGAGTAATTTAATAAAGTGAGAATATGCTTTTTCCATGTGTACAATGACAATTTAAAATAGTAATGTAAACCAGAGCTTTTTAGGAATTAATGATGTATATAATATTTTATTATTAATTCATCCTATAATTAAGGAACAGATTAAAAAATATCCATGGAGCCCGGATCACTGATGATGTTGAAACAAACTAAAAATAAAAAATGAACACTAATGAGGTAAAATACATAATATCGTGTTTTTTAAATTTAAGCGTGTCATTAATGCATTTTTTTATATAGTTTAAATAATTATATATTGCACAGTAACTTTGCATGTTGAAAAAGTCTCCACGCAATGATTAATATATAATTATTTTTTCTTTGTCCTATGCATAGTGAAGCAGTTGATTAAATACGGTTGATTAAATACGGTAGAACCCAAATAACAGCAGTAAAAAGCCACGCATTCGTTTTTGACTGCCTAGGTGCTGGTCCTCTTGCCTGGTCCAGGAAGCTATCTAGGATTCCATCCAAACACAGCACAGGCAGAGTACAGACACCGGTGTACCTAGACAAAAGTTCTCCAGGGTTCAATCCAAACTAGCCCTACATCTCGTCTTTCAGCTACCGCCCTCCATTCAAATTACAAACTGTTTTTGGCTTTTCTAGAATACACATATTTTATTATTTATCTAGACAATTTGAAAAAAAAAATCAAAACAACTTGCAATTTGGAACAGAGGGAGTTAGAAAATTTCTGTTTTGTGGTAGCTTAAGATGACCTATAACGGGCCACAAATTGGCAAGCAGAATAGCACAAAATTTTATCGAAAACTTATAGCAACTTGCGGAACAAAGGTCAATAGAAAAAAGACATCGACAATTGGGTTGGAAATGGCATAAACTTGGATAGTTTGGCGAATAAAGAGCTGATGCTGTTGCCAGATTTCTGTAAAGTGCAGTCTAAATATCCGGCAAATTAAAGGGGACCCTCTTCGAACAGCAGTAGTACTATTCCTGAATTCTTGATAACAACATAGTGGAAACATTATTATCATATCACTCTGAAGATTCCCGGGCCAAATAGTCGTTTAAGTTCTGAAAAAACACCCACAAGCGTATCTTTCTTATGGGTGGGCATCCGGGCAGTTCTCTTTCTCAGCGAGCACAAACCAAATGTTCTTGTTGATTTTCTAAGCAGCAGATACGAGAGCCACATAGCTAAACCAGCTATTCTCCAAAGGCACTAGCTTAATCGCTTTAGCCTTTAGAACAAACAGGAGAAAAATATCATGAGCATTGAGCAATAGCAATTTGACACAGCGCCTGAGCTTTATCACTGGCCAATCTGTTCTTCTGTTGGCAGCACATCAATTCACAAGATGACACGAACGAAATAAGAAATAATTAGCCAATGTGCATCACGTATAGTTGGGTGTGGGCCAACCTCTCAATTCTGCGGGTGCATACATGACCACTAATAAAAGTCTAAAACCATGGCCATAAGCAAAGCATATCACAAGCCCTGAGCCCCGGACCTCTTCATAATGGCATAGAATATGCTGTTCCCACTGAAACCAAGTCTTGAACCTTAGCAGCTAAAGCTTGATCACCAATCACCATAGTGGTGGTGCAGCACTGCCATATGATTAGACCGGCCAATCATGTCTCTTCTTTTTTCCCCTCATTTTACAAACTCACATTGAAATGGTGATTCACAGAAAGGCCCCACCATAGCACCTGGTATTTTCCATGGCACATTCCCAGCAACAATTGGCACTGACACAGCAAGTCAAAAACTAGAAAAATCTTTACATCTTTTCTCCAGCAACAGTGTACAAACCAGATTGGCAGTAAGATCTAATGATCACAATTTTTTTCCTACCTTTTTCGACCTCTTATCCTTTATGTAGCAACTAAGAAGCAACTGAACATTCTAAAAATCATATGGAGTGACCAAACCTTCAGGTCTGAGCGGCACAAGGACAGGGCGAGCAGGTGCAGGCTCTGGATTGGCCCGGCTCGCCTCAGAGCAGCCAGAGGCCTTTTGCGGCGCTCCAGACAGGGACTGCCGGCACATTGGGCATGTTGACCGCGCCAGCAGCCACCGGTCGATGCACCTGACATGGAAGCCATGGTTGCACTTGTGGAGGACCCTGATATGCTCCCCTGCCTCAAAGTCTGAAAGACAGATTGCACACATCGGGTTAGCAGCATTGAGCTTCAGCCCAGCTGAGTAGACCAGGATTGGCATGGCTCGGAGGGCCTTCCTCCTCAACCCGCTCTGAGCAAGCCGCGTCACCTGGTTTGGATCAGGACCCATCACCATCTGGTTCGAGCCCCGCAGTGCACACCGAACGATGGAGTTGACCCCAAGAGCGCAGATCAGTGCGCACAGAAGAACAGCCAGGATCATGACGACGTTTGCATCAAAGTTGCTTCCAGGAGCACCACCATCTGCTGCCGTGGCTCCATCTAATGGATGGCTTGGACCAGAGGGATGCCCAGAGAATGGAGTGTGCAGCAGTGTCCTTCTTGAGTATTCCATGTCCTTGTGCACAAACCCACCTTTCCTCAGAATCCTGCAAGTGCAAATCTGTAGCTCTAGTAGTTGACTAGGTATGTTCTTGTTTTTAGTCTGCCTCATGTAGAATCATAAACTGGGTCTGTGCTGAAGTATTTATAGACTCTTTGAGGCTGCAATAATATAGTACACGGATTATTTTATTTGGTATATGATATGCTGCCTCTTTCACCCTTGCCCCTTTCGTCTCTGCCAGCCAATTGAGACAAAAAGCATCTGGCAAAGGTTGGAATGTGCGCAATTGGAAGCTTCTTTGCTTGTTGCAAGTGGACTGCATCTCAGTGGGGTTTTGGGAATCAGAGGGCCACACGCAGCACAATCTCTTGTCTTGCTGATAATAATGTATAAGAGGTACATATGCAAAGCGTGGAGACTAGAACTCAGATTTGCTGAGAAAAGAAGAACGGCGATTGTAAAAGGATAAACATATACTGACCATTTGTGTAGCTGCATCGGTTGCATCCTCTTCAAACCAGCTCTAAGGTTATGCAGGGTGGCTGTAAGTATTTTAAGCTTTTAGCCAACTATAGGATCATCATGTGTGGCTGCAGTCAGCTATTTGACCTCTGTTGGTGGATTCATGACTTCACAGGAACTGAGTCAGGTGCTAGTCCATGCAAAGCACACGTCATACTCACAACACGCGTGCAAAGTGAAATGATGTGGCACCAAATATTGTTCACTTTTTGGCAATAAAATCCTCTCTATAATATGTAGTCATACTTATCGAGCTAAGTAAAAGAGAAATATAAATACCTATCACGCGGTGCAATTCCTCTTTACTTTATGCAACAAGATTCCTAACTGCAGAAAAAGAACATGCTGAATAAGTTGAACAATTTGAATTAACTCGATTCATTTGTAAGCTGATCGATGGCAACTTGGAATAAAATATATAGCCAAAGCCCACAGTGACATTATTCAACTTATAGCTACAAGGAAGATAAGACTGCAGCTAATACTAAAAAAGGGACAAGGAATCATCTAAGCTTAAACATAAAGGAAATGGAACAGCAATATATTCGTTGCGCACTGACAAAGCATATGTTTATCCTTTGTCGCTCCATTATGATCCTGTCCACTTTGTGTGAACCATATCAATCTAGCAATTGGAGTCTGTTTTGTCAGCTTAAAACTGCTTGGGCTATCAACAGCATCCTACTAGGTGGAGCACCCCTTTAATGCGTGGTTAGTCAACAAAAAGTAATTTAGGCACAAAAAAATATGTAGAACATGTTATCTATGGAACATTATATAATAAACCATGAGTGTTGCTTCCTCCACAAATCTGAATGGTTCTTTAATATGGTGCCTACATACACAAGTTCAGCCAGAGTCAATTACATACTGAGAACTTGTTTATCGGTGTAGCACGGAAAAGACGGATCACGGTCACCAAGTTCCCAGGAAGGTTTTGAGTTTTGACAAGCCAAAAGGTGGGGAAGAGATTGCTCCTGTGTTCTTCGAACTAATAAGGCATTCCTAGGACGAGGAATGTGGCATGGTTCCACGTTCCCAGGGGACTATTGGACTGATTCGGTAATATGATTAAACATATAACCATAGTACCCCATTAAAAATGAAATTGAAGGAAGCACTTTTTCTTTAGACAAGTGAACTTAAAAGCTATGGTTGCTTTGTTGAGGATCCAATAACATGGTGAAAGAACCAATGATCACCAGAAAACGAGATTTGCACAATTAGAAGGTAGCTGGATGGACATGGTATACATCGGTCATCTATCACCCAAATTTGAGTCATCTTCAGCTCAAATTTGGAAGCATATTTCCTTCTTAATACAAGCTACATAATTCCTCCTAGTTAGTCCCTTTTTATTTCAATTTGAACCAATGGTTATCACAACAGTTCTTTGACAAACATATAGCTTCTTATTAGCTATGATGTGTTATTTTAAATTTGTAGTTATATGCTCATGTGCAAAGAACAACACAATCATATGAGCTCTGTAAAATGTGAAAAATATAAAATGGTTCCTGTTTTGGATATGCACAACGAACTCCTTGGTCGAACCATTTGCCTAATGCATCTTCAATGTGAAGATGTAGACATCTACGTGTGAGTCATATGATTGTTCCAGGCTATCCATAGTTAAGCTTATCTCAACCCATCACATTATGCTTTGGAGCCTTAGATCTATGTAGTCACTCTTAAGTTACAAGGAGGGTTTAATACCTTATCTTAACTTAGTCAGCAAGAGAAATAGCATTCATTCAACAAAAAGAGATCAAAGCAAACCAGGAAAAGAAGCAAAAACAGAACAAAAGGTATGGCTACTGATTAGTGGTGCATCCAGATTACTCAATCGGAGAAAGCTCAAGAAAAATATACATGCATAGTTACACGAATGCATCTGGCCATTTCTGCCTTGCCTGCATAGCCAAAAGGATTAACAAGGTGAAAACCAAAAGATGAGAGAAAAAAACCCTGATATCTTTGCTATAAATACCTACTAAATGATAGACAATATAGGATAAGTTGGTAAGTGAGGAAAGAGAGATAAATGGGAGCATCGATAAATTCATATGTAAAGCTTATATTTCACAACAAGATGGGAAAACCTATAAAGGTACTACCAAACTAAGAAAAGAGTTGCCAACTTCAATAGATAATGCAGATGATAAAGCCATAAAGCATGGGGTCTTTATACTACATTTTTGTCTGAACACTGTGTTTTTACACCCATATTAATATTCAAAAAAGACTTTTGAGTACTAACAGTACCAAACAGAAAAGGTCAGGAAGGGCATACTCTTTCACTTGCCAATTCTCATCTACTGCCTGTGTCATAGGGGGGCAGCCGGGGACCGGCTGCATGCCACCAGGGACCAGCAGGCGCATGCAGCTTGGTCAACACAGTTAATAGGTGGTTGGGGGGTTAATGGCTGCAGCAATAGCAGTGCATGCGCAGCCAGCTGCAGAGTAGGAGCCCGAGGAGGCTGGGGCTGAAGGGGTCTAAATTATGAAGGCATTTAAGAGGAAGAGGAGGAGATTAAGGGAGCATTAGTGGGCTGGCGCCAGTAACTAGGAGCTGGGCGACAGCAGCAGGGAGCTGAGCTCCTATATATGTAACCCCTACTTAGTTGGGAGGGCAAGCAATGAACAAGAATGAAGTTATCTAGTCTCATCCCCTAAATATTCTAGTCTCCCTCCACGCCGACTTTGCCCGGCCTTCCTCTTGGCAATGGTTACCCTCCCTATCTCCCTTATGAGCTAAGGTTCATAACATCTGGTATCGGCTTCCAGGCGTTTCATCCACTTCTGCGCCACAACCATCCCCTCCAGCCACCACCACGCTGCCTCCTCCTCCCTTCCCATGGCTGAACCAACCATGGCCGATCTGGCCAAGATGCTTCAGCAGCTTACCACCAACATGAACTCCATTCAGCAGCAAATGAACTCGTCCCTCAACACCTGGCAGCAGCATATCAGCACCTTGCAGCCGACGCAGTTGTCATCCTCCGGTTCACAAGGGATGGGCCATGGTGATCACCATGGTCACCGCCCCCCTCAATTCCAGAAGATGGATTTTCCTCACTTTGATGGGAAATCTGATCCCCTGCCCTTCATCAACCAATGCGAGTCCTACTTCCTTCAGAACACATCATGGAGGAAGAAAAGGTATGGATGGCCTCCCGTAATTTGAAAGATGGAGCCCGGATTTGGTTCCGCCAAGTCCAGCAGGATGAGGGCACCCCAGCGTGGCGTCGCTTCACCGAGCTGCTACACCTGCGCTTCAGATCACCAACGCACTCCATCCTGCCCCATCATGTGCCCACCGAGCTGCATCGCATAATGGCGCTGCTCGAGGCGAAGGCGACACGTGAAAGCTTGGCGGCAACACGCCTACAGGCAGCAGCACGTGGACTCTTTGCACGCCGACGAGTGCACTCTCCGTGAGGAGCAACATCTGGTTGTTATCCCCCGGGCCATCACGTGGCCATCATCGGAGGAGCGGGCAGCGGTGCGACTACAAGCGGCAACGCGAAGGTTCTTGGCATGCCGGCGAGTACAGTCTCTCCATGAGATGCAGCGTCTGGCTGCTACCCTCCGGGCCATCACGTTGCCATCATCGGAGGAGCGAGCGGCGGTGCGCCTGCAAGCAGCCGGGCGCGGCTTCCTTGTCCGGCGGAGGGTGCAGAAGATGCGCATGTGGCTCAGCCTGTCGCTGCAGCAAATTGTGGCCGGCCCATTCAACCACTCGGGCGCGCCTATCCGTCTGGCAGCTCCAACCACAAAAGAGATCGGGGTGTGCGGTCTCCCGGTTCGACGAACGACCAGCACAACCCAGCAGCAAGCTCTGCCAGCGCTGGCACCCACTTTGTGGTCGCTGGACAGGCCTGTAGTTAATAAGCCCTGCTTCCTAAGCATTTCCTAGATAACTGTGTTAGTTAATTACAGTCTTTAAAGACCTTGGGCAGCCCAAGAGGTGTGTACGGCTGCCAAGGCACCTATCTGATTAGCTATGCTCTAGTAAGCTATTATGTAATCAATGCAATGTTTATCTCTATATAATCAAAGAGTTCGGCCTGGGGTTTGTAACCCTCCGATCAGTTGAATCTGAGTTATCTCCAACATTTGGCATCGGAGCCTAGATTAGACACCAGAGAGCCACAAGGCCATCTCCTCACCTTCCCCACCCCATGTCGACCTCTGCTGAGCGCGCTGCCAGGATCAAGGCCAAGGGAACCGGCGGAGGAGAGCTGGGCGACTCTTCCGGCCGGGCCGCGCGCTTGAAGGCTGCAGAGGAAGCAGCAGCGCTGGCAGTCCAGGCAGCAAAGCAGGCGGCGGCTGCTGCAGAGGCGGCGGCAAGGACGGCGCAGGAGCTGCGGGCCGAAATCGCCGCCGAGAAGGGAGAAGATGAGGAGGTTGAGGAGGAGGAAGAGGAGACGGAGAAGAATCGGAGGTCGTGGACTCCGTCGCGAGACAGGAGGCGCTCGCAGTCACCACTGCGGGACTGGAGGCGCGGCCGCGGCGGCGGTCGCTACGAGTCGCCGCAAGGAAGGGTGGTGTACAGCGACTCCGGCAGCGGCACGTCGTGGCCGATGCTGGACAAGTCGAACTACTACGAGTGGAGTCAAACCATGAAGCTGAGGATGCAGGCGCGCGATCTCTGGGACGCCATCGAGGGCGGCCCTGTCCAGTTTCGCGATGACAGGCGCGCACTGGAGGTGATTGTCGGGCCGTGCCCAAGGAGATGGGTCTTCCACTCCTCGACAAGGCTACGGCAAAGGAGGCGTGGGACGCCATCGCTGCGACCCGCATCGGCGTGGACCGGGTCCGTCGAGCAACGCTGCAGCGCCTACGCCGCGATTGGGAGAACATCGGCGTCAACCCCGGCGAGCAAGTGGAGGATTTTGTCATGCGTCTGTCAACTCTGCACCAGCAGCTTGTCATCCATGGTGACAGGGACATCACTGAGGAGCGTGTGGTGGAGAAGTTTCTGCGCACGGTGCCGGCCAAGTACGCGCAGATTGTTGTCGCCATTGAGCAGTTCCTCGACTTCGAGGCGCTCACTCTTGAGGAGGTGACTGGAAGGCTCAAGGCGGTGGATAATTGCGAGGAACAAGCGCTGACCGAGCCGGTGGCCATCAACGGCAAGCTGCTGTACACCGAGGAGCAGTGGAGAGCGCGCTGCAAAAAGGAGAAGAAGGGAGATGATGCCGGTGGCTCTGGTTTCAGGAACCAGCGCGGTGGCGGTGGACGTAGCCGCGGTGGTGGACGAGGACGAGGCAGAGGCGGTGGACGTGGTGGCGGACGAGGAGATGGCAATGTTGCTGGCCACGTCGGCCCCAACACCTGCCTCAACTGCAACCAGGAGGGCCACTGGGCACGTGAGTGTCCCCAGCCGCGCCGTGAAGATGCAGAGCGCGGCGCTGGAGGTGGAAACCGTGCTGCCGCGGCGGTGGCAACCGTGGTGGAGGCCGTGGCGGCGGAAATCAGGCTGGACAGCGTGGCGGGAACCAAGGAAGGCATGAGGCGCGCGCCCAGTACGCCGAGTGTGATGAAGATGGCGCTCTGTTTCTGGCACATGGCTTTATCAGCCTAGAATAGAGCACGCCGGCGCACAGCTACACGGCGCAGTACGTCGAGCTCTCCGAGCCACGTGCTCGCGCCTATCTTGGCGTGGACGAAGAAGAGGTGGACAGCGGTTGGTACCTGGACTCCGGCGCGACGCATCACATGATCGGGCGTCAAGAGCTCTTTGCTGATCTGAACACTGGCGTTCGAGGAACGGTCCGGTTCGGGGACGCGTCGAAGGTAGAGATCAAGGGCGTCGGGTCTATCATTTTCCAAGCCAAGACCGGTGAGCAGAGGGTTCTTCATGGCGTCTACTACATTCCGGCACTGAAGAACTCTATCCTAAGTCTGGGACAGCTTGATGAAGGAGGGTCCAAGGTTGTGATTGACCATGGCGTGCTTTGCATTTGGGACAAGAGCCGCCGTCTGCTCGCCAAGGTACACAGAGGGAAGAATAGGTTGTATATCCTGCATCTTGAGGCTGCACAACCTTTCTGTCTCGCGGCGCGCAAGGATGATGAGGCATGGCAGTGGCACGAGCGTTTCGGCCATCTGCACTTCGACGCACTCCGGCGACTCAGCAAGGAGGAGATGGCACGCGGGATGCCGGTGGTCGACCATGTTGAGCAGGTGTGTGACACCTGTGTTACCACCAAGCAGAGGCGGCGTTCCTTTCCGGCTGCAGCAGCATACCGTGCCCAGAATCAGCTTGAGCTGGTGCACGGTGACTTGTGCGGTCCGGTCACGCCAACGACACCGGCAGGCAACCGCTATATCTTGCTGCTCGTCGATGACGCCACCCGCTTTATGTGGGCTGTGTTGCTGCCATCCAAGGATGCAGCAGCAGAAGCAATTAAGAAGGTCAAGGCGGCAGCAGAGGTGGAAAGCGGGCGCAAGTTGAAGGTCCTGCGCACCGACAATGGCGGCGAATTCACCGTCGCGGAGTTTTCTGCATACTGCACCGATGAAGGTATTAAACGGCATTTCAGTGCCCCTTATTCACCGCAACAGAACGGGGTTGTTGAGCGCAGGAACCAAACAGTGGTGGCCATGGCACGAGCTTTGCTCAAGCAACGCCGGATGCCCTCTCGGTTTTGGGGGGAGGCTGTGATGACAGCTGTGCACATTTTGAATCGATCCCCGACGAAGGCGCTGAAGAATGTCACTCCTTATGAGGCGTGGCATGGCCGGGCACCAACAATTGGCCATCTCAAGGTCTTTGGCTGTGTGGCCTATACCCGGCGGCTTACTCAGCTTCACAAGCTCGATGACCGCGGCGAGGCTGGCGTGTTTATCGGCTATGCGAAAGGGGCCAAGGCATACCGTATCTATGATCCAGTGTCCCAGCGCGTGCGTGTCAGCCGAGATGTGGTGTTCGACGAAGGCCGCGGTTGGGACTGGGCATCACCGGCAGCTGGCACATCAGAAGCAGCGGGCAGTGAGTTTATTGTTGAATTCCCATGGGCGGAGGAACTCCCTGAAGCAGGAAGTTCAGCGTCGCCTTCACTATCTTCTCCGCCACAGTCTGCATCGCCTGGTTTCTCTCCGGTGAATGCAGGAGAGCCTGCAGCGGAAGCAGAGGAGCCCGCAGCGGAGGCAGAGGCGCCTGCGTCGCCCAGAACACCTACACCAGCTCCAGCAAGTCCTCAGGTAGAGCATGTGACCCCCCTGGAGGATGATGATGAAAGGGTGGATGCCTACCACGACGATGAAGAACTCCGTTATCGGAAGATTCATGACATTATTGGTGATCAGCCAACCCCTCCGCCGGCGCAGCGGCTGTTTGCAGAACTGAATCTCACCCATTCTGGTGAGCCTACAAGCTATGAAGAAGCCAAGGATGATCCAGATTGGCAAGCAGCAATGAAGGAGGAGCTGAGGTCAGTAGAGCGGAATGGGACTTGGGAACTTGTTTCTCCCCGTCCTGGTCACCGCCCAATCTCACTGAAATGGGTGTTTAAGCTGAAGAAGGATGAGCTGTGATTAGGCACAAGGCAAGACTTGTGGCCTGTGGTTTTGTTCAACAGGAGGGAGTTGATTACGAAGATGCTTTTGCACCAGTTGCAAGGATGGAGTCAGTACGTGTTTTGCTTGCTTTAGCAGCACAAGAAGGATGGGCAGTACATCACATGGATGTGAAGTCTGCGTTCTTGAATGGAGAACTCCAGGAGGAGGTTTATGTTACTCAGCCACCAGGTTTTGCAGTATCAGGAGAGGAGAAGAAAGTGTACGGGCTACACAAGGCTTTGTATGGCCTAAGACAGGCCCCTCGGGCATGGAATGCCAAACTTGATCTGACCCTCAAGCAGATGGGTTTTGAGCAGAATGTGTATGAAGCTGCTATGTACAGGAAGGGATCAGGTGACTCCCTACTGGTAATTGGAGTCTATGTTGATGATTTGATCATCACAGGAGTCAATCAGCAAAAGATTGAAGCCTTCAAGGCAAAGATGAAGCAAACCTTTGAAATGAGTGATTTGGGTCTTCTGTCTTTCTATCTTGGAGTTGAGGTGAGACAATCAGAGGGGAGCATCACTCTGAAGCAAACCCATTATGCTAAGAAGATACTTGAACTTGGTGGTATGGCAGGTTGTAATCCAGCCACTACACCCATGGAAGAAAGGCTGAAATTGAGCAAGGAAAGCACAGCAAAGGAAGTAAATCCAACTCAGTACAGAAGACTGGTTGGCAGTTTGAGATACCTAGTGCACACAAGACCAGATTTGGCTTTTGCTGTAGGGTATGTTAGCAGATTTCTGGAGAAGCCAACAACCGAACATCTTCAGGCTATGAAGAGGATCTTGAGATACCTGGCTGGTACTCTAGATCATGGGCTCTGCTACACCAGAACAACAGGCAAATCAAGGTTTGTGGGTTACAGTGATTCAGATCTGGCTGGAGATGTTGATTCAAGCAAAAGCACAACTGGATGTTTGTTCTTCCTTGGAACCAGCCTGGTCAGCTGGTAGTCTGTCAAACAGAGAGTTGTTGCTCTGTCTAGCTGTGAGGCTGAATATGTGGCGATGACAACAGCTGCAACCCAAGCTTTGTGGTTGTCAAGACTGCTTGCAGATTTGCTGGGAAGAAAAGTTGAAGTGGTGGAACTCAGAGTAGACAATAAGTCTGCTCTGGCTTTGGCAAAGAATCCTGTTTTCCATGACAGGAGCAAGCATATTAGAATCAAGCATCATTTCATCAGAGATTGTGTGGATGAAGGTAGCATCAAGACAGAGTTCATTCCCACTACAGATCAGCTCGCTGATATACTGACTAAAGCTTTGGGCAAGACCAAGCTGGAAGAGATGAGGAGCAGGATTGGGATCAAGGAGATCAAGATTAGTTGAAGCAGGTCTTAGGGGGAGAAATGTAGTTAATAAGCCCTGCTTCCTAAGCATTTCCTAGATAACTGTGTTAGTTAATTACAGTCTTTAAAGACCTTGGGCAGCCCAAGAGGTGTGTACGGCTGCCAAGGCACCTATCTGATTAGCTATGCTCTAGTAAGCTATTATGTAATCAATGCAATGTTTATCTCTATATAATCAAAGAGTTCGGCCTGGGGTTTGTAACCCTCCGATCAGTTGAATCTGAGTTATCTCCAACAAGGCCGAGCGCATTGCTGCGGTTAGCTGTCGGGCTCTTCCCATGGGATCCCGGACGATGTCAGCACCTTCTTCGACCAATATACAGCACTACAGCTCGAGGACGAGCTGGTCTTCAAGGGCGGGGGAGATATCATAGGGGGGCAGCCGGGGACCGGCTGCATGCCACCAGGGACCAGCAGGCGCATGCAGCTTGGTCAACACAGTCACAGGTGGTTGGGGGGTTAATGGCTGCAGCAATAGCAGTGCATGCGCAGCCAGCTGCAGAGTAGGAGCCCGAGGAGGCTGGGGCTGAAGGGGTCTAAGTTATGAAGGCATTTAAGAGGAGGAGGAGGAGATTAAGGGAGCATTAGTGGGCTGGCGCCAGTAACTAGGAGCTGGGCGACAGCAGCAGGGAGCTGAGCTCCTATATATGTAACCCCTACTTAGTTGGGAGGGCAAGCAATGAACAAGAATGAAGTTATCTAGTCTCATCCCCTAAATATTCTAGTCTCCCTCCACGCCGACTTTGCCCGGCCTTCCTCTTGGCAATGGTTACCCTCCCTATCTCCCTTATGAGCTAAGGTTCATAACAGCCTGCCCAAGCGACCCAGCAATATGTTCAGGACTGCTACTGCATCGTTATAGTGAACTAGCCATAAGATACCATACAGCAACCCAAGGATTCAGTTGAAAGTGCATATATGAACATAGTGTTTGTTCCCTTTCCCCTTTTCCCTTAAAATCATGTATAGCGGACTGAGAAAACTGAATTAAATAGTATAGGGGATATGTGCTCTAGCAGATCGAGAAACACTCGTCCCTTTTATACGTGGGACTCACATGCCAGTGAAACAAATATATATTCACCTCTTCTCCAGTTGCTCTCTTCTCTTGCTGCAGACACAGCTTGCCCGGTGTGGGTAGCAGTGCGGTGCGTGGTGGCGGCCCGCCTGAGGCTGGGCGGCACAGGATGTGACAGTCCGCCTGGCGTAGCGTGGCGTGACACGGCGCCGGCTTGCCTGGTCTTCGCGGAGACGCAGTGTCAGTGTGGGGCCTGGATATTAGTAAGGGGAAGTAAGAAAGGAGATTGAGAAAAATTGCTGCTTGGTCCCCTTAATTTAAGGGAGAGGGGAGATTTTGAGGGATTGAGAAAATATTTGGGAAAAGGGGATTAAAAAGGAGATCTGGTGGAGCTCATTTTTTGCATCTAATCCCCTTTATTGCAGGTTACAGGGAAAGAGGATTGGTTTAATCAATCGGTGGAGTTGCTCTAAGGCAGGATTTTATGGGTTGATCTAGAATAACTCCACCATATGCAAAGTGTTTCCCTAGTAACAGCATTTTTTTCAATCCAATACTTTACTCAAGAATACTCTGAAGATACGACATAAGAGCTCAGACAGAAGTAAAATATTCAGGTGTGACTCAGTCACAAGTAAAATAAAGTGTGATAGGCTTTTATCACTTTATGCTAACTTTGGTCCCCAAGTTTATCACTGCGGATAAGGCACACAAAGGTAGGAAAGGGAAGAGGTCTGGTTTTATGATGCGGCATACCTTTTCTGGCCTAATATCTTAGCAATTTCACGCCATTTGTATGATGAACTTCAGACCTTAGTTAAGGTTACAATTCAACAACTGAAATATCACTTCATGAACTTTAGCAAATGTTTCGGCAAAGAACCATTTGCTACCGAAGCAAGCTAGCATACATTTCATAAATCACAGATCTACATCAGCTGCAAGTAGAAGGTATCAAAGATCCAAGTATAATTAATGGTGATATCAAGAGATTGCATGCCTTTTGTTGATTGGCTCCTTCCATGACTGATAAAAACATGTTGAATCAAGGTAAAGGCGAACGCGGCATCTAGTCGATTGTAGGATCCTGACCATATCTGACAGATAGACTACCTTTATGCTGCTAGTGGTAGGTGGAGCTGCATGCATTATCCTATTGGATTCAAAATAACTAGCCATTTTGGTCATTCAGGCCTCGAAATGGCACCACTTCTCACTACAACAGAATTTGCTAACAGGGATCTAAAAAAGCTCAAATTAGTCCTAGGACACAACTCACAGGTACTTATAGGACAGCTAAAGATCCAATACGCACAAGAGATGTTTCTGTTAATATGAATTTGGATGCTTCTGTAGTTATAAGTGCCACTCTACCATTCTAAATTTGTCCTAATTGAATTGACTGTAGCTCTTCACAACGATTCCAATTTTCAATCGCAGTGTGCCCCAATAATAGCCTGCTAATCCTACAGAGGATATCAGGAGGAAGTGAAGGGAGGCTGACGCGAGCTCTCCGAGGTGGCGAGGTGGCGCTTGGACGCTTGGTGCTACCGACGAGGCGACAAGGCAGCGGCAACACTGCGCCGCGAGGACGCCCATCTCCCTCTCCCCCGTGACCTTGTCGGCTGCGTCGACCTCCTTGGCCCCCTGCAAGCCCTTCAACCACCAACCACCTCGCCACCTCGGCGGCTCCAGTTCCTCCGGCGATGTGGGGCTCTGCCGCTGTGGGCTGTGGCCGTCTGGCCGATGGGCTTCTGTGTTGTGGCTGGTTCGGCTTGGCAGTTGGCACGAACCGGACCAGCTGAGACACAGAAAAAGGCCCAGTAGAGACAGTTGCGTGGAGAGTTTTTTTTTTTAGTGGAGAATTTTGAAACTAGATGTATCTTACTCTTTAACTCTCCAAAATATTTAAATTACCTTTATATCTGGCTTAGAGTAAGATTTCTCTACCTTTGTGTACTTATGTTCGAATATTTATCTATTTTTCTCTCGAAATTTTAGAAGCTTAGAGTTTTTTTGGGGGGTAATTTAAAACAACCCTAGCTGGTATTTATGGGATATTTTAAACAAAAATATAAAACCATCTTGAGAATCACTTCTAACCAATCGAGGTAGAGAAATAATTTAAACAATTTTGAGGATTCTTGAATATGGTGTCCTGTTTTAGATTCTGAGAAGGAAAATTAGATCATGAAGATAGTTGTGAAGGTAGAAGATACTTTTGTGTTGTGTCTGGTTCGGCTTGGTAGTTGGCACGAACCCGAACCGGACCAGCTGAGGCCATCCGCAATGGTTGTCAACTAGCTAGCTAGGAGGAATTCTATTGGCTCTCAATAGCACTTTACAAATAGCTAGCGAGATGACGTATAAAAATAATAAAAAAGTAGCACTCTTATTGGCTATCGAGGAAAGAGATCAAATAGCTAGCGCTATCGAGGAGAGAGATCAAATAGCTAGCGTTTGATCTCTCTCCTCGATAGCCAATAAGAGTGCTACTTTTGTAAGTTGTTTCATCAAAATAGTATTTATATGTCTCATCTAGCTAGCTATTTGTAAGTTGCCATTGAGAGCCAATAACATTCTTCCTAGAGACCAAATAGCTAGCGATTTGAACACCATTGTGGACGCCCTGAGAGACAGACAAAGACCTAGCAGAGACAGTTGCATGGAGAACTCCGCCTATGTTGAGGTGTCTATGGTGGCTCAACATAGCAGGTCCCAAGCCCTGGTTAAGGAGGAGGGTTGTGATAGGCTTGGCGAGCCAACGTAAAAACCTAGCTAACCTTATGGAGATGAAACCGAAAAGAATCCCGTTGGGGCATAACCCTCTTAGCGACGCGCCATGTCGGAACCCGGGCATGGTGTCAAATGAGCAAGGGCCGGGTCGTCACCCCCGTGACGCGCCGTGTTGAACCCGGGCATGGTGTCAAATGAGCAAGGATCGGGTCGTCGCATCCTTAGTGGCGCGCCACATCGGCGCCCGGATGTGGTGAAAAATGTGCAAGGGTCTTCTCATCTGACTCGGCGGGTGAGAAGGGTAAGGAAGCTAGTCGAGCCAACTAGGATTCGTCTAGGCAGTTGGAACGTAGGGTCCCTTACGGGTAAGTTAAGAGAGTTAGTTGATACAGCAGTTAGAAGGCGTGTAAATATCTTGTGCGTCCAAGAGACTAAATGGATGGGTCAGAAGGCGAAGGAGGTGGACAATACTGGTTTCAAGCTCTGGTACACAGGGACAACTTCAAATATTAATGGAGTAGGAGTTTTGATTGACAAGAGCCTGAAGGATGGAGTAGTGGAGGTGGGAAGACAAGGATATAGGATTATTTTAGTTAAACTCGTCGTTAGTGATATGGTTCTAAACGTAATTAGTGCTTATGCCCCTCAAGTAGGCCATAATGAGAGTGTTAAGAGGCAGTTTTGGGAAGATTTGGATGGCTTGGTTAGAGCTGTACCTAGCAATGAGAAGCTCTTCATAGGAGGGGACCTTAATGGCCATGTAGGGTCTTCAAGTGCAGGTTTTGAAGCGGCTCATGGTGGTTTCGGTTATGGTAGTAGGAACCAGGAGGGAGTGGATGTCCTAGATTTTGCTACAGCTTTCGATCTGATGATAGCCAACACTTTCCTTAAAAAGAGACCTTCCCATTTAGTGACCTTTAGTAGTGGTCGGTCCTCTAGCCAGATCGACTTTGTCCTTACAAGAAGGGGGGATAAACACACTTGCGAGGATTGTAAGGTGATACCTGGAGAATGTGTGGTTTCTCAACATAAGCTACTGGTGGCCGATTTTCGCTTCCTGGTGCATGCTCGTAGGGTCAAACAAGCCAAGAGTGCGAGGACAAAGTGGTGGAATTTAAAAGGAGAAGCATTGAAGGGCTTCAAAGAAAGAGTTATTGATGAGGGCCCTTGGAAAGACGAAGGAGATACAAACAACATGTGGGAGAAGATGGCAACTTGCGTTCGGAAGGTTGCCGCAGAGGTGCTTGGAGTGTCTAAAGGAAGTGGTCGCGATACAAAAGACACTTGGTGGTGGAATGAAGATGTGCAAAAGGCTATTAAGGAAAAAAAGAATGCTATAAGTGCTTGTACCAAGACCGTTGCGTGGACAACATAGAAAAGTACAAGGTGGCTAAGAAGGCTGCAAAACGAGCGGTGGGAGAGGCGAAGGGGCGGGCTTACGAGGATCTTTACCAACGTTTGAATACGAAGGAAGGAGAGAAGGACATTTATAGGATGGCTAGTGTGACGTAACGGCCCTAATCCCATGGCCCACTGATCACTGTCAATCTCTGACAGTCGATCCGTACAGCCAAGAGATTAAGTCCTGGTTTCGCCACTGGGCTACATCAGTGCCCGATGTCCGCAGGATCATCTCACAATTCAGTTACAATCTCTTGAACATTTTGACAAATAACATCGGAGTAAATAGCGGAAGACTTAGATAACAATAGTTTTACAAACCAGGGTCCAACATAACATTAAAGTGAAGTTATTACAGACCATAGTTCAAATAGATAGAGTTGGCAGAGTAGCATATGACAACAACTAAAAGATAAAGATACTTCACCCAGCCCGAGGGTGAATAATCACTCATCGGCCTCATCGGCCTCTTCCTGAACAACAGTCACACAGCAGGGTCCAAGGCATACTGAGGAATCTGCCGTACCTGCAACATGGGTAATAGAACCCTGAGTACAAAGGTACTCAACAAGACTTACCCGACTAAAGAAAAAGGGAGAAGACTCAGGAATGCAGGCTTAGGGTAGTCAAGGTAAGGCTTTAAGCAAGTTCAAGTATTTTGCAGAAAAGCATTTTTCTAACCTTGTTCCTTATTTTGAAAAGACTCAAATATTCCTTGTATCATCATAATCCTTGATTCATTTTACTTTACAAAAACAGACCTAGTTGAGAACCACTCCCTGTTGACAGTCAGTGACTAAGTCTCCATAACCGAGGAGCAGCGTTAATCCGGATAAATAATACTCAGCTGAGGGTCCCTATCCACACTGCATATGTAGCACCCAAGCTTGCATATGCCAACTCGTCTTCCACGATTCCTCCAAGATTGGGCCCGGTCCTACGCCACCCGGAAGTACAGTACACCACTCCAATCCGGGACTCTAACCCACGTGGGTACATGCTACTTCCGCCATCTCTCCACTCCCAGTGCGCGGTTGTCGGTCCAATAAAGGATTCCTCGGAGCCGAAGCTTTCCGTAGTATGTGAATAGTTGCAAGTCTTAGTCAGCAGGCCCCCATACAGGTGGTCCCTAAATTTTCCAGCCAGCGACAAGCACCTCGGGACTCTAACCCAAGAGTACCGGTCCTGTCAGTTTTTCAACCCTGTCCCGGTCGGTGTCAACTGTTGAGTCCCGGACTACAACATGACGGCACCGTACTCGCGGACAACCTCTCCTTCCCATTGACTAAGTACGGATCAGATACTTAGCCAATAGTGGGAGTAAACCAGAAATTCCCATAAATATTCTTAAAGTGATCACACTTTTGAAATTGGCATTTTTATTGCAAATCTATCATATAGCATTGCTAAGCATTTTGTAAATAGTTTTTGAAAGCAGGTATCGGGTGTATCATTGGTCAAGGTTGATAATGCATCAGATAGGATTTCACTCAACTCCTATCAACCTAATGCAATAATTTAACTCAAAGACATTTTAAGGAAACATTTATAAATTCAAGGAAAAGGTTAAATGCACCGGGGCTTGCCTTGGATGGCAAAGAGAGCAGACTCGGGGTAGGTATAGGTGTCGGAGCTCGGGGTCGCCTCGGGAGTTGGTTCGTCAACAGCGGCCTCGACTCTGGTACCTTCTTCGTCAACTATACGGATGCAATGATGAATGCTCATGAGAATGATGATATGGACTTATGGTGCAAGACAATACCACTGATTCTAGGTTACTCTTAGGCAAGGCATAATCGAAATCTAGGTTGAGCATAAAAGGTAACCATTTCTTCCTTAAGCAATATTGATTAAACTAGACCATATTATAATTATCCTAAGCATCATCTAAACATAGCATCACAAACATCATAGACCAAAGGGTAGGGGTCTATGAACATCAATCAATCCAAAGATCACATCATTGAACACTTATTACCAACCCTAAACCATCTTTTCTATTTTTCTTAATTTATTTAAAAGGTCATTTTATGAAGTTGCTCCAAAAATTACCAAATTAATCACATAAGTTTGTTATGGTATAAATAGATGGCAAAACAAATTTCATAATTTTTGGAGGTCATTAAGGTGCTCAATTAAATCTAGGCATTAATTAACAAAAGGCACTATTTAGGAATTAAAATAAATGCTCAAAAATCAACTTGCCCCAAATGACTTCAAAATTTTACCAGAGACTCATCATGACATAACTAGCTTGCAAATTTTATCTCAAGGTTTTTGGAGCTATAGATCATTCTCCAAAAATACCAAAGCCTTCATTTTTCAATTAAAAGGGGAATTTTACATTTTCAAATTTTTGCACAAAACTCAAGTTTCATATTTTTATAAAATACTACAGAGCATAAAGAGTCTACCACAAAAATTTCAGAATTTTTGGATCAACACAGAAAATCACACAAAAAGATGAAAACTGAACACTATTCACATGTTTTGAAGAAAAAGAAAAACACACTGTTCTTCTCCTCCGCTCGCCGGCGGCCGGCCGACGGCGGCGGCGCTGCTGCGCCGGCCACTGCGGGCACTCCGCGGCGAAACCGAGGGTAGGGACGGCATCAGGAGCTCACCGTGAGTCGATACGGAGACTCGGCGAGGCGAGGGGATGAACGGAGGGAGGTGGTCGACGGTGGCCGGCGGAAAGCTCACGGCGGCGATCGTCGTCCCGATGATCCTGCGCGACACAAGTGACCGCAAGGGGTCAGTCAGAGGCGCAAAGGAGTAAGGAAGATGATACGGGGGTCAGTGGAGGATGATCAAGGCCGGAGAGGGAGTATTTCACGATCCCGACCTCGACGGGATTCTTGCCGGAGATGACGACGACGAGCTACGCCGGGCGAATGGAGGCGGTAGCGACCAAATTGAGGGGTGGGAAAGCTTTGTGAGATCACGGCGGAGCTCTAGGGCTAGGTGGTTGAGCAAGGGGAGCTCTGGGGTGAGCTGGAGGCGGCGACGGAGCTGGGTGAGGAGGTCGGGCTCCGGCGGGCCTCTTATAGACGCGGCTAGCGGCCGGTAGAGAGCTCGGAGAGGTGTGGATAAGCTCGGCGGAGGCACGCGCAATCGATTGCGAGGCCGAGGGTCAGCGGTTTGGCACGCAGGGCCCGGGCGTTGTGTTCGCCGGCGGCGAACACGCGGCGGCGAGGCGCTGCGGGGTGGGGGACGGGACGGAGGTCAACTGGCGCGCGTGCGGGGGCGGCATGATGGCGCGGACGCAGGCGGCTGGTCGGGGCGTGGGTGCGGCAGCCAGACACGCGGCGCGCGCGACGCCGGCGGGGCGCCATGGCCGGGCCCCCCTGGCCCTAGGAAGAAGAGGAACAGTGTAGGGTGTAGGTTTTGACTTTTGGCTGATTTCTGAACTTTGCAAATTACTCCCAAAATTTGAACTACACAGGAAAAACTCAAAACACCAAAGTTGTTCAGAAAAAAGAGATCTACAACTTTGTCAATATGAACATTTTCAAATTCCAAATAGTTTTTGAACAATATTTGAAATCAGAAAAGGGGACACTTTTGAAATTTGAATCAAATCAAAATTACTCTGGATTTTAAACTGAAACTTGAAAATCTTTATATATGAAAGTTGTTCCATTTGTCAAAACCTACAACTTTGCTATTATACACTTTTCCTGAAACTCATTAGTTTTTGAACTCATTTTGAAAACTGAAAAGGGAACAAAAGTTGGGGTTTGAATGAATTTGAAATAACTCAAAACTTTGTACTGCAACTTGAAAATTTGTAAATACCAAAGTTGTTTCTCTTTGACAGATCTACAACTTTGCTTTTTGGACCAACCTCAAATTTTGAATAATTTTTGAATCACAAAAAGAGGGATAAAATCCAGGGTTTGGAAATCAGGGTTTTGCAAAAGGGATTTGAAATCTGATTTTGATTTTGAACTTTGGCCAACACAACAAAACTTCAAGACATCCAACTGAACAAGAATCACACAAAGCTAGGCACAGAGGTGAAATTACCATTTTGCCCTTATAGGAAGATTAGGGCTTTTAGGGTTTTTGCAATAGAGGTACTTCACATAAAATGATACACTTAGCAAAATGCAAACACATGAAATCATGATCAAGATGCTTTAAGATGATAATGATGATATGTCAAGTTAATTACATGCTAAACACCAGAGGTGTTACAGCTAGGGCTCGTGATAAGAAGACAAGGGACTTAAACCAAGTCAAGTGCATTAAGGATAAGAGGGAGCAACTCTTGGTGAAGGAAGATGAGATTAGACATAGGTGGCAAGAATATTTTGATAATTTGTTCAATGGGGAGAATGAGAACTCCACCGTTCGGTTGGATGACTCATCTGATGACACCAATAGGCGCTATGTGCGGAGGATCCAAGAGCAGGAGGTTAGAGAAGCTTTGAAAAGGATGAAAGTGGATACAGCGATGAGTCCTGATGGTATCCCAATCAAGGTGTGGAGATGCCTCGGGGATATAGCTATAGTATGGCTAACCAAGTTGTTTAACAATATCTATCGTTCAAACAAGATGCCTCAGGAGTGGAGAAGAAGCATATTGGTTCCAATCTACAAGAACAAGGGAGACATCCAAAGCTGCACTAATTATCAGGGAATTAAGTTGATGAGCCACACGATGAAGTTGTGGGAGAGAGTTATTGAGCATAGATTGCGAGGGTCGACGCGGATATCCATGAACCAATTTGGTTTCATGCCTGGAAGGTCAACCATAGAAGCAATCTTCTTAATAAGACAAGTTATGGAGCGATTCAGGGAGCAAAAGAAGGACCTACACATGGTTTTCATTGACTTGGAGAAGGCGTACGACAAGATACCAAGGAATGTTATGTGGTGGGCTTTGGACAAACATAAAGTCCCAACAAATTATGTTACCCTCATCAAGGACATGTACAACAACGCCGAGACCAGTGTGCGAACAAATGATGGTGACACTGATTTCTTTCCGATTAAAATAGGTCTTCATCAAGGGTCAGCCTTGATCCCATATCTCTTTGCCTTGGTTATGGATGAGGTTACGAGGGACATACAAGGAGATATCCCTTGGTGTATGCTTTTTGCAGACGATGTAGTGTTAGTTGATGAAAGTCAGACAGGAGTAAATAGGAAACTGGAGTTATGGCGGCAGACCCTTGAGTCCAAAGGGTTTAGAATAAGCAGGACTAAGACTGAGTACATGAGATGTGATTTTGGCAATGCTGCACAAGAAGAGGGAGAGGTGAGCTTGGAAGACCAAGTGGTGCCTAAGAAAGATGTCTTCCGGTATCTTGGATCGATGTTACAGAAGGATGGAGATATTGATGCAGATGTTAGCCATAGGATCAAAGCAGGGTGGATGAAGTGGCGCCAAGCATCTGGTATTCTCTGTGACAAGAGGGTACCACGAAAGCTCAAAGGCAAGTTTTATAGGACGGCGATTAGACCGGCTATGTTGTATGGAGCAGAATGTTGGCCTACTAAAAGAAGACATGTCCAACAAATGAGTGTTGCGGAAATGCGTATGTTGCGCTGGGTTTGTGGCCACACAAGGATGGACCGAGTCCAAAATAACGATATTCGTGACCGGCTAGGGGTGGCACCAATTGAAGAAAAGTTGGTCCAACATCGGTTGAGGTGGTTTGGTCATGTTCAAAGGAGACCTCCAGAGGCACCAGTGCATTGTGGAGTTTTAGCCCAAGATTTTCTTGTGAGGAGAGGTAGAGGTAGACCGAAATTAACGTAGGGGGAGGCAATAAAGAGAGATTTAAAAAGTTGGGATATACCTAAAGATCTATGTTTAGATAGAAATGCATGGAGAGCCGCTATTGACGTGCCTGAACGGTGACTAGGGTCTCTTGTTGGGTTTCAACTCTAGCCTACCCCAACTTGTTTGGGACTAAAAGGCTTGGTTGTTGTTGTTGTTGTAGAGACAGTTACGTGGAGAGTTTTTTTTAATGGAGAATTTTGAAACTAGATGACTCTTTAACTCTCCAAAATATTTAAATTACCTTTATATCTGGCTTAGAAGTAGTTTTCAAGGTGAGTTTAGTCCTTTTGGTTAAAAAAATCTGATAATACATGATAAAAAATTTTAAATCATGAAATGTGTCTCTAAGATTTATTTCTGAGAAATTTTAGAGATAGAATTGCATAAAAATACTGAAAATAAAATATTTAGTGCTCATGAAAATACCTCTAAAAGTTTTAAAATAGATTTGACACTAAAAACATAAGAAACATTTCCCCAAAAAATTAGAAAACCCAAAACATTCTAAATGATATCTACATAATGTGTTTTAAGAATTTTCTTAACAACATATAAGATGCAACTAACAAGAATGCAACATACATTTGATGTCGAATGTATTCATGGTACCTATTTATGTCAGTTTCATCTCATGTGTTTATCGTGGAAAGTTTTTGAAACAGGTTTAGACATTGATTATAGAGCTTCTAGATTCTTTTCTTAAAAAAAAAATATGAATGTTGTTCTCATTTTCCTAGAGATAAATCTAACTTTATGTGGTTTCAAGATATATTTTCACAAGTTCCAAATATTTTTTGGGTTTGTAATGTATACTCGTGTTTGAATATTTATCTAATTTTTTCTCCAAATTCTCAGTGGTGGACCCAGCCGAAAATATGAGCTAGGGCGGATCACTATATACATATAGTGAACTTTACGATGTATCAGTCTAACTATGTAATTTGCAAGTAAATAGTTCAGAAGAAATTTAAACATGATTACCTTTCACATGAAAAGTAGTCCAGATAATTTATCATACATCAAATGACAAAAAAAAAGTATAAACAACCTGTAATTAAAATGAATGTACTATCGAGTAACTGATAAATCCAAAAAAATGTAACAAAAAAAATATGGAAAACATACCATTCCTAGATCGCTTCCCCTAGCTTCATCTCTCTCATTCATAGCATCAACATTCAACAATTCACCAAAAAAACAAAAAACAAGAAGCTACCCAGGCCCAGCCGCAACGGACAGGCCGCAGGCGCGAAGTCAGCCAGACGCGCAGGCCACAGCGAGCAGTGGTGCAGGGGCCAGGCAGGAGCTCTGGTCGACGGCGCGGCTAGCCGGCTGCTATTGGCTATCGAACCCGGCCGCCCGGCGGCGCCTGCAAGCATAGGGATTAGGGAGGCGAGAGCGGGATCTGGATCCAAGGATGCCAGGAAGGGGAGGACGGGCTGGAGCTGCCGCTACACCACCTGATGGAGCACCGTCGCACCACCTGATGGAGCACCGAACATCCGAGAAAGCGGACGGTCGCTGCGTCATTCCTGCTTCTCCTTGGCCAAAGCTAAGAGACTTAAAAGGCTAGAAAATGGCCCATTAGTGTGGGCCTTGTAGGCCAGATGGTCCAACAATGCTGTTGTGTCTTCAACCTCCCGTCGCTGTGACCTGCTCTCACGTCTGGAGCTTGGCAGACGTCCCTGTCGGCCGAAGGATAGCAAGGTAGGGGTGGTGCTCGCCGGAGGGGACCTAGGGCGGTCGCCCAAGCTCGCCCTATAGGTCGGTCCGCCTCTGGAAATTCTAGAAGCTTAGATTTGGGGGGTGGGGGGGTTAAAACAACCTTAGCTGGTATTTATGGGATATTTTAAACAAAAATATAAAACCGTCTTGAGAATCACTTCTAACGGATCGAGGTAGAGAAATAATTTAAGCATTTTGAGGACTCTTGAATATGGTGACCTGTTTTAGAGTCTCTTTTTTAGACGAAAGAAGAATTATATTAGATTATATCTGGGTTTATTATCACTTTACAAGTACTCTGAAAAAAACATATATCCAAAAACTGAATTTCATGTATATTGTACCCATATTGTAAATGGTTCCAACTCTCAAATCCAAACTTGTTTGACGCTTCGTATAGATGACTGCATAAGCAAATACTCAGCAACAATTATTTTAGGTCTGAGAACAGATGCCCAACGGACGCCCAATATTCCTGCAGGCGGAGTTGAGAAATTTCTTCTTCCTTGTGTCTTTCTTCATCTTCTTTCTGCCACCAAAGAATGAAGAAGACTGGTCTGAAAATTATTTTCCCGAGTCCTTTATCATGGCCAGATCCAACCGCAACAAAACGAAGAAGAGACCAGAGAAAATTATTCCATGGCGGCGACATCATCTCCGTCTTGATGTCGAAGCCCAGAAACAAAAGTCTTCATGTTGTCTTGTCGATGGAGATGTTGACGTCGAAGTTGTCGCCCTCATCTTCAACAGAGCCACCATGGAGAGACCGGATCCACCCTACCTCCTTGTCATCGTCGAGAAGGAGGAGGAGGAAATAGACCCCCAATATCAAGAACCTTGACACGGAGAAACCCTAAATCTAGAGGACTCGATCTACTAGAAAACTTATTAAAACGATGGATCCTCACTCACTCCGACCTCTGGCGAGATATCGAAGAGGAAGGGAGGGGGACCAGCTGTGAAGAAGATGGAGATGACAGGGTGGCGACGGTGGCGGCTCAAACCCTAGGGCCTAGTGCGGCTGCGACATCTGCCCTTCCTGTTTTAGAGTCCAAGAAGGAAAATTAGATCATGACGATAGTTGTGAAGGTACAAGAGACTTTTTCCACCAATAAATCGACATTGTCATGTCATAAATTCAAAACGGACCTAGGAGAAAACATTAGCTTCCTCCACACAATGGTTGCCCCCCCCCCCCGAGCCTTGTAGTTTCTCTTGCGTACCTCTTGAATGTAAAATCACTTATTCAAATTTTAGAGAATTAGGCCAATTTTGGAGGATTGTAACTTATAGGAAACTTTTCTATTTGTCCCTTTGGAACAAAAGATTAAACCCTATAAATTTCCTTGGGATTACAATGAGATACATAAACCACATGAATTTTAGAAGAAAACTAGCATGAGGTTGGATGGAAACCCCTCACTCTCTCTCTCAGAATTCTTTTATTTTCCCTATGTTGCATCAGAAGCCACAACGAAACTTTCTTGCATTGTGAATTCCTATAGGATTTTAAGTTTCATGCAACTCCAATCTTACATTTTCCCTATTATTGTGTTTTGAGAATCCCGTGTTCTAAAGAGAGCCTTAGACTCTTACCATCGTTTTGAGGCGGTCCATGTGGATTGCGAAATAAGTGAATGTTGATTTATCCTCTTTTATTTTTAGAGAGTGAGATGGAAGAAGTTTCAGCATCAATCCCATAAAAAAGATATCAATACACAATTATTAGTACCTACATTATGAAACAAGATTACAATATCTTGTACCACCCGTAAGTAAAATTTGTATCATGCACGGGGTTCCCAGTGCGGTAATACACAAGATAAAAAGGTTTATACTGATGCCTTAGTGGGGTTATTTATTGGAATGCCCGAGTGTTTAGAAACTTAGGCTAGAGATTTGTGTGTTTTAAGAATCATGCTAGTGCTTCTCTTGATTGTTTTCTAACTCCCAGGCTCCCTTTTATATACTTGATCTGAGGGATGGGGTTTACATGTACATGTAGTAGGTAGGATCTTTATATTTTTAATCTTTTTTATTCAATATTTTAATAATGACCACGTCTAAAAAATTATAGATCTTTTGGTTGCGCTAGTTCGGTTGCGTGACAAAATAACGTTGTCACGCCACATACGTTGGCGTGACAGATCTGTCATATTGGACGACGTTTCCTACGTAGGAACCTTGCCATCATAAAAAAAAACTTAGATGGGTATATAGCCAATGGTTACAAATGACTCATGTAAATAGTTTATAGTTCTCCAACAATTAAGAAAAATATTATCATTAAATGTATTTCTCATTAATGCATTTCTCAATAGGCGAAACAAACCACCAAAGAAAAGGTCGGTACACTATCAGCAACTTACAGTTGCCCTTGAATTTACTACCCACCCATTGACAAAAGGGATAACCCCCAACTAAGAGTGATCGTCGAGAACTTGTCAACGATGTACACTCAATTATTGTCTTTGCCGATGGTGGAAGATAATGCCCAACAGTTTACTAATTTTTGCCTAATCTTCGTCAGTTCTAGTGGTGTTTTTAAGAACAAAGATCTTTTTAGTGAAAGGAAATGTAGTTTAATACAAGTTTCATTGTAAGGCTAATAAAGAGGAAAATACAATTTGTTTCAAACACTTTGTTCTTGTACTTGTGCTCTGTAAACCAACCAACTTTTGCTATATGATATGAGATGCCATAATAGCTACAATGAAACCGGTTAAGGTTACATCTCATTGCATCAATGAGTTTGTAAGGACATTGAAAATGGTTTGATAAAATTTAAACAATAATGACATACTACCTCATGTTTTTAACAATTTACGTTGGTTAGCTTGAACTAACTAACGTTAATTATTAAAAGTTGAGGGGAGTACAATTAATATTATGAACAAGGACAATTTATATAGCATGGATTTCATAACATAGAAACCAAAGGATGAAAACACATTCTGATATAAGACTTCATCAACATCATGTTCCAAATGGATTACATAATTTATTCAATAATATTGTTTGGACATGAGAAAGTATGATAAGAAAAAAGGGACTCCCTCCGAAGTAGCTATTGAACTCTTGATCTCTTAGGAAAAGTTTAACTGCATTCTTACTAACTTAGGTAAGTGTTTTATCTTGGTCTTGCTATCAAAAATACCACGGAGGCGATGCTCCATCTTGACTTGATGGCATAGGTGCATAACCATGGATGGCATGATACGGGATCTTGGGACCTTGCTCAGATGGTGAAACAACATTGTAATCTGCTGGTGAGGGTGCCATAGCTGAATACATTGATCGAGATGGTGGCGGCAATTTTCTGTGACCACGTGGTGGAGGTGCCTTACCATGAGAAGGTGACGGTGGTGGTGGATACTTGTGTGTTGGAGGTGGCGAAATATGCGGTGGGTAGCGAGTTGGAGGTGAGGGCTGAAAGTGGTGAGCCGGGGGCGGTGGAGAATAATGAGCATGGGGTGGAGAATAAGGCGGTGGAGAATGATGGGCGGGAGGTGAAAAATGAGGTGGCGGTGCGTAGTGAGCAGGGGGTGGGAGTGAAGGGTGAGCAGGGGGCGAAAAATGAGGTGGCGGTGAATGGTACGCAGGAGGTGGGAAATGAGGTGGCGGTGTGTAGTGAGTTGGAGGTGGTGGTGCATGGTGTGTAGGAGGTGGTGGAAAATAATGAGGTGGCGGTGCGTAGTGTGCTGGAGGTGGTGGTCCATGGTGTGCAGGAGGAGATGGAAAACGAGGTGGTGGTGCATAGTGAGTCGGGGGTGGCGGTGCACGGTGTGCAGGAGGTGGGAAATGAGGCGGCGGTGCATGATGGGCAGGGGGTGGTGGAGGGTGATGAGCCGGGGAAGGGCTTGGCGAAGCTCCATGGTGGTGGTGGTGGCGGCGGTGATGGCCGTGATGCTTGTGGTTAGGCGAGCTGTGGTAGGACGGTGGCTCGACCGGCGCTAAGGACTCATGGTGGCGGTGCTTCCCATGCTCAGATCCAGCAGGCCCAGGGTGTGCAGCAAGCGGCGCCTCGGCATAGGGCGCATCAGCTGGTGCTTCCACCGGTGGGAAGGCATGGCGAGACGATGCAGCGCTGCAGCACGAGGAGAACGCAGCGGCAAGAGCGACAAGGAGGGCGATGCCCTTCGTGTTCGTGGTGCCGCCCATGCTTTGGTCTTGGCTTTGCCTCCGATGCAGCTCGTCCATTTCGCGCCTTATATAGTGGGCGTCCGTTTGAATCTTGAGTTTGATGTTGCCAAACCCATTATCTTGGGTTGGGTGCTGCCGGTGGACAAACTGCAGACCAGAAACGTGCGAGCGCTTGACTGGGCCGCAAATGCCGTGTTTCTTGGACTTCGAAGCAGGCACACACTTTAGCAGAATCCGCGGGCTGATGAGTGCACGCCAATTAGCAAGTCCTGTCTCTTCAAAGTTCAAAGTGATGATGAAATGAACGCTAAACCTGGCCTTGATACTCTCTGAGTTACTACTACAGATTTTGATATTTCGAGATACATATAGGATTGTTGGATTTTTTCTTTGTGTGGCAAAGCTGGTTCAAAAAATGCTTACAACTTGCTTGTTGCGCAGTGGTTTTGAAGTCTAACACATCTGCCTGTATAGCCCACCACAAACATCTTTTACACATTACTGCATCTGCATACACAACCAATTCAATGCATTCTTTTTATTGTCCCTTGCATCCATTTAGACTGTTTTCACTTATTCAGACGCATGAAACAGGGACGAAGCTACGGCTTACCAGACCCCGAAGAATTCTGAGAATATCAATGGAAAAGCACTGTATATATATAGTGCTAACACTAATGATCCCACCCATATTCAGATAAGTAAGAGTAAGACCCAGTGATTATCTGGCTTGGATTCGCCGGGGAGTATCTTGAGCGATCGGTTAGATTTGACAGGTTCTCTACCCCTCAACTGAATGGGTAGCACTGAGAGTGTAATGGGCTTTGGACCTCACGAGACCCCATTGGTCTTGGTTGTGCTGCTGCAGGTGTGCTCGGACCAAACTACTCCGAGTGGGCTTGCTGGAGACCTTGCGATATCATTCTGGCCCCAAGAATTTTGTGGACGGAGGAGGACGGCTGAATGTCTGCTGATAACTCCGCTGTCGGCAGCCCGGCAGGAATCAGACCTTTTTGGGTGCGTCGAGTGACAAATTGCCCCTCGCGTTCCACATCCGTACTGTACATTTGACTTCTGCTGCTGTGCAATCGTGCAGTTTTATGGTTCATCACGCTTTGTTTAGTTTCATTACTGGGTTCTGGATTCATTACAAGTCCTACCCCTTCTGTATTTTTGCGTATCATGTTAGTTTTGTCCTAAGTCAAATATTACTGAGATCTTGGCTAGTTATATTCAAGTTGGACGGCGCAGGTGGCTCGGGACGAAACCCTAACCGCCACCGCCACCGCCACCTCCGCACACCCCTTTCTCTCCACCTCGCTGCCGCTGAAGCGCGCCATTGGAAGGCCCGGACGGCAAACGATGATGGTGGCGGCAGGGCCTTGCCTCGGCGAAGCTCTGTTTTTGGCGCGACGGAGGAGGGACGAAGCTGGGCGGCCGGCGATGGCGTTTGCCTGCGTGGGCGGCAGATCCGTTTGCGGCTCATTCAATTTGGCCCTTCGCAACCCGATCTGTTGGAGTCCGCAATAATCGGATCAGCCACCGCACGACTCGGTCGGCATCTCGCCGCGCCGCCGCTGAAGGCGGGTTCGGCAGAGCAAGAGCTATCACGTGCCTAGGAATCGGCGGCCTTGCTCGTGCAATGGTGGCAACCGACCTAGGCGTGTACGACGACGACCAGATCAAGACGGAAGCGACAATTAATGGCGTAACCGTTCGGTAATTGGTGGACAATGGCGGTACTATCATGTTTCGACGGTGGTGACGCATGTGGGATCTTGCTGGAGGCGCCGTCTTTCATGCAGATTTTTTCGGGTGAAAACCCATGTACACTTCTCTGGTGGGGCGATGATGACGTTTGCGGTTATTATTTTATCGTTGGAAACGTTGCTCTTGGAAGATTCATTGGGTTGTCGACTTTGATGCCGGCAACGAGATGGTAACTCTTTTGCATTTACACCAGATGCTTCGTGTTGTTGCTAGAATACAACATCTAGTGTCTTTAAGGTAGTCGGTGTCCAACGATCTTTCAGTAGCCTTACTAGGTCTGACAGACGTGTCTAGCGGAATTGTCTTGACGTTAGTGGTCATACTTTTGTGGAGTTGACATCACGAAGCAAGTCATTTGTCACATAGGACTACTAGAGTTTCTTTGTTGGATTTTTTTCTCCGTCAATTTCTTTTATTTTAGTTTTCTCTGTTGTAATAATTTGGCTTGATTCTACCTGTTGATAGATGAAGCCGGATATGAAATACTATCCTTTATTAAAAAAAGTCAAACATTACTATATTGGATCATCTATTTTTTTTTAAAAAAAAATTGTAGTTTCACAACATATGAATTACTCCATCCATTCCAAAATAAATGCACATCTCACATTTTAAAGAGTCAAATATTCTCAAGTTTGACTAAATTTTCTAAAAAATAAAATTAACACTGGATCTTTATTAAATACCTTTAATACGAATACTTGTCCCTATAAATCATTTTTTTAGATGGACAAATAAAGAGAGATTCATCTATGAAAACAATCATTTTTAGGTCTTCCGTAGTGTGCTCCGGAAGTGATGCCCAAGAATAGAGAGAGTGTTTGGACATCACTCCCAACACTGCAAGTAGTAAAGTGAAGCCAGAAAAACTAGGAAGTGGTGAACGTAAATTCACCTATGCCTAAAAGATAAAATATATAAATTCACTGTAGCATGTCAGAACGGTTACATTGATATACACGAGCTGTTGTCCACACAGGCGCTGGGCACACAGGCCTTTGTTCAACGTGGGTCCTAATAATCTCATATGATTTCACTCCCTGTTGACACTGGTTATCTATTAAAATTAAAGAATAAATAAACATGAAAAGGGCATGAATTCAATCACCAACAAAAGTTTAGGGTTTTAATTGATAATATTCCACGAGTTTTAGTGAATTGTGATTCTGCAGGGACTAAACCAGGAAACCAGCACTGATTGCTTCCCCTAGAAGGAAACCGACGTGAGATAACACAACCGGCACGTCAGGAATATTCTAGAAGACTCCAGAGGACACCAGAAGACACCAGGAGGTCGGGCACCGCGGGACCCTGCCAGGTGGGACCGACCGGTCCCACCAGGAGACCGACCGGTCTCCCCCCGGGCCCGCTGGCTTCCGTCTTCTGCAAGCTTCTTCCACCGCCTCCTAGGATGCATCTCCACTGTCCCTGAAGTCGGTTTGATCCAACGGTGGGCGATAAACGTGACGCGGATCGATGACATGGCGATTCCTTGCCCCCTACTCCACCTCGGGCTATATAAGCAACCCCAGACCCCCTCTCCAGGCATCTCCATCTTCATTATTCATCTCCACATCAGAAACTAGGGTTCCAACGTAGAAGTAGAGGTCCCTCTAGATGAATCTCTTCTAGTTCATCTCGAATTAGATCTAGTTCATCTAGTTGTAAACAAGAGCCAGCTATCAAGTAGAAGACTAGTTACCCCTCTAGTTAGGTTTAGAACCTAGTCTTATATTAGAACTAGAAGAGAGAGAGAGGAAGAGATCAAGAAGGAGCTCCGGCCTGTCGGATCAACTTCTCCATCTTGTACCTGCGGATTCAAGTTCATCATCTACTTGCTTCAGCGATTGTTTTGGTAATCAACGTCTATATTTAAGTTTGAGTTATTGTTCTTATTATTCTTAAGGTTTATGACTCTCTTTTGAGTACTTTAATTCTAAGTTGCTCTAGAGTTAGAGTAGTTGGATAGTGTAAGCGTGGTGCTTAGACTTGATAGCTCATAAATGCCTCCTATAACGCCGGTAGTAGTGGTTGTTCGCAAGGGTGACTCTTATAGCCTTGTTGATTCTTCTATAATCCACTTACCCGTGTGTAGGCTCGGTAGGATTATACATTTGCATAAAAGACCCATACTCTGTTTGTGACCTTTTATGGCAACTTCCCCACTAAGAATAATATAAACATATCACTCTTAAATTGGAATTAGACAGCCTTAGTGATCCCCTCTATACTTCTAGATTCTTCGTCCTTGTTAGCTACTCAGGGGATAGACTTTAAGACTTAACACTATCCGTTCCTTTGGGTTCGATATTAAAACTGGGTTACTCCGGTGAAGTGCTACATCGATAGATCTTATCTGTGCGCTTGCAGATAAAGTAGAGTGTGCGTTAATTTATACCAACAAGCATTTCTGGCGCCGTTGCCGGGGATAGAGTTTATCTCTACTCTTGGTAGCGACGTTAGTAAGTGTCAACACTCCCAAATTTTTTCCACACTACAACTTGCTGGGCATCACTGCAAAATCCAATAGATAGGGCCCATATATTTTGTGGCATTACTGCAAAATCCAATAGATAGGGTCCATATATTTTGTGGCATCACTACTACACCTAAATCTCTAACTACACCACAGAAGGCCTTAGAGTCACCTCTTTAGCTAGCCATCCAAAAATGAGGCTGAACTTGCCAACATATATAAGCACACACTATTACTAATTAGAGACCGTAACAGAGCCTCACGTCAATCCTCTTCGGCGATGCATGAGGAGATGCAGTCTCTCGAGAAGAATTGCACATGGGAGGTTGTGCCCTTGATTGAGAAAAAGAAGACCGTACGCTACAAATGGATCTTCAAGAGAAAGGAGGGATTATCTCCAAGCGAGCCTCCAAAGTTTAAGGCAAGGTTAGTAGCAAAAGGCTACAATCAAATTTCGGGTATTGACTATATTGATGTTTTCTCTCCAGTGGTAAAGCACAGTTCTGTTCGTACTTTCTTTAGTATTGTTGCTTCACATGATCTTGAGCTGATGTGAAGACTGTGTTTTTGAATGGAGAGCTTGAGGAGGATATATGTATGGACCAGTCGGAAGGGTTCATAGTGCCTGACAAGGAGAAATTTGTTTGCAAATTGAAGAGGTCCTTGTATGGTTTGAAGCAGTCCCCTCGTCAGTGGAATAAAAGGTTTGATTCATTTATGCTGTCGCACGGTTTTAAGAGGTCAAAATTTGATAACTGTGTTTACATTAAGCATGTTAATGGATCACCTATATATTTGCTGTTATATGTTGATGATATGCTGATTGCTGCCAAGTGCAAAGTTGAAATCACTAAATTGAAAAAAAATGTTGAGTAGTGAATTTGATACGAAGGATCTTGGTGCTGCTAAGAAAATACTCGGTATGAAAATTACTAGAGACAGAAAATCTGGTTTGTTGTTTCTTAGTCAGCAAAATTATATTAAGAAAGTTTTTCAGCGTTTCAACATGCATAATGCAAAAGTCTGTTAGTACTGCTATTGCACCTCACTCTAAATTGTCAACTGCTCAGTGTCCTAGTTCAGATCAAGATATTGAATACATGTCAAAAGTTCCGTATTCTAGTGCTGTTGGGTCTTTGATGTATGTCATGGTTTGCTCTCGCTCAGATTTAGCTTATGCTATGAGTTTGGTTAGTAGATACATGTCTAATCCTGGTAAAGAACATTGGAGGGCTGTTCAGTGGATTTTCAGGTACTTTAAAGGCACAACAAATTCTTGTTTGAAGTTTGGAAGGACTGATAAGGGACTTATGGGTTATGTGGATTCAGATTATGCTGCTAATTTGGATAGGAGGAGATCTCTCACTGGTTATGTGTTCACTATTGACAGTTGTGCTGTGAGTTGGAAGGCTACTTTGCAGTCTGTTGTTGCTTTGTCTACTACTGAAGCAGAGTACATGACATGTTTGTGAAACATGCAAGGAGTTGATTTGGCTGAAAGGTCTATATGCTGAGCTGTGTGGAGTTGATTCTTGCATTAACTTGTACTGTGACAGTCAAAGTGTCATTTATCTTACCAAAGATCGGATGTTTCATGAGAGAACAAAACATATTGACATCAAGTATCATTTTGTTCGTGATGTGATCGAGGAAGGTAAGCTAAAAGTATGCATGATTAGTACTTATGATAATCCTGCTGATATGATGACAAAGTCGATTCTTGTTGCTAAGTTTGAGTTTTGCTCAATGGCTTAATTGATTAGCCCAAGAGGCTATTTGGCGCCAAAAATATTTTCTTTTGCTATGTTCAAGATAAATGTGTTGATTGATGCTACAAGATGAATTTGCCGCAAGATGAAGTTTGTATTATACGTTCTAAATTCAGTTGGTCATTATATTGGCTGACTTCAGACTCCGTTTCGCTTCGGCCCCAAGGACTCTTGTGGTGGTGGTGGGGGGGTATACATACGCGTCGTTAGAGTTTCACCTTGATTATAATTTTGTAAGTCGCCATATGGCGTTGTACCGACTCTTGATTATAGTGAGGAGTGTTTGCTGGCTGGCGTCCGTGGTTTTTGCCTTCCGCATTGGGAGGGTTTTCCACGTTAAATTTTGTGTCTATTTGCAGTTTGATCTTGCGTTCTTTCTCGTTTGTTCGTCGTGATTCATAACATATTCAATGTGATAAGTAAAATAATTTTGGGAAGACATCTAAACAGGGCCTGTTAATTATTCTGATTGTTCCGTGCATGAATTCTTGTTCATGCCTAAAGGGTAGCTGTAGTAAAATCTAAAATATACATGCATATCGTTAGTACACGTAAGACGTACGTATGCTTTGGAGGCATGCATGCATGCATGTGAGCAGCATGAGATGGCTAGTGAATGTTAGGCGAAGCTAGACAGGATCGGAGTCGGAGACAGTTCCGGCATGGACTGCACTGAGGCCTGATGGCATATTGGCATGCATGGTCACTTGGTCAGCCTAGCCCAGCCGGAAAGGCAACAATGCGTGTTTGGTGGATCCGATCCAATCGATCACGACTCAGTGCGGTTGCACAGATCCGGAACGTGTCTTCTATTTTTCCCCGTCGTAACGCCTTTGCATGTGGAGGTGTCCGTCGTGTCCTACTCCTACTAGCCAGCTAGCTGCTACGATATCAACGAGTCCGGAACTTGGGGCCGTTTCACAGCGCTCTAGAGAGCGGATTCTAATGCAGACTTTTATTTAGACGAAAGAAAAATTATATTAAATTATAGTTGAATACATAATCGTATTACAAGTAATCTAGAAAAAATATATATCCAGAAATTGATTCACATCTATATTATACTCACGCTGTGAAAAACTTAAACTCTCAAATCCAAACCTGTTTGACGCTTCATATAGATGACCGCACAGGGAAATACTCGACAACAATTGTTTTCGGCCTGAGAACAGATGCCCAGCGGACGGCCAACATTCCTGCAGGCGGAGTTGAGAGACTTCTTCTTCTTCCTTGTGTCTTCCTTCTTCTTCTTCTTTCTGTCACTGAAGAATAAGGAAGACCGATCTGAAAATTATTCTCTCTAGTCCTTCATCATGGCCAGATCCAACCACAAAAAAACGAAGAAGGGACCGAAGAAAATTATTCCATGGTGGCGACATCATCCCCGTCTTGATGCTGAAGCCTAGAAACAAAAATCTTCATGTTGTCTTGTCGATGTAGATGTTGACGTCGAAGTTGTCGCCCTCATCTTCAACAGAGTCACCATGGAGAGACCGTATCCACCCTACCTCCTCGCCGTCGCCGAGAAGGAGGAGGAAAAACACCTCCAATACCAAAGTCCTTGGCATGAAGAAACCCTAAATCTAGATGACTCAATCTACTAGAAAACTTATTAAAAACGATGGATCCCTACTCCCTCCGACCTCCGGCGAGATATCGAAGGGGGAGGGAGGGGGACCAACGGTGAATAAGATGGAAACGGTGGCGGCGGTTCACACCGGCCCCAGGGGAGGCGGCGGCGTGAGGAGGGGGTCCGGCTTTGTATCTCACCGTCTCGCTCTTTTGGATTCTAATGCAGACTGTTAAACGTATTTTTAACTAAAAATAATTCTTCGCTGATTCTGTGAGGTGATTTTCTAAAATGAACGAAGAGGCTAAGAACAGAAAAGTAGTTTCACCTGATTCTGTCAAATGATTCTCTATTATGATTTTGAGAGTTTATGATAAAGAATCAAAGAGAATCGCTTTTAGCTATAAAATCACCTCACTACAAAAATCACGAAGCACAACTGTCCCAAGCTCGTGTTAGTTGCACGGTGGACATCGTCATATCTACAGAATGAGATCATGTTGAGGCGTCAATTTTAGTTCGTCACAGAACTCTAGTACTCTAGTACTCCGTACGTGGCGTCGCCACACGTACTTGTGCTGGACTGCTGCTGCTGCTGGCTGGACACTGCCAACAACCAAGCAGACCCTAACCAACACCGTGTGGCTGGACACGTGGCTAGTATCTGGAATAGATCTGCACCAACGGATGGAAGGTGCAGGTGCAGCCAGACCGCACGAAATTTTTTCCCCGGACGTTTGAAACGGAGGAAAAACAGCACATCAGATTCGGACCGTGCTACAGTACCACTCCAAAAAAAAAACACACACACGGAGCCAAATTTAAAATGGCTCGCATGCTGGGGGTGTGGACTGTCACTGTACAATGAGGAAGAACCAACCTCGTCGTGGCTTCAAAAGCTGAAACACTGCTGTGTGGTGTGGTGTGGACAACTCAAGCAGCTGGCCGGCGTGTGTCCGTTGGACACGTACTACTTGCGCGGGTGGATCGAGTGATGGAGGTGGAGCCCATCCCCGTCGCCGAGTTGTCGTCTTCTCGCCCTCGCCACGCCATCCCAAATCGGCAAACCCCAATCAACGCGCCGGGGCCGGGGGCCGGACGCGCGCGTTTCATTCTCCGCATCGCACTCGCATAAAATTATTATTGCGGCCGGCTTCCGCTCCCTCCTCCCTCCTCCCTCCTCCCTCGCCCTCGGTGGGTCCCGGGCGGCTCCGGCTGGCTGCGGGTCAAAAGCCCCGGGCCCCGCTGCCTGCCGGCCGGCCGTTGCCATCATAAAATGGTGGTGGGGGAAGTCTCGAGGAGGACCTCGCCTGCTCTGCTCGCTTGTTTCTTGTTTCTTGTGGGGCGGGCTTTGCGGGTTTGCGGCACACCGCCGGTCTCGGCGTGTCTGTCTGCACCTCTGCTGGACTTTTTCTCGATCCTTCTCGTCCGTGCTCCCCGTGTCCGGCCGGCCCCAGCCATCCACAGATCATCAGCGGCAGCGGCTACGGCTACGCTGCCTGCGCTACGCTCTCATGTTTGTGCTGTACTACCACCACACAGACCACCTGCTGCACTCCATCCTCTCGGAAACCTCCGTCGTGAGAGTCCGACGCCTGGACTGGAACACCGGCGCGATTCGTGGGAACCCGCCGGATGGACCTCTCGGCTGCTCTCCGGCCTGCCGGCCTTGGCAGCGCCAACCAAACCGAGCAGTCTTCCATTTTTTTTATACTAACAAGTAGTTAAAGCTATTTATCATCGAGCATGATAGTTATTTGGAGTATTTTTTTTTTTTACAGATTTCACCGTGCACGTGCCGTTGATACGAAGGGCATTTTTAACCTTTCCAGGAAATTTTTTCCAGACAGATGACACCGGAAAGAAGGTCCTGGTATCTGGTATCTTAGGGAAGGCATGCAAGCACTGCAGATATCACTAACACATGAGAAAGAGTTCTAAAGTACTACTTTATTTTGACCTAATACGACTCATCAACGTGAAGGGAAATTGAGGACATCTGTACGTTTATCAGGCCATGCATGGGAGGGCACGGTCAAAGACGGGTACTACTAGACCACAAATTCAGATTTGCATGATAGGAGTATTCGTCCTTGTCCAGCTTTTCAGTTATAACAAAACAACATTAACCGGTTTATTAGCGAACAACCATATCCTCGTACTCTTTTGGTCCTAAAAAAAAAGTGCAAATCTCATCTTCATACATCAACCACTTTTAGACTAGATCAAATAACTTAGGAATATTTTTATATTAAATCTATTTAGAGATATAAAATTTGGTAAGCTCAAAATATGAGGCGTGCACACTACGGGAAACCACGACTTTACCGAAAGGAGATTTGCCAGAAGACCTTTGTCTCGGCAAATGCTTTGTCGAGTGCTACTGGCACTCGGCAAAGCGGGTGGCTCCCGACCTCCCGTGGTGGCACTTATTTTAAAAGGAGAAAGTATCCGACAAATCTGCCGTTATGCACAGTGTAGAGTACTCCCTCGGTCTTTTTTTTACCACCGTTCTCGCTTCTAAGAAAAAAATTCAACTAAATTTATAAACAAAATATATTAATGTTAATGATACATAATTAATATTATTAGATAAATAGTTAAATCTACTCAATAATAAATTTATTTGGAGATTTCTAAGAAAAAACTTTAACTAAATTTATAAACAAAATATATTAATGTTAATGATATATAATTAATATTATTAGATAAATAGTTAAATCTACTTAATAATAAATTTATTTGGAGATACAAAGGTTGCTAGTTATTGATTGTTGCAAATAGAAGCGCGCTGGTAGCTACTCCCTCCGTCCCAAATTATAAGTCATTCCAAGAATCTTGGAGAGTCAAAGTTTTTCAACTTTGACCAAATTTATATAATAAAATAATAATATTTATGATACCAACCAAGTACAATTAGATTTTTTTATTGGTTATATTTTCATAATATACATATTTGATATCATAAATCTTTGCATTTCTCTCTAAAATTTTGGTCAAAGTTGAAAAACTTTGACTCTCCGAGATTCTTGGAATGACTTATAATTTGGGACGGAGGGAGTAGCTGTTATACATGCACATGCCCTGCCTAATGACACACGCTCTAGGCTACACACAAGAGTCAGTAAAAGGCACGTTGTAGGGTTTGGTTTACCTTTTGATAGGTCATCTTCATCTTAATTAATAATTCAATTCAAGTATCCTATCCTAGCTAATACTCCGTATACTGTACCGTCGTTGGGTTTATCTTTTGAAAGGTCTTCACTTTAATGTTTAATTCAAGTGTCCTGTTCTACGGCGTGAGCTTCCGGGCAGGACAGGCGCACCATTGGTACGACCTAGTAGTACCCTATACTCCCTCCATACCCATATTAGTTAATGTTTAGGACAGCGATACGGTCTTCAAAACATAACTTTGACCTCTTATTTTTATAAAAATATTTACGGAAAAGTGATATATGTATACTTTTATGAAAGTATTCTTCAAGACAAATCTATTTATATAATTTTTATATTTGTAAACTTAGAAACTTAATAGTTATTGATGATTTATATTCTCAATGTTTGACTCTAATCTTTTTTAAAACGTCAACTAATATGGGTATGAAGGGAGTACGTACTACGCTATTTACGCTGTCTTGTACGTACACAACTTCTTTTCATCATCTGCTAAAATGTTCAGCCCAGGAAGGACAACAGCCACGTTATCACTGAGGCTGTCTCCGATAGGAGACCTATTTGGAGACCCAAACCCAAAATGGGTCTCCAACACAATACCTATATTCTCCAACAAAGTACCAATATAAAAGACTTATTTTGGGTATCAGGAGAGGCAAGACTTAAATTTGAGTATCCTCTCTCTTCGAGACTCATTTGTAAAAAAGATTTTTTTAGGAGGTTGTTAGAGAAGACTAAAAATAAATATTGAACCTATTAACTGTATTATTATTATTATTATACATTATTATTATTACACACTCCATCTTTACAGTTTCCTCGCTGCGGTCAGCAGCCCAGCAGAAAAAGGCAAAAATTTTACTGAACAAACCATTTATTTAGGTTCAATGGTTTTTTTTCCTTTTCTTTTCACGTGCTACCTTTACATGTTGCTGCCATTTCATCCTTTTTAAGCAGTGAGAGTATGGTAAGGCAAAGCTCTTTTCTGAGGTAAACTACTATCTTCTCTCTGACATCCGTGCAATGGATAGACATGCGCATGTGAGCATGTGGCCACACCGCCACCACCGAAAACGATATCTCATCCGTGTGAACTCAAGTCGACCGTGAGCGGCATAAATTTACATAAATGCGGCGTGCTGTGCGAAAATATGATTAGTTTCGGAAAGGACTAGCTGGAGATTTCCGAGCCGTGCCACAAGTATACATGGATAGGCCAGTCCGCAGGTCTCTTGGATTTAACTAATAAAATTATATATTTAACTCAAGTCTACATACGTACGTACTCATGTATATATGTACGTACTCCCTCCGTATCACAATTAGAGTTCGTTTTGGACAGCGACACGGTCTCCAAAGCATAACTTTGACCACTTATTTCTTTAAAAATATTTGTTATAAAGTGATATATATATACTTTTATGAAAGTACTTTTCAAGATAAATTTATTTATATGTTTTTTACATTTCTAAACTCAATAATTTAAAAGTTATTCATGATTTATATTCCCAATGTTTGACCGAAAGCTTTTCCAAAACGAACTCTAATTGTGATGCAGAGGGAGTACGTATATAAACGGTCCTGATAATATCCGGATTCCATAATGTCCTTTTATCTCGTGCACTGTGTAATATATACGTATTCGTTTAATAAGGTCTAAGGCCACCTACGGAGTACGCCATGTTTTTTCTAACACGGAAAGTAAAAAAAATGGTTACATGTATCCCAGCAATGGGTAAAGTAATCATGGCGTACACCAGCGTCAGTAATATCTTTTTTGTTCACTGACTAGCTAGCGTTTCTTTTTTTTCACTCTCTCTCACATCACCATCACATCAATATTTGGACGCATGCATGAAACATTTAATGTTGCTAAAATAAATAACTAATTACACATATTAGTTCTAAATCACGAATCTTTTGAGTCTAGTTAGCACATGATTAGATAATATTTGTCAAATACAAACGAAAGTGCTACAGTATCCTTGCATCTAAACAAAGTATAAAAAAAACCGTCAGTGTTCTTGTTTGCTTTCTCTTGGCTCCATGCCCTTGGTCACTCGTAGTACTCCGTACAAGGAAATTTGGGGGGACATGATGGATCTCACTCTCGTTGCGATTTGCACTGAAATTTGCGTCATTAATCCTTTGACCTAACCACATTTGACCTTAGTAAACGCGGTAATTAAGCATCTCGATTTTGTCCTGCTCTACACGGTGGATGCATCCTTGTAGCCATCGCATGCACCGGCGGTTTTTCAGTTTACTAGCGTGTTTTCGGCTGATTCATACGGCTGATTTTATTATGAGAAAAAAATACTGTTCGATAGCTGATTTATATGGATTAAAGCCAGCAGAGTAGCTTAAGCCACATTAAAGCCAACCGAGTAATAACTCAAGCGAACAGATCCGCCACTGACGCTCGTGTTTCGGTCCGTAGGAGTAGATCTGTGTAAAAGATGGAATGCAATGCGTCTATACACTCCAGAAATTTTGGGCAATCGGTGTGCCGTGTCCGTGCCAGTGTCACATCAGGCACACGGGTGCTCTGCAACGGGATGGTATGGGGCCGTGGGCGTCGTCGCGTCGAGCGCGAGACTGTAGCAGTGCGTGACAGCTCACGTCGCCGCAGACTTGCATGCATGCATGCAGCCCATGCCTTGCTGCACCTGCACCACACCAACGCTACCTTTGGCCGATACTGCCCGTGTGCTACGGCAAGCTCTGATAGTACGTACGGAGTAGTACATGAAACATCACACATCTCGTCACGTCACCGATGAAAAGAGCTAACAGTCGCGGCGAGGGAGAGAGAGGTGCTGCACAAACTGCGGAAGATACTACAAAAAAACGAGTACAGTAACAGTAGTAGCTTTCCTTGCATTTGCACATTTTATTTTGGTTTTACACCAATAGTTGCAATACCATTACCCACACAATACACCTGCTAACACACACTGACGAACACATGCTAATTAAACGGGACGCGACACAAAACAGAGGGATCAGAGCTCTGCATTATTCTCGATCCTCAAGCAGGCAGAGGCAGCGCACACACACACAGAGGAGGAGGAGGGTATAGGACTCGCGCCTCTCATCATCATCAGCTCATCTTGGGGCCGGCTGGCTGGCTAGGACACAACTCTCTTCGATCGATCACCTTCTCCTTCTGCAACACAAAAAAGGAGGACCAAATGATATGATGTAGGAGAGAGTACGAGACAAACTTGAAGGAGAGAGAAAGATATGCATGTTTCATTCTTGTATACGTAGTTACGTACGTACCTAATGCTCCGAGCTTGTTGACAGCAGAGAGTGGAGACCTCACTCACTTCTAGTAGTAAGGCGGCGGCGGGCTGGGGGTGTGAGACACCGGCGGCTGCTTGTACGCCGGCGGAGTGGTGGTCGGCGGCTTGTACGCCGGTGGAGTAGGGGTCGGGGGCTTGTACGCTGGCGGCGTCGGCTTGGGCTTCGGTGTGTAGGTCGGCGGCTTGTACGCTGGTGGAGTGGGGGTCGGCGGCTTGTACGCGGGCGGCGTCGGCTTGGGCTTCGGCGTATAGGTTGGCGGCTTGTGCGCCGGTGGAGTGGGCGTCGGCGGCTTGTACGCTGGCGGAGTGGGGGTCGGCGGCTTGTACGCCGGCGGCGTCGGCTTGTAGGTAGGAGGCTTGTACGCCGGTGGAGTGGGCGTCGGCGGCTTGTACGCCGGCGGCGTCGGCTTGTAGGTAGGAGGCTTGTACGCCGGTGGAGTGGGCGTCGGCGGCTTGTACGCCGGCGGCGTCGGCTTAGGGGGCGCCGGAGTGTAGGTGGGCGGCTTGGTAGCCGGTGGCTTGGGGCTCGGAGTGTACGTCGGCGGGGCCGGCTTGGGCGTGGGGTGTGCGGGAGGCTTGGGGACCGGAGTGTACACCGGTGGGGTCGGTTTGGGTGCCGGTGGCTTGGGGCTCGGAGTGTACACCGGCGGGGCCGGCTTGGGTGTCGGCGGCTTGGGGGAAGGGGTGTACGCCGGTGGGGTCGGCTTCGGCGTCGGGTAGGTGGGCGGCTTCGGGCTCGGGGTGTACGTCGGAGGAGAGGGTTTTGGTGTCGGCTTGGTGGGTGTCGGCGGCTTGGGAGTGTGCTCCTTTGGCGGCTTGTGCTCCTTGGGAGGCTTCTCCGGCTTGTGGCCGTGGCCGTGGCCGTGCTCCTTGGGCGGCTTCTCCGGCTTGGGCCCCTTGGTGGGGGGCTTCTCCGGCTTCGGGGCAGGGGTGGTCGGCGTCGGCGTCGGGGTGTACCCGCCGCCGTAGCCGTAGCCGGCGTCGGCCTGGATCTCCACGGCCAGGCTCACGGCCACAAAGGCCAGCAGCAGAGCGGCGGCCTTGCCATTGCCACCCATCATCCTCTCTTGTCTCACTCTAGTAGCTAGCCACTGTGGTGTGTGTGTCCAGTGCAGTGGTGGTGGTCTGAGGAGAGAAGCTCACCCTGCCACTGCTTATATACACGGAGGGGGAGGGGGGTGGAGAGGTGGGGGCCTCGGATGCCCTCTCTCTCGGCTTCGGCTCTCGTGACACGCCGCCCTGCCCTCCGCTCCGGTGGAGCGAGCCATGGAGGGAAGGGTACTGCGGGGCGGCGAGAGAGAGAGAGAGAGAGAGAGAGAGAGAGAGGAATGCGCATGTGGGCGCGCGGCACGGGAGGCTTCCCCGTTGGTCACTGCTCACTGCTCACTGCTCCAGTCCAGCACGGGCCAGTCTGAACCTGTTGACGCATGGCATGGCATGGCCCTGCTGGCATGGTCATGGATAGAGCTCCTACTAGGGCGGGGCTTGGTGGAGCAGGTGCATTGCATATATACAAGTATTTTGTACAGTGCCCACATTATTATTTTTTTGACAAGATCAGTGCCCACATTATTGTGTGCATCGCTCCTCCTTGCACTGAAGTAGCAAGCCCTACACACAAGTTCGAAGAGCCATGTGGCGTTTGTGCACCTCGCCGAGATCAAACGACGTGGATCAAGCATTACTCCAAACAAGGCTGACCTGCTCCTCCAGCAGAGCCACCGTCCACGTCGCCTGAAAAAAACTCAGTGGTCCGATCTTCCATCCAATGGTCTACATCGCTCGCAGCCGATTTCGTCGGAAACAACTTCTCGTCAAAATCCGTTTTCCCCGTTACTTCTTTCTGGCTTCTCCGGATTCTCGCTAGAATCTAACGAAACAAATATATACTCAGTTCTGCTTCTTCCTCTCGACTTCTTTTCCCCTTCTCTCCTCTTCGTTCTCCCTCACGCTCCCTATCATGACGCAGGTGGAGCGGCGGCGCCCTTGGCACGTGGCGCCGCGGCGTGTGTGCGCCTTGCCGGTGTCCGTCCACAGCCACCGAGCCGCGCGGCTGAGTCTCTCCGGTGGCCGCCGCCGTGGCTTACCTTGGCACTACCTCCTTCTGCTGGTACGCGTACGCTTGACGAAACCCTAGCCGTCACTCGCCAGTCCATCCTCGGCGCAGCCAATGACCGCAGATACCTCCCCACGTTGTGTGCTCCTTGCCTCGCCCCCCAGGCATCGAGGACTTCGTCAGCGGTGGCACATTATGACTCCACAGCAAAACATAGGGTGGCTATGCTCCCTATGATATGTTAGTTTATTCGTGTTATCATAGTTTATGATCTCTCATTCAATTTTGTTATGACAGTTTCAGAAGCTGCATATGTAAGCCTCCTTGTAATCTACATGTGCTGTCAGCAAAACTGTCGTCTTCAGTTTCCTTGGTAAACTTTTCTATTTGTGTGACTTCAGGTATGTTGCAGTGGTGCATTCTGCGTTCCTTTGGTCACCAATGAAGTTGCTAACTGCTCTGGTCAGCTGTTGTTTGGATAACTTTATTTTCTTTAGCTCTTAGTTTCCACAACTTAGTCATGTATCATTTCAGTGTTGTTATGCTTATCTCTACAAACGAGTTACACATTATATGAGAGAACTAGATTTCAGAGCAACCAGATAAAATCTTTTTTTAATATAGCTATTCTTTTCTGTGAAACAAACCTTCTATTGAAATGAATTGTTTCAATGTGCTATTATATCCGTTCCACGTTACATGAAAAATCTAGATTCTGGTTCGTGGAAACAAGTCTTTATCTAATATAACTAATTTTTTGTCCTAGGAAAAAACCTTTATTCAATATAGAAGTGTGTTTTGGTTTATCAGTTTGTGGATCTCTTTGATGCACCAAGTTAATGAGAAAAATTTGAAGTAATATGGATTTATACACATAATTCTCATCACACCTGTTAGTAATGAACCAGTCAGCCAACACTATGCTTTGTTACCCCCAATCAGGCACATAATGCAAGCCTTATTTTCACTGCTTTAGATGCTTATTAGCTTCCGGTTTATTTTCATGCTTTCTTATGATCGCATTATATTACCCACACACTTTCACGGTTCAAAATTAGCCTCGATATTTGCAACATGTGTATCTTGTCACAACCGTCATCCAAGAAAAATGTTATAGTTTTGCCAAGCAAATTTCTGCCCTTCATTGTATGACATATCTATTCAGTGTAATCGCTTCATGTAATATTATGCACAATGAATGTGTCATGGTGCATGTAAAAATAACTGAAGTATTTTAGTTCTTTTGTATAATATATATCTATATTTAAATTATATCCCTGAACTTATTTCCATACAAAGATTTAACATAGGTTTTTTACCCATGTCTTTTTGTCCTTTCTCGTCGACTATATGTAAATGTAAATGTATGTGTAATTACCGGTCTAAAAGTGTTGCCATTACACTTTTTAAATACCTCCTAGACCGTGAAGTATTGTCAGCAAATAACTACTCTGTTCTGTAATATATATAGTCTTGTAACATACATGGACCAATACAGTACTATTAATCCAACAGGTTTTTGTGTGGCTATAAAACCACATAGTACTACCATCTTTTTTATGATTCATATGTTGCAGTATTATATATAGATATTATAGATCAACATAATGTCTTTGTTATTTCAACGTCATCCATGAAATTATATTCATAACTCGATCCTCTAAATATACAACTGTAAAAATGCACGGGCGCGCAATGGCGCGCACCCGGTACTAGTAACTGCACAACGTACAGAGGATGCTTCGTGGCGAAGGATAGAAAACATAGGCGTATATGCTAGTAGATTTCTCTATTTTGTATTCAGGGAGAAAAAAACAGGCCTCCTTTTATGAATTACGGGCTTAAGTGCTTAATTTTTTTTATGAATAATAATGAGCTAAAGTGTTTAAAACCGAGGCCCAACTATATCTGTTGAAGCATTGGTAGAGTAGTGCATTTCGGCTCTTCTTTACCTTTTTTTTTTCCTTCTTGTGAACAGCTCTTCTTTTACCTTAAAACTAGAGCTTTTCATCATATCCTCTCGTTCAGTCACTCTGCCATATGCAAAGTTGCAGACATTTTGAGGTAGTACTTCAATACGGACACACATACACTCTCATTCAGCAAGGAGCTCATGTAGTTTAGTGTGAAAAAGGTTTAGGGCTAGGAGACGAATACAGTATACGCGGTTCTGCAGGAGTAAAGGATAGATGTTGCCCAAAATGCGTGGCTGACGACGAGAAGCATGTGCATTCGTCTGAGCAAAGGCATTTTTAGCTCACATAACTCGTCCCTCCGTATGACGATCGTCGCTGAAAAAAGCTGAGCCGGCTGTCTTCTTCCCTCCTCCGTCCGCTGAACCAAACCACTGGAAAACAGGCGAAATCGATCATTTCCCCGGAAATCGAGATCGAGATTCTCCTCCTCCTCGATCCTCCTCCTGTTGCCCTCTTCTCGTCTTTATTGGTGTGGTTGTGGCCAGTGGCCAAGGCACAAACACCGCCCGGAAAAACGCCCTGCAGACAGCACTGGAGTGTTGTTTTGGCGGACAACATCAATACTTCCAGAACCAAGGGCACGTACAGTAAGACTGTGGTGTCTCGGTGAACTGCATCCTGTCGGTGGGAATCGTCGTATTAGCTCGTAGCATTATTTTCCTAACCCATTTCATGTATACGGAAAAAAAGAACTTTTGCCGCCTCGCTCCCGCCCCCATCCAAAAGAGTACGTACTCCGCGCGTATTACATTTCAGAAACATGTGAGGGTTTTCCTAGGTACTTGAGAAATTACCAGGATCAGACGTGTGCTTCGAAGGTTTTCTTTTCTGCTACTTGTGTGAGATTTCTGTGTCCCAATTGTGGCCTTAATTAGCTATTAGGTGAGACGGGACTGAACTGACAAGATTTTTTTTTTAACATGCAGCAATGCTCGAGTGTCAGCTCATCAGGAATAGGCAAGTACTACACTTGCTACATATGACACATGCATATCATATACGTACCACACTTACAGTTTTATCTACGAGTATTCACACCACTGGCGACTGAAATATACAGCTAGTCATCATCTCTTTTGTATCATGATGGTTCACTACATATATATGCTGTTGCTGTTGCTCAGCTATCTAGGTTTGGCTTGGCATGCATGTCACCGCAACCGCAAGGTAGTATATGCTTTGGCAAGGCTTGCCACTGCCATTGATTGAAAGGATATGCTCTCAGTCTCAGCTCGCTGCACATGCAAGGCCATGAAAATAGCATCGCTTTGCCAGTACTCCCTCCTTCCAACAAAACATACAATTCTCGCTTATCGAGAAGTCAAACAATTCGAACTTTGACCAATGTTATATAAAAAAGTATTAACATTTTTGATACAAAAAAATATGATTAGATTAGTAATAGAATATATTTTCATAATAATTTTATTTAACAACAAAAATACTAATATCTTTTATTATAAACTTGATCAAACTTGAATCAATTTGACCGACACGGATCTCATAATTACATGTTTTTATGGACGGAGGGAGTAGTATATACTACTCCGTCCCATAAAAAGAGTCGCTATGGGATGCGTGTTGGTTAAACTTTCTCAACTTTGACTGAGTTTATATAAAATATGTGCAATATTTTTATCTTCAAATAAGTCTATTATAAAAATATATTCAAAGATCTATCCAATGATACTAATTATTTACTATAAATATTAATACTTTATTATATATATTTGATCAAAGTTGAAGTCTGCTGACTTTTTGTAAGCAAGAATGACTTTTTTTTTTTGGAATGAGGGGTACATACAATCCCATACGTCTGTTTTTCTTTTTCAACCCCTGCAGAGGTGCGGTCTCGCTATTACTAGTGTACAGTACTTGCTTGGGCATGGCCATGACGATAGTATATACTCCCTCCGTATCACAAATAAAAGTCCTTTAGGACAGCGACACGGTCTCCAAAGCATAACTTTGACCACTTATTTCTTTAAAAATATTTATTGTAAAGTGGTATATGTATATTTTTATGAAAGTACTTTTCAAGACAAATTTATTTATATGATTTTTACATCTCTAAACTCAATAATTTAAAAGTTATTCATGATTTATATTCCCAACGTTTGACTCAAACCTTTTCTAAAAGGACTTCTATTTCCGATACGGGGGAGTACATAAATTACACGAGTGCAGTGGGCCCGTGCATGCACACAACAAAAAGGTTGACTGCTTCACATATTACTGTATTAAGGGCACTCACAATGCAGACTCTATCATAGAGTCTAAACCTATTTATTACACTCCTATTTATTGTATTTTGCTGATGTGGCAGTGTAGTTATTGAAGAAAGAGAGACAAAAACTAAGACTCCAAGTCTTATTTAGACTCTAAGTCTATGATATCTTCGAGGTAATAAATAAACTTAGACTTTATGTAGAGTCTACACTGTGAGTGCCATAATTATCCAGTGAGATGACTGCAGCTAACTGTTCTTTTCTTAGATCCATTAAGGGAACATTATTAGGTCGAAGGCACGTGTGTTAGGGTTCTGTAAAATCTAGTAGCACTAGCGCGCTAGTTTGTATACCATCAGGTGTAGTGTATGCAAATACCATCTTGTGTAGTGTATGCACGTAGATGCATGATTGTACTGTGAATTTTTAAAAACCACACCGACCGGCGTCCTGGCATGGGCATGCTGTCCATATACCCTGTTCAGATTCCTTCTTACTTTTAACTTTTTTACTCTTTCTCCATCACATCAATGTTTAACACATGTACGAAGTCTTAAATATAAAATAAAATAAATAACTAATTACACAAATTAGTTATAAATTACGAGACGAATCTTTTAAGCCTAGTTAATATATGATTGAATAATATTTATCAAATACAAATTAAAGTGTTACACCAGCAAAGTTGAAAAAATTTATTGGCGCTCCTGTAAAATTCCGGAGGATGGCAGATGAGATTCTCACGCACTTCTAGAAAGTTCCGGAGATGGCATTTCTTTTTGTCTACTGGCCCCGTGAAAAAAGGGCAAAACATGACGTATTTTATGGTCGTTTCGAGAAAAGTTAGGCGCCGGCCGCGTGCTGAACGCATCTGCTTCGATCGACCCCGCGTGTTCTCGTTAGCATGAAATGAATGATACTTGTCGTCGTTCGTAGCTACTGTAAGCTACCTACTATATGATCTATCTATCCAGTAGCAATGCATGGTCTCTCTATCTGACTCTCGCTCGCTCATGGATGCAAATAAATGCATTGCAATTTGCATGGTCGATGGATCGATCGATGACGCCGCGATGCGTAGAGTTTGTGTGGATCCATATGCTGCATGCTCATATGGATGATGACTGATCGATAGGATTGGATAGGAGGGAGCGCCCTTCCTTAGCTTGCTTTTGAAGCAAATATAAAGCACGCGAGCGCCATGATGATGATTCAGCGTGGTGTGCTCAATTTCTAGTATGTACGTAGGAGCCACGCATGGGATGGCTGCATGATACTACGTGTTTCGTCGGCTTAAGAAAGGTTAAGAAGCTGTGGCAGCAGTAATTTCAGTGCGATCTGTTAAGGCTAATTTCAATGGGCTATTTCACTACACAGTTTACAAAACGCCACGTCAGCTTTAGTGGGATGAAACAATCAACGAAACTCACCTTCACAATACAGTGTTTCATTACACGATTTCCAAAACTAAGTATAGCACTGCTCCAAAACTAATTGCGTCAAAAAACAGGGATCATATGCGCCATTTCCTCCTGTAGCCACATGCACACAAACTAAAATACAAGCAGTGCAAGGAATAGATACGATTGTTCAGCTCATACAGTTCTTTAGTTCACACGACCACAAGATAGACTGCAAATTACACTATGGATAGACTGCAGATTAGGACCACAAGATAGACTGCAGATTACGACGACGACGACGACTAAGATAGCAAAAGTTCAGAGAGCCTTCCATCGTTGGTTTCATCCTGTGCAGTAAAAAATCATTTTGGCATGAGCTCATGTTCAGGTTTAGGTTTATTAACATGAGCATATAAACATACAGTGCTATCTGGTTCATTAAAACGAAAGAAAAATTTAATCAGAACCCAATTTTCAGGTTGCAGCTAATTCCAAGGACTAACCTTACTCCACAAGCAACAATGGAGATAACTTATCACTGCCAGATTGCCACCCTGCAGAAACCAAAATAATGGTCAATGATCATTCAAACATTAACAGGTGCACATGTGTGTGTGTGTGTGTGTGTATATATATATATATATATATATATATATATATATATATATATATATATAGGGTAATTATTCCGTACTCCTAGGGAGTAATTACTCTCATATGTATATCTCAATATTTGTAGTATATATAGCCTGACAAAGTATATGTACGCGGAGTATATGATCATACTAGAACATCTACGGTAGTATATTTGTCGAGTATGCATATATACATGAAGTATATGATTATACTTACTTTATATACTACTGTAATGGCATTATAGTAATGTATTAAAAAATATATGCTCTGTTAAATTTTTTCGCGTAGTATGATTTAGAGTATATTAAAATAAGTATGTAAACATACTCAAAGTTGAAAGGATCAAGATGCCCAAGAGGGGAGTGAATTGGCCTTTTCTAAAACTTCTTGCAAGAATTAAGACCTATCAAGCCCCAATTAACCCCCTAGTGCCTAGAAGTGTGTTTGACAAGAATCAATCGCACAAAAGACTATCGCTAAACCATTTCTACTCTAGCATGGCAATTCAACTTATGAAAGAACAACAAGTAACTGCGGAATTGAATTGCTCAAAGGTAAATGCGTAATAAAGAGAGTAGAGATGACACGACGATCTTTTTGCCGAGGTATCGAGGTGTCGGCACACCCCCTAGTCCTCGTTGGAGCACCCGCGCAAGGGTATCGCTCCCCCTTGATCCGCGCAAGGATCAAGTGCTCACTACAAGCTGATTCTTCGCCACTCCGGCCCGGTGAATCGCTCGCTACCGGTCACAACTTGGCTTGGGTCATCCACAATGCCTCCGGATGATCACCAAGCTCTCCGATCGCCACCAAGCCGTCTAGGTGATGCCGATCACCAAGAGTAACAAGCAAGAACTCTCGCTTGACCAACGCAAGGCTAATGAGATGGGTGGATGCACACTTGCTACTCTCAATTCACTAATGAGGTGTTTGATCACTCAATTATCAAATCTCTCAACCTCACTAGGCCTCTTGCACTCACTTGCACTCACAATGTGTTTGGCAACCTTTCAAATGAGCAAGAGTTACAGCATGAAAGAGGGGGAGGCATATTTATACCCCCCAACTAGAAACATGCACGAAGGGGTAAGTCCAGCCAGTTATGCACTGACCGGACGCACCTGTCGGGTTGACCGGACGCGTCCGGTCAGTGCCTAACGGCTATGTGACGTTAGGTCTGACACTTGTACGAAGTGTTGACCGGACGCTTGCATGCGTCCGATCACTACTGACCGGACGCGTCCGGTCGACAATTTTCCTCTCTGGACGCGACCGGACTCACCCCACTGGTGCGTCCGGTCGATTGCTGAGGAGCGTCCGGTCACAACCAGGCCCAGCCCTCAGCCAACACTACTGACCGGACGCATGCCTCAGCGTCCGGTCACTAGGGTTTGAGCGTCCGGTCGCATTTTGAAGTCCAAAACGACTTTGGTTTGCGACGCTCCCTTCACGAACTTTCTTCCTTATGATCTTAGGGACCTTTCTAAGCTACCTAGGGCTTTGGTTAACAAGTGTGCACCACACCTAACTCAAAAGTCTCACCTAGGTCAAGCTACCCATTCAAACCCCTCTTAATAGTACAGCCAAAGATAAAAGAAAGACCTATGCTACTCTAAGTGTCCTTCAACACCAAATGACACTTAGGACTAGCCTATCACCGTCTTCGTCGTCCATCCTTTGAAAACCAAACAAATTCTATCAATAAAGAGGGCATGAATACCATAGTGCCCTCACGATCATCATTACCATGACCTAACTCAACTGTTTCTGCAAAACACACGTTAGTCATAGTAATTTACCGTTGTCATCCAATCACCGAAACCCACTGGGGGCCTAGATGCTCACAATCTCCCCCTTTTTGGTGATTGATGACAACCTCAAGTATGTTTGAAAGAGAGGTGAGGTTTTCAATAGCTTGGTTCATATAAGCATGTGACAATAAGATCAAAAGGGGTTAGGCATGCTTATACAAACCAAGTCCACATAAGTACTCAACATAATAAGAGTTAACACAAGTACTTATGAACAAGGTCATTTATCAGAGTATAAGTGCGGAAGCAAAGTAAAAGAGCATAATCAAGTGACATGTAGAAAATAACGAGTTAAGCATATAATGTCACAATTGAGCATAAACGAGTGACATGGAATATATAACAAGTGAAGCATATCACGTCACATCCAAAAGTCATACACATATCGTGCAAGTGCCAAAAGATAAATATGTATGCATATGAGTGCAAGATCATACAAAAGAACCGAAACTCTCTCACAGGCTCCCCCTAAGTCTAACATACGCTCTCTCCCCCTTTGGCATCAAGAACCAAAACCTAAGGGTCAGAAGGCGGAACGAGAGCAGACGAGTCGGGTGACGAGGTGCGCGGAAGAGTCTCGAACTGAGCAAGATAGGCCTCCTCGTCGGACGACGAACTATGAGCTGGCTGACCCTCGAACACTGGACGTGTAGGTGAAGCAGTCTGGGTCTGCTCAGCTGACTCGGGAGCTGTCTCTGGCGCTGGGAGCTCTGGCTGTGGGGGCTCTGTCTCGGGAACCTCTGACTCTGTAGGCGCTGGCGCTGGAAGCTCGGTCTCGGGAAGAGGGTCCACTGTCTCGATCACTACCACTGACACGGTCGTCGAAGCCTCAGGCGCTGAACTGACTGGCAAAGTCGAACTCTGAGAGACCGGTGGCTCGAACGACGCTACTGAGGAGGGGAGTGTCTCTGTAGTACCAGTAGCAGGAGCAGGAGCTGGAGCTGAGGTCACCGGCAAGTGAAACTGAGGAGGGGTAGGCAGGCCGGTGAGCTTGCTGAAAGAAGCCTCCAGACTCCGCGGGGTCACTAGAACCGACTCCGTCTGAGTAGGAGTGAAGCCTGAGTGGATCGGCGTGAACCCTGGCTGCGGCCCTGGCAGAGGTGAAGTGAACCACTGAGGGTACTGTGGAAAGGGCGAGACCGTCGACGGGGGGACAGACGTGTAGTACGAGGTCGACGGTCCGGGCTGCTGCAGCTGAAATTGAGACGGCTGAGGTAACTGTGGAAGAGCCGCCATCCTCTCCATGAAAGCAAGTGTCTGAGTCTGAAGCTGGATCATCTGCTGTTGGAGAGCGTCCTAGCGCTCCTGTGCCTGTGCTGCTGCCACTGCCTGTGCCTCTACCAGTCGAGTCTGCTCCTGTGCCTGTCATCGCTGCTCCTCAGCCTGACGCTGAACCTCCTCAGTAAGTCGGGACTGCTGCTGCTCCATCCGAGAAAGAATAGCCAGGAGTGCTGGATTAGAGCCGACCATGCGCGAGGAGGAGGCCTCTGAGTCGTGAGCCGCCGGTGGACGCATCCTCGGAAGAGGAGCGTAGTCGTCATCGGTGCTGTCAGACGGAAACTCATCGTCGGGGTCCTCTCCCTCTGCCTCAAGCTGCGCGAGCTCAGCCTCTACCAACTGACTAACAGCCTCATCCTGCTGTGCCTCTGTCTCTGTGACAACCGGCCTCTGACGCTGACCCCTGGGACGAGTGTCTGGACGATCCCCGGCAATCTGTCGAGTGTCGTACACGGGGAACTCCGTCGGGGACTGAAGGAGCTCAGGAAGCAGCGCCGGAATGATCCTCCTCAAAAGGTAGCAGATCATGTGAGCATAGGGAAGCTGCCGGTGACCCTTGAATCCCTCTGCCAGTGTATCCTCCATCTCAGAAATAATCACATCCCAAATATCAAACTCCAGCTGAGAAACCAGGTGGTGAACTAGCCAGATCTGAATACGTGTCAGCCCCTCTCTGTAGCCTGTCCGGGGTAGAAGAGTGCGCCTCATGACCTCGTTCACGAGACGGGCCGTCGGCGTCAAGTCACGAGGACGCCGGCTGGACCCCTCGCCGAACGGCTCCCGGAAGCAGGCACGAACCAAGTCTGCTGGTGGAATCTCTCCTGCGTGTGGTCGCCTGGGTGGCTCTGTCTCTCCATAGCAAACCTTGGTCGCATACGCTGTCAGACCGAGGTACTCTCTGGCACGGGCACTGTAGAGCCTGTAGGACCTCCCCCTGAAAGCAAAGTGGAGGAACCGGTGATCCGGGGAGATCCACAGGGACGCGTAGAACTACCGAACCCAATCCTCAACATACTGACCACTGCGTTGCAGAAGATCCGCTAACCCAGGCAGATAGGATAGCATAGGGTGAATAGCCTCTCCAGCAACTGCAACAATAGTCTCCAGCGGGCAGACTCTGTGGGGACGGATATGAACGCCGCTGTTGACATATGCTCTGTAGAAATCTTCCTGAATAACAGTGTAGAAGCCCTCGGCGGCCTGAGGGTGCCTGGCAGCTGGGAACCACTCCTCGTACGGGATCAGGCGCAGTGCCTGTACCTGACGTGCTGTCGCAGCCCGCAGGTCCAAGTGCTCCATAGGTGGGGGTCCTTGTGGCCTCGGAGGGGGTCGACCACCCCGCCTCTGCCCCTGAGGTCGAGGAGACACCTGAGTGCGAGAGCGGGTGGACCTGCGGAGTGGCTGCTGAGCTGGCTGCTCCTCTGTCTGACCCTCTGCCTGGGTCTCTGTAGCTGAACTAGGCTCTGGAGCTGACCCACTAGCTGTGGCTGCTGCGAGAGCTGAGGCTGCCTCTGACGGAAACTGGAAGTCTGGAGGGAGAAGCTCAGCTCGGTCGTCGAGAGAGTATGCGTGTCCCTGAATCCTGACGACGCCACCCTCAGTCTGAAGCAGAGCCTGGACCTGCTGCTCTGTGAGTAAGTCACGAACCCTCTGACCGCTCTGCTGACCACTGCCCTAACTCTCCTGAGCTGAAGTCGGGTCTCGAATACGAAGACCCCCTGCCTGACCGCCCTGCTCTGCCCTCTCGGCTGCTCGAGCTGCTGCAAGTGCGATCTCTGAATCCCGATCAAGGCGCTTGCGCTTCTTGGAGACGAGCTTCTGCGGCCTCTTCTCCTTGTCACTAGAAGGAGGGCGAGAGGAGGAGGATCTGCCCCAGGACCTCTGCCGACGTTCTTGCAGCGAGCCATCGCTACAAGAACAAAACCACTGCCTCTGACTGCCGCTGAGAACCACTGACACAGACGAGACCCACTGCCACTAAGAACCACTGCCGATCAAACAGAGGACTGGACTGAACCTCAGAGGCTTGGCCTCGTTCCGTATCCGCGAGCTTGGCCCTGGATTTAGCTGTCACTGCCACACGGCTCACTGACACGGTCCCGACTCACTGCAATAGATAGATGGGGATATATATAAGCATATAATCTAGAGAGAAGAAGCCTATCGGAAGCAAAGCAAAAGGAAAGAGAGATATGAGGCATGGCTTTGCGACCTGATGAGACGCGACAAACTGACGAAGCGGGGAGAAGGGACCGACACGTGCGGGCACCACGACGACTCGCCGAAAGGATCTGCGCGAGTATTAGGGCAAAAACACAGTTAGATGGGCATGAACGTCGGTTGAAGCATTTTGTCGAACACGTGGCATGCACAGTTTGGAGAAGGAGGTAGGGAGCTCACGAGGTCAATGCTACTGGCTGAGGGGGAGGTCGCCGAAGAGGAGAACAGCCACAGGGACGACTTTCGAGGTGAGCGCCGGCGACCGGAGGAAGCCTGACGGGCGAGCGGTGATGCGGGCGCTGCGAGGAGGGGGCTCGGGCGCGCGGAGGTGGAGCTGCGCTGGCACGGCGAGGAGGCGGGGCAGCGGGCGGGCGCGGGCGCAGGTGTGGTGGCCGGGGAGGCGCAGCAGTGCGGCGGCGCGGGGTGGGAGCGGCGGTGCGGCGGTCGGCCGGCGAGCTAGGGTTTGGGTGGGGAATTGGCGGTGACCGAGTCGGGCAGCGAGGAGAAGGAAGACGAGGACGCGGGCCCACGTGTCGGTTGAAGAACAAATCGCGTGGATTAAGTGGCGACCGGACGCACTCAACGAAATGACCGGACGCACGAGGCTCAGAGTCTGGTCACAAACAGAGAGCATCCAAAATGTCTTTTGCGCGACCGGACGCGTCCTGTCGCATACGATCGGACACACCGAGCGTCCGATCCCGACACAGCAAACGATCGGATGCACGCACACACTCTTGACCGGACGCGCCGATGGTACTGTTCACCTGCGCGTGAGATGAATTGACCGGACGCACCTGGAGCGTCCGGTCACAGGAAAACCCTGTTTTGACTCGATTTTTTCGCGCCGACTTCTCCCAACCAAGTTCCAACTCAAATAAAACGCAAATAAACACCAGTTGGAACCTAGAGGAGTTGCCTCTCTCAAACCCTCAAAATTTTCAAATATTTTGCCATAGGCTAATTTAGTTTTGTAGATAAAATAGGCAATAAAACCCGAGGAGACAACATGTGGCCACCAAAACTAGGGGTCTTAACCAATTAGAGCCTCAAATGCTCCCTCTAGCGGTGGACGAACACAGTGGTTGCTCAAAGCTTAACCGAAAAGGAATGACAAAGCAACACACATGCATATGCAATGCAATACGGAATTTGAATCTAGGTTGCTTGTCAAGTTTGCTCATGGGTAAGCTTCTTCACACGCTTTTTAGGGCGGTTATCTTAACCACGTCTGACAAGCCTATATGCATAGCAGAATTTAAACATGGCATATGATACAATGCAATGCAAAGACAACCCCCTTTCACCTTTTGACAAAGTTACTTAGATCAAGCACATTAAGCTCACTTCGCAATCTATAAAGAGTGTTTTCATCTAGGGGTTTTGTGAAAATATCCGCCAATTGATATTCGGTTCTAACTCCCTCTAAGGATATATCTTTCTTGGAAACATGATCTCTAAGAAAGTGATGGCGAATATCTATGTGCTTTGTGCGAGAGTGTTGAACCGGGTTGTTAGCAAGCTTAACCGCGCTGTCATTGTCACACAACAAAGGTACCCTTTCTAGAACTACACCATAGTCTAAAAGGGTTTGTTTCATGTAAAGGATTTGTGCACAACAAGCACCCGCGGCTATGTATTCCGCCTCGGCGGTAGACAAGGCCACACTATTTTGCTTCTTTGAACTCCATGACACTAGTGATCTCCCAAGCAAATGGCACCCTCCGGATGTGCTTTTTCTATCTACTTTGCAACCCACGTAATCCGAATCAGAATACCCAACGAGTTGGAAGTTAGCTCCTTTGGGATACCAAAGGCCAAAACTTGGGGTGTGCTTTAGGTACCTAAGGATTCTCTTCACCGCTACAAGATGTGATTCCCTAGGATCGGCTTGAAAACGAGCACACATGCACACACTAAACATGATGTCGGGCCTAGATGCGGTCAAATATAACAAGCTACCAATCATAGAACGGTAGAGAGTTTGATCAACCGGGTTACCTCCCACATCTAGGTCGAGATGTCCATTTGTTGGCATTGGAGTCTTGATAGGCTTGCAATCATCCATGTTGAAGCGCTTGAGGAGGTCTTTTGTGTACTTCTCTTGAGATATGAAAGTCCCCTCCTTCAATTGCTTGACTTGGAAGCCTAGGAAGAATGTGAGCTCTCCAATCATGGACATTTCGAACTCCTTCGACATCAAGTCACCAAATTCCTTGCAATAGGCTTCATTTGTTGACCCGAAGATGATATCATCAACGTAGACTTGACAAATGAAGATTTCTCCATCAAGCTTCTTGGTGAATAGTGTGGTGTCGACCATCCCAATGGTGAAGCCCTTCTCAATGAGGAAGTCCCGAAGGCGCTCGTACCAAGCTCTTGGGGCTTGCTTGAGCCCATATAGCGCCTTGGACAACCTATAAACGTGATTAGGATATCTAGGGTCTTCAAACCTGGGAGGTTGATCAACATAGACTAGTTCATTTATGAAGCCATTTAAAAATGCACTTTTCACATCCATTTGATATAATTTAATGTCATGATGTGATGCATATGCAAGGAGGATACGGATGGCTTCGAGTCTTGCAACCGATGCAAAGGTCTCTCCAAAATCCAAACCTTCAACTTGAGAGAACCCCTTTGCCACTAGCCTTGCCTTGTTTCTAACAACCTTGCCTTGATCATCTTGCTTGTTCCTAAACATCCATTTTGTTCCAATGACTCTTGCGCCTTTGGGTCGCTCTTCAAGTGTCCAAACTTGGTTGCGGGTGAAGTTGTTCAATTCTTCATGCATAGCATTCACCCAATCCGGATCACCTAGAGCTTCATCTACAATGGTAGGCTCAACAAGAGACACAAAGGAGTGATGTTCAATAAATAAAGCAAGTTTTTGAGATCGAGTTCCTTACACCCCTTGTTGGACTCCCTATGATGAGATCTTGAGGATGAGCTTGTAGTAGAGGAGTAGTCCTTTGATCAACCACTTGAGGGGCCGCTTGTGGAGCATCAACATCTTGAGCTTGTACCATCATTTGATCATGGGAGACATGAGTATCTTCAAATGGATCCCTCCCATCTTTGTCATCAACAAGTGGTACATTGGATGAGGATGGCTTGTCAATCACTTGCACATCATCATCATCATCTTTAGGCTTGATAGCTCCAACCGGCATGTTCTTCATTGCTTCCCTCAATGGTTCATCACCTACATCATCAAGATTTTCATGCTCTCCTTGAGAGCCATTAGATTCATCGAATTCCACATCATATGTTTCTTCTACCATCCCGGTGGCATGGTTGAATACTCGATATGCTTTGGACTTCAATGAGTAACCAACAAGAAAACCAATATCACATCGGCGTTGAAACTTCCCTAGGTGTTGGCACTTCTTGTAGATGTAGCATTTGCACCCAAACACTCTAAAGAATGATATATCCGGCTTCTTGTTGTTGATTAGCTCATAGGGGGTCTTGCCAAGGAGACGATGGGGGAACAACCGATTTGATGCATAGCAAGCGGTGTTGATTGCTTCCGCCCAAAATCTTTCCGGTGTAGTGTACTCATCTAGCATTGTCCTTGCTAGGGTGATTAGAGTCCGGTTCTTCCTCTCAACTACCCCATTTTGTTGTGGTGTATATGTTGTGGAGACTTCATGCTTGATCCCAACTTCATCACAATATTCTTCAATGTGGGTGTTGTCGAACTCTCTTCCATTGTCACTTCTTATCTTCTTGATTTTCAAGTAAAATTCATTTTGGGCTCTCTTGGCAAACTTCTTGAATGAAGGGGTTGCTTCAGATTTGTCATGAAGAAAGAATATCCAAGTGTATCTTGAATAGTCATCAACAATCACTAGACAATAGAGATTTCCACCCAAGCTAGCATATGTTGTTGGCCCAAATAGATCCATGTGGAGTAGCTCTAACTCTCTTGATGTTGATACAAAGGCTTTGGTTAGATGAGTGTTTGCAACTTGCTTGCCGGCTTGACATGCACTACACAATTTGTCCTTCTTAAATTTGACATCCTTCAAGCCCCTAACCAAATCCTTCTTCAATAGCTTGTTGAGAGTGTTCATTCCAACATGTGCCAATCTTCTATGCCACAGCCAACCAAGTGATTGCTTAGTGAACAAACATGTCTTCAAGTTGGCATCTTCGGAGGTGAAATCCACTAAATAGAGATTGTTGTATCTAAAGCCCTTGAATATCACTTGTGTATCATCTTTCTTGGTCACAACCACTTCCTTGTCGGTGAACAAACATTGAAAGCCAAGATCACATAGTTGCCCAACAGATAGCAAGTTGAAGCTCAATGATGCAACTAGAAGTACATTGGAGATGGTATGATCATTTGAAATTGCCACTTTGCCCAATCCCTTGACATTGCCCTTTGAGTTGTCACCAAATGTTATCTTTTCTTGGTCATCGACGTTCTCTTCTAGTGAGGTGAACATCCGGGGATCACCGGTCATATGTTGTGTGCAACCTCTATCAATCACCCAATGAGATCCACCGGTCTTGTAGTTCACCTACACACACAAGAAATCAAGCTTGAGCTTTTGGGACCCAAACTTGTTGCGGTCCCTTAATCTTCTCTACTAGTGACTTTGCAACCCAAATTTGCTTTGGCCTATTCTTGTTAGGAGGCCCCATGAACATGACTTTCATCTTGCCACTAGAGTCTTGTCTAAGCATGTAGTGAGCATTGAAAGCAAAGGGCCTAGCATGCTTGGGCAAGGGTGTAGGTTTAGACTCTTCACAATCATGAGCAAAGTGTCCTTCCTTTCCACACTCATAGCATCTTCCAATCTTCTTCTTCTTTGGCTTAGTGATGCTCTTGCGTTGCTTCATCTTCTCTTCAAGAAAGCCAATGCCATTTCTATTTGTCTTCATGACGGTGTTCATGAGAAGCTCACTTTGAAGACATTGACCCTTGGTGAAGTTCCTCAATCCGGTGGTGAGGTGCTCTTTCTCCTTCTTGAGCTTGTCATTCTCTTGTTGGAGTTGCAATTGAGATGGTGTCATTTTGTAGTCCCTCTCCATCTTCAATCTCTTGTTCTCTTCTTTTAGCATGTCTAGCTCAAGTGTCATGCTATAGTCATCATCATTAGTTTGAATGATAACTTGCTTGGTGGTTATAAGCTTCTCTAGATCAACCTTGAGCTTTGCATTCTCATTCTTGATCTTGACATAGTCATCATAGTGATCGGCCACAACCACACTCTTGCCTTTGCCACTAGCTCTTTGCTCATCATGCTCACCAACCAAGTCCTCACAAGATGTTGCTATGTCACACTTAACAACAAGGTTAGGAGCATCAAGTGTCTCATGTGAAAGCATATCATAAGTAATGGTGAGAGCATCATAGTCAACTTTCACTTGAGTGTATTGTTCTTTTAGCAAAGCATAACTAGTGGTAAAGTCACTATGCATCTTATCAAGTTTTTCATTTTTAGCTTTGAGCTCCTTGTTAGAGGATTTGAGCTCCTTGATGGATGATGACATAGTAGCAAGTTCATCTTTTAACTCATCACTAGCATGAATAGCATGATCATATTTCTCAACAAGAGATTTATTTTCATCAACAAGCTTTTCATTTTTAGCTCTAGTCTTTCTTATGATTTTAGAGTAGTCGTTTAGCAATTTGACAAGCTCATCATAAGTAGGTGCCTCAAATTCACCATCACTATCACTATCACTAGAGTCATCATCGCTTTGTACCTTCCGGTCACCCTTGGCCATAAGGCATAGGTGTGTAGATGATGATGGTGATGGTGGTGGTGGTGGTGTAGAGGAGCCAATGACTAGAGCGGCCACCTTCTCCTTCTCATCATCACTATCTTTATTTGATGAGCCACCAGAGGAGTCAATGTCGGTGAGCCAATCACCAACAATGTAAGCCTTGCCACCTTTCTTGTGGTATTGCTTCTTCTTCTTGCCATCCTTCTTGTAGTAGTGCTTCTCATTCTTCTTCTCATCTTCACTTGATGAGTCATACTTCTTGCCCTTGTTGTTGTTCTTGTAGCTCTCTTTCTTGGTCTTGGTGCATTGATGAGCAAGATGGCCAAGCTCACCGCAATTGTAGCAATCCATTTCGGAGATTGGCCTCCTCTTGCTACTTGTGAAGAACTTCTTCTTTCTTGAGTCAAAATTGACTCCATTCTTGTGAAGCTTCTTCAACATCTTGGCGGTCCTTCTCACCATGAGAGCGATGTTGGAATCATCCTCTTCATCACTTGAGCTCTCATGATGCACCTCAATAGCCTTGGACTTGCCCTTCTTGTCATGGCTAGCTTTGAAGGCCAAGTCCTTCTTCTTGTCGGTGGTGGAGCCACCACTTGGTGTGATGTGCATGTACATCTCATGCGCATTGATCTTTCCCAAGATTTGAGTTGGTGTAGCGGTGGAAAGATCGCCTTGATGTAGCACTGTCACTATGTGTCCATACTTCTCAATTGGAAGGACACAAAGGATCTTCCTCACCACATCGGATGGTTGCATTTGTGTGAGGCCAAGTCCATTGAGTTCCTCTACAAGAACATTCAACCGTGAGTACATTTCATTTGCACTCTCATTTGCATGCATATCAAAAGTGTGAAGCTTTTGCATAACTAAATGATAGCGTTCCTCACGCTCACTCTTGGTTCCCTCATGGAGCGCACAAATGTTTTCCCATAGATCATGGGCATTTTTGTGGTTTCGAACACGGTTGAACACATCTTTGCAAATGCCTCTAAAAAGGATGTTTTTGGCTTTTGCATTCCATTTATCATTTTCCTCCTCATTAGGAGTGAGGCTTGTGCCTTCCTTGGGTTTGGCAAAGCCGGTGATTGCGGCATCGTGGCATTTGACATCAACCGCTTCTAGGTACGACTCCATACAGATTTTCCAATATGGAAAGTCGTCTCCCTCAAACATGGGAGGTGGTCCATCACCTCCGGACATCTTAACTCTAGGCGGTTAAGCCTAAATCGAGAGCACAAGGCTCCGATACCAATTGAAAGGATCAAGATGCCCAAGAGGGGGGGTGAATTGGGCTTTTCTAAAACTTCTTGCAAGAATTAAGACCTATCAAGCCCCAATTAACCCCCTAGTGCCTAGAAGTGTGTTTGACAAGAATCAATCGCACAAAAGACTATCGCTAAACCATTTCTACTCTAGCATGACAATTCAACTTATGAAAGAACAACAAGTAACTGCGGAATTGAATTGCTCAAAGGTAAATGCGTAATAAAGAGAGTAGAGATGACACGACGATCTTTTTGCCGAGGTATCGAGGTGTCGGCACACCCCCTAGTCCTCGTTGGAGCACCCGCACAAGGGTATCGCTCCCCCTTGATCCGCGCAAGGATCAAGTGCTCACTACAAGCTGATTCTTTGCCACTCCGGCCCAGTGAATCGCTCGCTACCGGTCACAACTTGGCTTGGGTCATCCACAATGCCTCCGGATGATCACCAAGCTCTCCGATCGCCACCAAGCCATCTAGGTGATGCCGATCACCAAGAGTAACAAGCAAGAACTCTCGCTTGACCAACGCAAGGCTAATGAGATGGGTGGATGCACACTTGCTACTCTCAATTCACTAATGAGGTGTTTGATCACTCAATTATCAAATCTCTCAACCTCACTAGGCCTCTTGCACTCACTTGCACTCACAATGTGTTTGGCAACCTTTCAAATGAGCAAGAGTTACAGCATGAAAGAGGGGGAGGCATATTTATACCCCCCAACTAGAAACATGCACGAAGGGGTAAGTCCAGCCAGTTATGCACTGACCGAACGCACCTGTCGGGTTGACCGGACGCGTCCGGTCAGTGCCTAACGGCTACGTGACGTTAGGTCTGACACTTGTACGAAGTGTTGACCAGACGCTTGCATGCGTCCGATCACTACTGACTGGACGCGTCCGGTCGACAATTTTCCTCTCTGGAACCTCTCTGGACGCGACCGGACTCACGCCCTTGGTGCATCCGGTCGATTGCTGAGGAGCATCCGGTCACAACCAGGCCCACCCCTCAGCCAACACTACTGAGTACTGACCGGACGCATGCCTCAGCGTCCGGTCACTAGGGTTTGAGCATCCGGTCGCATTTTGAAGTCCAAAACGACTTCGGTTTGCGACGCTCCCTTCACGAACTTTCTTCCTTATGATCTTAGGGACCTTTCTAAGCTACCTAGGGCTTTGGTTAACAAGTGTGCACCACACCTAACTCAAAAGTCTCACCTAGGTCAAGCTACCCATTCAAACCCCTCTTAATAGTACGACCAAAGATAAAACAAAGACCTATGCTACTCTAAGTGTCCTTCAACACCAAATGACACTTAGGACTAGCCTATCACCGTCTTCGTCGTCCATCCTTTAAAAACCAAACAAATTCTATCAATAAAGAGGGCATGAATACCATAGTGCCCTCACGATCATCATTACCATGACCTAACTCAACTGTTTCTGCAAAACACACGTTAGTCATAGTAATTTACCGTTGTCATCCAATCACCGAAACCCACTGGGGGCCTAGATGCTCACAAAAGTGATAAATGAGTATACACCCATACGCAACATGGTTTATTGAAGATGAGAGTAACTACTCCCGGGAGTATAGAATAATTACCCTATATATATATATATAAATCATACAAAAATATAGAACAATTACATGTAGTTTTTCTCAAGCGTGAGGTTTAGGTGCACGAGCACCAAACTTATTCCAAATATGTTCCACCAAATCATTCTTAATTCGACGATGAGCCGATCGATCTCGAATACTAGTATCATTTTCTAAAGCTCTATCTAACGGAACTTCCTGATCCGGAGAGAATTTCGGTTCTTGAACGGTTGATGAACTAGGAGGCACATTTAGATCCAGATTTTCTTCAATAATTTCTACTTCTTTCTCATCTTCAACTATCATATTGTGAAGAATGATGAAAGCTAGCACAACATCACGGAGTACAGCTCTGTCATGTAGACGAGCTGGTCGTTTTAAGATGCACCATCGACGCTACAATACACCAAAGGCCCTCTCGATATCCTGTAAGTGCAATCAAGCCCTAAGTGGGTTTTGGTGTTGATGATCACCGAATTAGAGGTCTAATGAGATTTGTTGAGTTGACAAGCAGGAAATTGCAAACGAAAGGATGGCATACATGGCTGATGGGTACCCAATTGTTTTCATGATGGTTTCCGACTCAAAGGAGGATTAACTCGTTTTTCATTTCGAATTTGAGTTTAGGAATGTCGTACTATCAAGAGGGATTCTAGCACCCACAGTCAAATTGTGTTACCAATACTCAATCTTTGTCAAAGAGATATACCTTCAGCCATCTTTCTAACCCCACAAGTTTCACCCTGATCTGATCACCTTGGGGAGATCGGCAGTGCCAATCATAACTGGACCGTTGGAACCAGACTATATATACCTTTTCAGAAAGCCCAAAAATGGCCCAGTAAACCAGTGCTTCTTCCAGCTCGCATTCTGACCGTTGCAGAAAGGCTCTCTCTCTCACTCACTCCTCCATTGTTGCTCTCAAAGCTTTCAAGTGGATCTCCCATTCTAGCCACTAAAACTTGAAAGAGAGGGCAGCAAAACTCGATTAGAGAGCCGATCCATTGATTCCCAAAGTCTTAAGAGCATTGGTTCACGTTTGGCCGGAGGTTCTAGGGTTTATTACTCTTGGAGCTTGCTCCTAGCCGGCTAGGCGTCGCCCTTGAGCTTGCCATCGGTTGTGGCAGCCTAGGGAGGTTTGTAATCGTATTCTTGAAGCTAAGAAATCACCCCTCATCTCAAGAGTTAGCTCTCTTGACTTGAGAACGAGGAAAAGGGCAAACCTAAGTGGTGAGCTTGAGCCTTGGCGGCGTACCTCAACAACGTGGAGTAGGTTAACCTTTGTGGTGAACCAAACCACGTGATAAATCATTGTGTCACCTTGTGCTTTAGTTTACTTTCCTATTTGTGATGTGATTCTAGGGTTTGAGCTCATACTTGTGCTTCTAGTTTCTGTTATACTTGTGAACTGTAAAATCTTGCAGAAAGTTTACTCTCTCTGTGTGTGACATTCTGTCTCACACTCGCGCAACATGTTTTCATTCCTATCTAGATCGGCAGTGCCGACCAAAGGATCGGCAGTGCCGATCAGGCTACTAATCGAATTAGTTTTTGAGTTTTGACAGGCCTATTCAACCCCCCCTTCTAGGCCTCTAGAGATCAAGTGGTATCAAAGTCGGTTGCCTTATATACGCTTCACCGTGTAAGGTATGGAGACCGAAGATGGTTCGGGAGGTGTGAAGAAGGTCGATGTGCATCTCGATGATGAGAGCAGCGAGCTCAGCGCTTCCACAGCGCACGACCATCCTCTTCCTCTAGCCCCAACCGACGTCGACAAGCCCATCAATCTGGTTGAGAAAGAGAGGAAGAAGGAAGAAAAGAGACTAAGAAGAGAAGCTCGGGAAAAGCAAAGAGAATAAATCGATAGATTGCTTCAAGAGAAGAGAGAAAGAAAAGAGTTGAGAAGAAAGATTCGAGCAGCAAGAGAAGAAGAAAAGAAGGAGAAGGCCAAGGAAAAATCCAAGAAGAAAGTCGATCCTCCACCAAGTGACTCATCAAGCTCCGATGATGGAGATGATGATGAGTCCTACCACAAGAAGAAAAGCAAGAGGAAGGAGAAGGATGAGGACATCAGCAACAACAAGAAGAAATACTCGGCCGTATCCTTTAACTATTCTTATTTGACTAACCATGATCGCAAGTCTTTCATCAACGTGCCCGCGGGAAAGTTGCCTCATTTTGATGGGACCAACTTTGCCAAGTGGAAGCACTTGATGAGGGCTTATCTTATTGGTCTTCACCCCGGTCTTTGGGAGATTGTGTGTAGGGGATTTGAGCCACCGGTTGATCCCGAAGACCCCACAAATAAAGAGATGGTGGCTGTCCATCTCAACAGACAAGCCACAAGTGTGCTTCTAAGTGCACTAGATGGTGAAGAGTACAATAGAGTGATGGGTGTTGATGTTGCCAAGCAGATTTGGGACACCTTGCACATTGCCCATGAAGGGGTGGACAAGGTGAGGAAGGCTAGAGTTGAATTGTTGATGGCCAAGCTCAACCAGTTTGTGATATTGGAAAAATGAAGGGCCACAAGAGATGTTTGATAGGTTGATGACCATAGTTGGAAAGATTAGAGGCTATGGTTGTGATGAGTTGGATGACCACAAGGTACTGAAAGTCATGCTAGAGGCATATCTACCAAGAAATGAGACCATGGTCACTTTGATTAGAGACAAGAAGAAGTTTGAGAAATTCACTCCAAATGATGTGCTTGGAAGAATATTGACACATGATATGCAAAAAGAAGAAGCAAATGAGAGAAGGAAACTTGGTGAGTTGCAAGCCAAGTTGGATGGCCTCAAGATCAAGGAGATAGCACTAAAGGCAAAGAAGACAAGCAAGTCAAGCACCTCAAACAAGAGCAAGGGCAGCAACCAAGCAACTACAAGCAAGCCAAAGACACTCAAGCAAGATCAAGTACAAGAAGCTACACCATCATCATCAAGTGAAGATATAAGTGATGGTGAACATTGTGAAGAAATCGGTGACATGGCACTTTTCATTAAGAGATACAACAAGAGCTTGAGAAATCAAGGCTACAAGTTCACTAAGAGGAAGTTTCCAAACAAGAAGAAGAGGCTTTGCTACAATTGTGGTAGCACCGAGCATTTTATTGCAAAGTGCCCACATGAGCTCAAAGATGGCAAGTACAAGAAGGACAAGAAAGAGAGCAAGCATGAGTACAAGAAAGGTCATAGGGACATGGGAGAAGCTCACATTGGTCATGAATGGGATTCAACAAATGAAGCATCAAGTGAGGAGGATGAGAAGATTGCAACCGTGGCCATTCAACATGCATCCTCCACACCCAAGCTATTTGACAACTTGATTGATGACGAGCATCACAACTCTCACATTTGTCTTATGGGCAAAAGTGAGAAGGTAAAATCAATTCTCATTCCCTCTCTAACTCTAAATGATATCTCTAGTAGTGATCTTAGTGATACCTCTAGTGATGATGAATCTAGTGATGAAGAGTTAGATAATATAACTAGAAACTTGGATAAGAAGACCAAACTCTATATTACTAAGCTATTGGAGGAACTAAAGAAAGTTCAAGTTGAGCTAGCAACTAGAGATGATGATCTCATTGCACAAGAGAACATTTACATAGCTAGTAAGGAAGCTCTTGCATTAGAGAGAAGTGAGGTGGCTGCCTTGCGCAAGGCCTTGGCCAAAGAGAAATAAAGCCATGCTATCACAAAGAAGGAAAATGTTGCACTCAAGCAAAAGTATTGTAACTTGGATGAAAAGTACAAGGAGCTTGAGCTGCAATATAACATTCTTTGGGATAGCAACTCACATCCCTCTAAGGCAGCGAATGAATCTACTCCCTTCACTAGTCAAGGATGTGGAAAATGTTATAATATTGATATAAATGCTTATTCCACTAACCTTGCAAACATGGAGGCAATGAGAAAGGAAATTGCTAGGCTCAATGAGATGATTGGTCAAGGGTGCAACAACAAAGGTATACACATTGGTACCAAGAAAGTAAATGAACAAAGTAAGCCCAAGTACATAGATGGAAGACATCCTTTCATCAAGGATGGTTTGGGTCACACAAAAGGAGGCAAAACCAATGGAAGAAACAAGGTAAATGTCTATGAGTGTGTTCAGTTCATGAGCAAGGGCAAGATTGGTACAGATCAGCCTGCACAGATGTCAGCACAGCAACCAGCCAGATCAGCACTGCCCCGCAGGGTCGGCAGTGCCGATGGCTTGGTTGGCAGTGCCGATCCCTGCAAGAAAGGGAAGGCTACCAATCATGCCCCTGGTCAGAACAAGCACAAGAAGATGGTGTATCTGTCCAAGAAGGATGCCCAGAAACCAAAGAAATCAATGTGGGGCAATCCAAATGTCTACAAGTACCAACCAACGACACAATCTCCTCGACAAAGTTTGTCATCTTGTTTCATCTTGAAGAACAACAACAAAGGGGATGTGTATGCCAAGTATATTGGCAAAGGAACTAATGTTTACTTGCACACTTCCATTTGGGTCCCAAAGATTCTTGTAACTAACATGCAAGGCCCCAAAAACATTTGGGGACCTAAATCAAGGAACTTTTTGCAGGCATACTCCTCTGGTGGATCAAGTTGGGTGCTTGATAGTGGATGTACAAATCACATGACCGGAGATAGGAGTATGTTCATCTCATACTGTAAGTGCAATCAAGCCCTAATTGTGGGTTTTGGTGATAATGACCACATGATTGGAGAACTAATGAGATTTACCAAGATGACAAGCAGGTTAATAATAAGAAAGGATGGTGCTCATGTGTTGGTGGACCCCTCATACTACATTTCATCGGTTCCGGACTCAAAGTGCTTCAATGAGCCTTTTTCATTTGAATTTGAGTTATAGGATTGCCGTACTATCAAGGGGGAATGCAAATATACTGCTATGGCTGAATGATATGTGCTCAAAACCAACCCAAGCCATCCTTGTTTTTAACCAAAGACAACTGCACAAAATTCTAATCTCTACCTGTCTTTTTGGTAGGCGCGGCAGTGCCGCTCCAGGGCGCGGCAGTGCCGGGCTACAGCCGGCACTACCGCGACTTGTTTCAACCGTTGGATGGCATGGGGTATTTACTCCACTCTCCTGCCACCCCAACGGTTACCCACGACCATAACTCTTCTTCTACCTCCAGACAAGGCTTCCTCTCCCCATTGAAGCCCCCCAAGCTCTCTCTCACCAAATCTTCGATTCCCATTGATTCCAAGTGAGTGAGAGGCTCAAACCTTCACCAAAGAGAAGCCCTAGCTGAGATCTACTCCCTAGAGCACTTGATTTGAGCCATAGCTGGTGGATTTGCTTCTATTACTCTTGGGTTCTTGGAACCCTAGCCGGCTAGGCGTCGCCCTTGAGCTAGCCAACTTGTGTGGCAGCCTTGGGAGGTTTGTAATCACTTGTGCAGCTAGTATTATTACCCCTCACCTCAAGGATTTGGTTCCTTGACTTGAGAACGAGGAAGAGTTGCAAAGCTCATGACCTAAGTGGTCAACCTCAACAACGTGGAGGTAGGCAAGCCTTGGTGGCGAGCTGAACCACGGGATAAATCACTTGTCTCTTGCGCTTACATATTGTTATTCATCATACTTGTGAGCTTGTGATAGATTCTAGGGTTTGGCTCCGATCTATTTCATACATCATACTTGGCTTGGTTGAGTTGGTTCTGTTGGTTCAGGAAACATAGTGTAACATTTCCATTCATATAGATTAGGTTTCCTGTGGCTGGATTTCAAATTGCAGGCTCGGGCAAGTTATCTGTGCGGCAGTACCGGGCTGAGGCCGGCAGTGCCGGGGAGCAGCAGTGTCGGGCTCAGGGCGGTAGTGCTGGGCTCTACTGATTAAGTTTTGAGCTATGATTTTTTACAAGCCTATTCACCCCCCCTCTATGCCACACAGGTCCTTACAAGTGGTATTAAAGCTTGGTCTCTTACACAGCACTTAACCGTGCGAGAGTATGGCCACCGACGGAGGAACGGGTACCGCTAGTGTTGTGCAACCCACACCCATCGAGGTGGAAGTGCACACCACTAGCAACAGCGAAAGCGTCTCCACAGTGAGTGGAAGGACACTTCCTCAATTGGATGTGTCTATCGGAGAGCTTGCAAGAAGAAAAGAAGAAAGAAGGCTAAGGAGAGAAGCAAGAGCTAAAGCAAGAGAAGATGCAGCAGCTCTCAAAGCTAAAGAGGAGAAGGCTCAAAGAAAAGAAGAGAGAAAAATTAGAAGAGAAGAAAGAGCCAAGAGAAGAGAAGAAAAGAAGAAGGAAGAGCTCCAAGCAAAGAAGAATGTAAACCTGAGTGATGACTCAAGTAGCACCGAAGATGGAGATGATGACATCTCCTATCTCCCCAAGGGCAACAAGAAGAAGATGGAGGGGACCAAGAAGTCATATGGAGCCGTATCCTTTAACTACTCTAGTTTGACTAACCATGATTCTAGGCCTCTCATAAATGTGCCCGCGGGCAAGTTACCTCGTTTCGATGGGACTAACTTTGCCAAGTGGAAGCACATTATGAAGACCTATCTTATTGGTCTCCATCCAGGTATTTGGGAGATAGTGCACAATGGACTTGAAGCACCGGTTGATCCGAAGAACCCTACTCAAGATGAATTCCACAATATTCATCTCAATGCCCAAGCTACTAGTGTGCTACTTAGTGCCTTGGATGGTGATGAGTACAACAAGGTCATGGGAGTTGAGGTTGCAAAAGAGATTTGGGACACTTTGCACATTGCTCATGAAGGAGTGGACAAAGTGAGGCAATCCAAGATTGACTTGTTGATGGCTAAGCTCAACCGGTTTGTGATTTGTGATGGTGAAGGTCCACAAGAGATGTTTGATAGATTGATGGTCATTGTTGGCAAGATTAGAGGGCTAGGTGGAAGTGAAATCAATGATCACAAGGTTGTGAAGATCATGTTGGAAGCATATTCACCAAGGAATGAGACCGTAGTGACATTGATTAGAGACAAGAAGAAGTTTGAGCAATTCACACCTAGTGATGTGCTTGGGAGGATTATTACCTTCAACATGCAAAGAGAAGAGGCAAATGAAAGAAGGAAGCTTAGGGAGTTGCAAGCTAGGCTAGATGGGATGAAAATCAAGGATGTGGCACTCAAGGCTAGCAAACCAACAAGGCAAGCAACATCAAGCAAACCAAAATCAAGCAAGCAAGTCTCTACAAGCAAGCCCAAGCAACAAAAGAAGAAAATAGAAGTTGAGGACAACACATCATCCTCATGTGAAAGTGGGAGTGATGGTGAAGAATTTGAAGCAATTGGTGACATAGCTCTATTCATGAGAAGATACCGCAAGGGGCTCAAGAAGGAAGGTTACAAGTTTGTGAAAAGAAGGTTTCCAAACAAGAAAAAGAGAACTTGCTACAATTGTGGTAGCACCAATCATTTCATAGCACATTGCCCACATGAGAAGAAGGACAACAATTTCAACAAGGGCAAGAAAGATGATAAAGCCACTTATAAGAACAACAACAAGAGATACATGGGAGAAGCTCACATTGGACATGAATGGGACTCAACCGTACAAACCTCAAGTGAAGAAGATGAGAAGATAGCAACAATAGCATTTCAAAAGTCATCTCCTTCACCAAGGCTATTCAACAACTTGTCCGATGATGATGATGATTGCAACTCCCACACTTGTCTCATGGCCAAGAAAGAGAAGGTGAAAAAGGCTCACACTCCTAAACCTTATCTTCCACCTAGTGACATCTCTAGTAGTGAACTTAGTGATTCCTCTAGTGATGATGATTCTAGTGACTAAGAGATAAATATGATAACTAAAAATTTGGACAAGAAAACCAAACTCTTTATCACTAAGCTAATGGATGAATTAGAAAGTGTACAAGCCGAGTTAGCATTAAGAGAGGATGCCCTCATCAAACAAGAGGACCTCTATATTGCTTGCAAGGAGGCTGTTGCATTAGAGAGAAGTGAGTTGGACATCTTGCATGAGGCCTTGGCCAAAGAGCAAGATGAACATGCTTCTCTAAAGAAGGCTCATATTGCACTCAAGGAAAAGTATTGTAGCTTGGATAAAAAGCACAAAGAACTTGAGCTGCAATATAATCTTCTTTGGGAAAGCAACTCAACTCTCCCTAAAACAAATGTCACTTCTATTCCCTCCACTAGTGAAGGTTGTGGAAAATGCTATAATATTGATTTGAATGCCTATTCCACTAACCTTGTGAACATGGAGGCCATGAGAAAGGAGATAGCAAGATTGACCAACATTATTGCAAGTGGTTGCATCAAGTCTACCACAAGTGAGAGTGAGAAGACTCAAGGGAAGAACAAACACAAGTTCAAAAATGGAAGGCGTCCTTCCATAAAGGATGGGTCGGGGCACGAAAAAGGAGCCAAAACCAATGGAAGAAAAATAGTGAATGGCTATGAGTGTGAGGTTTGAGAAGAAGGGTCAGATTGGTACAGTTCAGCCTGCACAGATCGCGGCAGTGCCGCGCCAGAAGGCGGCAGTGCCGCCCGCAGGCCGGCAGTGTTGCACCACACCTACCTCAATAGACTCATCTAGGTCAAGCTACTGATTCACGCTCCTCTTTATAGTACGGCCAAAGGAAAAACAAAGACCTAAGACTACCTAAGTGTCCTCCAACACCATATGACACTTAGCCTAGTCTACCACCGTCTTCGTCGTCCGTCCTTTGAAAACCGAAACGATATCCATCGCCAGGGGACATGAACTCCATATGCCCGTATCATCGCCATTACCGTGACCTAACTCAATCCTGTTTCTGCAAAACACACGTTAGTCACAGTAATCTTGTGTTTCATCCAATCACCGAAACCCACTAGGGGCCAAGATGCGTTCAATCTCCCCCTTTTTGGTGATTGATGACAACACGAGATCGAGTATAGAGAGAAGAGGTTTTTAAATCATGACATGTATGAACTTGCAATGAATAAGAGAAAGTGGTTAGAGGCAAGCTCATACATATCATGCCATCATCCTGCACTCAACACGTTAGAGTGAATAGCAAGTGCAAGAGAAAAGGAGCTCATATACATAACAAGTGAGAATTAAGCGCAAGTATACGAGTGAAACAAAATGACATGTCATATAATATAGCATAGTGAGCACAACACATGTCATGAGATCCATAGCACAAGTATATAACAAAACATAGTGCCAAAAGATGCGATAAGTAAAGAGCGTATGTGAAACATAACACATCATAAGAAGCAAATCCCTCTCACATCGCTCCCCCTATCGCTATACTCATCCACTCTCCCCCTTTGGCGTCAAGCACCAAATCTAAGCGTCGGAGGGCGGAGTGGCGCAGACGAGTCAGGTGCCGTCTCCGGAGTGCGCTGAGTAAACTCAAACTGCTGTAGAAACTCCTCGGAGTCGGAGGAGGAGACGCCGGTAGCCTGCGGACCCTCAGGAGCTGGAAGCTGCGGTGAAACGGTCTGGGTCGGCTCTAGCACGGACTGCTCGGTCTGCCCGGGCTGCTCTGGCTCTGTCACAGTCTCAGTCTGTGTAGCTATAGCCATGTAACGTAACGGCTCTAATCCCATGGCCCACTGATCACCGTCAACCTGACAGTCGATCCGTACAGCCAAGAGATTAAGATCGGTTCCGCTACTGGGCTACATCAGTGCCCGATGTCCGCAGGATCATCTCACAATTCAGTTACAATCTCTTGAACATTTTGACAAATAACATCGGAGTAAATAGCGGAAGACTTAGATAACAATAGTTTTACAAACCAGGGTTCAACATAAAATTAAAGTGAAGTTATTACAGACCATAGTTCAAATAGATAGAGTTGGCAGAGTAGCATATGACAACAACTGAAGGGTAAAGATACTTCACCCAGCCCGAGGGTGAATAATCACTCATCGGCCTCATCGGCCTCTTCCTGAACAACAGTCACACAGCAGGGTCCAAGGCATACTGAGGAATCTGCCATACCTGCAACATGGGTAATAAAACCCTGAGTACAAAGGTACTCAACAAGACTTACCCGACTAAAGAAAAAGGGAGAAGACTCAGGAATGAGAGGCTTAGGGTAGTCAAGGTAAGGCTTAAGCAAGATCAAGTATTTTGCAGAAAAGCATTTTGTAAACCTTATTTTATTTTTGAAAGATTCAGTATTCCTCAATTCTTCATCATTCATGATTCATTTTACATTTCCAAACATTCCTAGTTGAGAACCACTCTCCGTTGACAGTCAGTGGACCAAGTCTCCATAACCGAGGAGCAACGTTAATCCGGATAAATAATACTCAGCTGAGGATCCCTATCCACACTGCATATGTAGCACCCAAGCTTGCATATGCCAACTCGTCTACCACGATTCCTCCAAGATTGGGCCCGGTCCTACGCCACCCGGAAGTACAGTACACCACTCCAATCCGGGACTCTAACCCACGTGGGTACATGCTACTTCCGCCATCTCTCCACTCCCAGTGCGCGGTTGTCGGTCCAATAATGGATTTCTCGGAGCCAGAGCTTTCCGTAGTATGTGAATAGTTGCAAGTCTTGACCAGCAGGCCCCCATACGGATGGTCCCTACATTTTTCCGCCAGCGACAAGCACCTCGGGACTCTAACCCGAGAGTACAGGTCCTGTCGGTTTTTCAACCCTGTCCCGGTCGGTGTCAACTGTTGAGTCCCGGACTACAACATGACGGCACCGTACGCAAGGACAACCTCTCCTTCCCATTGACTAAATACGGATCAGATACTTAGCCAAAAGTGGGAGTAAAGCCAAAATCCCATAAAGATTCTTAAGTGATCACACTTTTGAAATTGGCATTTTTATTGCAAATCTATTTAATAGCGTTGCTAAGCATTTTTTCAAATTCCTTTTGAAAAGCAGGTATCGGGTGTATCAGTGGTCAAGGTGGATAGTGCATCAATTAGGATAGCACACAACTCCTATAAACCTAATGCAATAATTTAACTCAAAAGCATTTAAGGAAACTTTTTATAAAATTCAAGGAAAGGGGTTAAATGCACCGGGGCTTGCCTTGAATGGCAAAAAGGACGGACTCGGGGTTGGAGTAGGTGTCGGAGCTCGGGGTCGCCTCGGGGACAGATCCTTCGGTGGCTACCTCGACTTCAGGTCCTTCTTCGTCAACTATACGGATGCAATGATGAATGCTCATGAGAAGGATGATATGGACTTAAGGTACAAGACAATTCTACTGATTCTAGATTACTTCTAAACAAAGCCTGATTGAAATCTAGGTTGAGCATAAAAGGTAACCATTTCTTCCTTAAGCAATATTGATTAAACTGGTCCTTATTATAATTATCCTAAGCATCAACCAAACATAGCATCACAAACATCATAGACCAAAGGGTAGGGGTCTATGAACATCAATCAATCCAAAGATCACATCATCAAACACTTATTACCAACCCTAAACCATCTTTTCTATTTTCTTAATTTATTTAAAAGGTCATTTTATGAAGTTGCTCCAAAAATTACCAAATTAATCACTTAAGTTCATTATGGTGTAGATAGATGGCAAAACAAATTTCATAATTTTTGGAGGTAATTAAGGTGCTCAAATAAAACCAGACATTAATTAGCAAAAGGCACTATTTAACAATTAAAATAAAAGCTCAAAAATCAACTTGTTCCAAAAGACTTCAAAATTTTACCAGAGACTAAACATGGCATAAGAAGCTCACAAAAATTTGTCTCATGATTCTTGGAGTTATAAATCACTCTCCAAAAATACCAAAACCTTCATTTTTCAATTAAAAGGGGAATTTTACATTTTCAAATTTTTGCACAAAACTCAAGTTTCATATTTTTATAAAATACTCCAGAGCATAAAGAGTCTACCACAAAAATTTCAGAATTTTTGGATGCACACAGAAAATACCACAAAAAAGAGAAATCAGAGCACTATTCACATGTTTGAAGAAATAGAAAATCGGCACTGTTCTTCTCCCTCGCTCACCGGCGGCCGGCCGACGGCGGCGGCGCTGCTGTGCCGGGCACTACAGCCACTCCGCGGCGAAACCGAGGGCATGGAGAGGTTCAGGAGCTCACCGACGGTCGATTAGAGGACTCAGCGCGGTGAGGGGATGAACGGAGGGAGGTGGTCGACGGTGACCGGCGGGAAGCTCACGGCGGCGATCGTCGACTCGGCGATCCTGCGCGACATAAGCGACCGCAAGGGGTCAGTCAGAGGCGCAAAGGAGTAAGGAAGGTGATGCGGGGGTCAGTGGAGGATGATCAAGGCCGGAGAGGGAGTATTTCACGATCCCGACCTCGACGGGATTCTTGCCGGAGATGACAACGGCGAGCTACGCCGGGCGAACGGAGGCGGTAGCGACCAAATTGAGGGGTGGTGAAGCTGCGCAAGGACTTGGCGGAGCTTCTGGGCTAGCTGGGAGAGAAGCGGAGGCTCGGGCTTGCTCTGGCCACGGTGGCGGAGCTGGGTTCCACTCCGGCCGGCTCGGCGGGGTTCTTATAGCCGCGGCCAGGGACTGGCAAGACGCGCGCGGGGGCGGATAAGGAGGCTCAGTGCGTGCGCAATCGAGTGCGAGGTCGAGGGTCAGCGGTTTGGCACGCAGGGACCGGGCGTTGTGCTCGCCGGTGGCGAACACGCGGCGGCGACGAACTGCGGGCGGTAGGGGACGGGGAAGATGTCAACTGGGGCTCAGGCGCGTGCGCAATGATGCGCTGAGCATCGGCGTGGAGTCGGTTTGGCCGAAGGAGCTTCGGACACGCAGCGGCATGCGAACTCCGGCGAAGGCGCGCGGCCGGGCCCCCCCCTAGCTCGCCTGGGAAGATGAACAGTCTAGGGTGTAGGGTTTGACTTTTGGCTAGTTTCTGTATTTTGCAAATTTCTCCCAAAATTTGAACTGTGCGACAAAAACTCAAAATACCAAAGTTGCTCAGAAAAAAGAGATCTACAACTTTGTCAATATGAACATTTTCAAATTCCGAATAGTTTTTGAACTATATTCAAAAACAGAAAAGGGGACACTTTTTCAAACTTGATTCAAATCAAAATTACTCTGGATTTCAAACTGAAACTTGAAAATCTTCCAATATGAAAGTTGTTCCATTTGACAAAATCTATAACTTTGCTAATATACACTTTTTCTGAAACTCCATAGCTTTTGATTAACTTTTCAAAACTGAAAAGGGGACAAAAACTGGAATTTGAATGAATTTGAAATTACTTCAAATTTTATATAGAAACATGGAAATCTGTAAATACCAAAGTTGTTCCTCTTGATCAGATTCACAACTTTGCTTTTTGAACCAACTCAAAATTTTGAATTTTGAAAAAGTTATCAAAAAGGGAATAAATCCAGGATTTGGGATTTTAGGGTTTTGCAAAAGGAAAATCAAATCAAATCTGATTTTTGAACTTTGATCAAAGCAACAAACATCAGGGCACTAAATTTGAACAAGAATTACATAGAACTAGGCACAGAGGTGAAATTACCATTTTGCCCCTATAGGAAGAAGTGGGCTAATAAGGGTTTTTGCAATAGAGGTACATCACATAAAATGATACACTAAGCAAATGCATACACATGAAATCATGATCAAGATGATTAATGATGCTAATGATGATATGTCAAGTTAATTACATGCTTAAACACCAGAGGTGTTACAAGCCACCTGAGCCTCGGAGTGCGGAAGCTCTAGTATCAAAGATAGCTCAGGCTGCGCTGTAGTAGTGGTCTCAGACTGGACGGGCTCTGCCTGCTTAGAAGACGCCACTGAACTCGGAAGAGTCTCAATAGTGGACGTCACTGGAGCTGTCGTCGTCTGAGCTGAACCGGGAAAGTCTGGCGTGGGCATCCCTGTGAGCTCGCTGAAGCTGGCAGACAGGTCACGCGTCACAGAAGTTGTCATCGCGAACAGTGACTCTGTCGGACGAGGCGTGAAGCCAGTGCGAAGCGGACTGAAGACGAGAGCTCCTCCAGGTGGAGTGGTGAAAGTGGTGAACTGGGAGGAGCTCTGGCCAAACGACTGCTGCTGCTGAAATGGTGGCGGTTGACCAAACTACTGCTGCGGCTGAGGTGGTACCGGTGGCTGCCACTGAATCTGCTGGTGCTGGGGAGGGGGCTGCTGCCACTGCCACTGAGGCGGTCCGCTCATGATACGCTCCATGAAGCTGAGTGTCTGCTGCTGCAACTTCAGCATCTGCCGCTGGAGTGCATCGGACCGCTCCTGTGCCTGCTGCTGAGCCAAACGCTGCTGCTCCTGTGTAAGCCGCTGGACATCCTGTGTCACGGTCCGCTGCTGCTCCTCCATCCGTGATAGTATCGCAAGTAGCGCGGGGTCGGAGGAAGCAGTACCAGATGTCCCGGCCTGTGAGTCGTGAGCTCTAGGCTGAAAGTGGGGCGGGAGCTGGTAGTCCTCGTCGGAGCTGTCGGTGGGGTCATCTGCGACGAACGTGTCACCACCCTCTAACTCTGCGAGCTCCTGCTCGGCGTGGGCCCGGACTGTCTCGTCCTGCTCTTGAGCTTACTCGGGGACCTCTGGCCGCTGATGGGAACTAGACGGTGCCTGCTGCTCCTGCTGCCTGTGGTCCCGACCGCGTCCCAATAGCTGACTCATGTTGTACTCTGGGAACACAGTCGCGGAGGCGGTGAGGGACTGACTGGGGTGAGATCCAGTAGTGGCAGCTACCTTCCACAGAATATATGAGATCCAATGAGCATAAGGTAGCTGCCTACGGGTCTTGATGCCCTCTGCGATGGTGTCCTCCATCTCACACAAGATGACGTCCCAGACGTCGAACTCCTGCTGCCTGACCATATACGCAAGTAACCACAACTGCAGACGAGAAAGTCCCTCGCGGAAGCCCACCCTAGGAAGCAAGGTCTGCGGAAGAACCTCGTTGAGGATCCGAGTCGTAGGAGTGAGATCCCTAGGAGCGCGACTCGAACCCTCGCCGAAGGGCTCAGTGAAGCACGGGCGAACCAAGTCGGTCGACGGCTGGGCACCATCGTGAGGGCGGCGGGGTGGCTCTGTCCTGTCGTAGCACAGGTCGTGGATCCGGGTCTGTTAGTGTCTCAGTCCAAACCAACTCTGGATCTCAGAAGAAAATAGCCTGTAGTGCTCCCCCTCAAAAGCAAACTCTATCGTCTCCCTATCCGGGTGCACCCAAAGTGAAGCATAGAACTGAAATACCCAGTGCTCAATATACGAGCTAGACCGCCCCAGAAGGTCCACCAGACCAGGTAAGTAGGTGAGAATGGGGTGAATCTGCTCTCCCGCTGCTGTGACAACGGCCTCAAGAGGACAAACACGCTACGAACGCAGACAGATGCCGGCGTTCCTGTATCCCTGATAGAAGTCCTCCTGCAGCACGGTATAGAAGTCGGCCCCTGCCTGCTGCTGTCGCTCCCTGGGAAACCAATGCTCGACTGGGACGAGCCTAAGTGTCTGGATCTGAGAACAGGTAGCCGCCCAGAGGTCCTATCGCGGGATCGGCGGGGCGCACGCCTCGACGGAGCACGTGCTTCCCGCAGAGGAACATCGAGCCGGGGTGGCACCGCTGTCCTACGATGGGTGGACTGGTGCCTGGTAACCTCCTCAGGGGTCTCCTCCTCCGCCTCTGCCTCTGCCTCTGGCTGGCCCTGCCCTGAGCTCTTGGGCTCCACACCTGGAGACGTGAACGTCGTCCGGCGACCGGCAACCATAAGCGTGCCAGTCGGAGAGTGGTGAAACCTCTCAACCTCCTCAACTGCACGCCTCTGCTCGGGTGACAGCTGGTCCTCTATCCTCAAGCCACCACCACGGCCACCCTGCTCGGCACACTCTGCGGCGGCTGCAACCTCTCGTGCCTGGTCTGCCTCCCGCTGCTGCCGAGTGCGCTTCCTGCGCGTGATCAGCTTCCCCTTCCCAGGCCTCTAACCGGAAGGGAGGACATGGAGGAGAGTCCCCCGGAGCACCACCGACGTTCTTGCAGCGCATAGCTGACAAGAACAAGGAACACTGACGCTGAAAAGAGTGACGGACCAGGATGTCAGAGATATCATCTATCGATGATTACTCCGACTAATCCAGGATGGCTTTAGAGATCCGAAGACTTGTAACGAAGTGTACTTGGATTAGGACTCTAATTTGTAACTTAACCGAGTTGTTAAAGGAAGTCCTGTAATTAGAATAGGACTCCAATATTGTAACCGGCTAGGACTCGGTCTGCGCTGAGGCTCACCCGGATATATAAGGGGAACTGGGCGCAGGTCCTAGAGGATCGAACATTGAATCATAACAATACACAAGGCACACGCCGCACTGGACGTAAGGTATTATGCTATTTAGCGGCCTGAACCAGTATAAATTGCTATCCCTGTGTACTCGCCGAGTCCTACGAACGCCGATCCCCACCGAACAAATCGTCTGAGATTACTCAAGACGAGTTGCCGGTTAACAAACACCGACAGCTGGCGCGCCAGGTAGGGGCTTTCGGCGATTCGACGACCAAGAGCCCGGCGAACCACGACAACATGTTCTCAGCGGGATCAATTTTCGTTTTTGGCTCATGGACTTGCATTGCGGATGATCAAGGGAAGCTACACAGACAGCTCGCCGTGGAATCAGAACCACAAGCCATGCCAAAGATGGAACACCTCGCTCAGATCCTAGCAAATCTGACAATCCAAGACCCGCAGAACCCTGGGGACCATACAGAGACATCCGGCTCCTACTCCAACTCGAACTCTGAAGAAAAGGATCCGGATACCTGCTATGGCTTCACCTTCGGGCTGCAGAACTCGGCTGAAAACTTTCAGGACCTGATTAGTGCAAAATTCAAAGACTATCAACAGATACCTTTGACGGGAGCTCAACAAGGACTCGTTTTCAGCTCTACCAAAGAGGGTAACATTGTCCATTGGCCAATTCAGCCTGCCCCGGCTAGACTGGTTGGCACAATTGACCAGCAACTTCCGTACCAGCACAGACATCAGCTCCCTTTTGAGGAACACGACTCCACAACAGAACTAATCTCCAGCACTTCTACTTTGGAATCAGTAACACCGGGATCATCAAACCAGGGCTACACTCGTGAAGTCTTCATGGCGGGGCACCAGTCATCTCCACGACCACCAACCCCACCAGATGTCTGTCAAGACGATGAAACTCTGAGTATGATCTATGACAACGATCCAGAAGGACCCACGGAAACCGAGTCCTTGAAAGCTGAAAGAATCCGAAGGAATAGAGCTAAGGAGGCCCGCAGAAGGCGAGCAACTCACCGCAAGGAAGCTGTAGATCGCTACAATGCACGACTAGAAGAATACAACACCCGGAGGCGTCTGGAAGCAGAGGCCGAGCGTCAAGCTCGCACTAAAGAGAATCACTCCCAGGATGATCTTAACAGACGGCGCCCCGATTGTTCTCGCAACCTTGAACCCGAGTTCATGAGGGTCGCCGGCCATAAAGTCTTCCAGACTCCCTATCAAAACATACTAGCTCTAGCTACGGAGATGGGAGCCAAGACCAACCGCACCCCTGATGAAGAGCGACGACTGGTCATGCTTCAGACTACCGCACTCCAACTTTGAGGGCGGAATCTTGAATCCCTAGCTGACGAGCAAGCTTCGTCTCATCCAAGCCAGAGGCGGCCGGTTCAAGAACGACTCGGTCGTATCCCAGCAAGGAGCCATCTGGGCCACCGAGTACCCGACCAAGCTGAGGGAGGAGCTGAATCTTCATACAGAGGAGTCGCAGTTGCAGCATCCGATGCAGTCGATCGCTTCCCCTGCTTTTCCCAAAGGCTTCGAGCGGTTTCGTTCCTGCGAAAATTCAAACCCGAGAATTACTCAAAGTACGACGGGAAGACAGAACCTAAACGGTGGCTCAGGCTGTATGCTCAAGCAGTCGAGCTAGCGGGTGGAAGCAACGACGTCAAAGCACTCTACCTCCCAATGGCTTTAGATACAATGCCGCTTGCTTGGTTTGACAGGCTTAAACCCGAGTCCATCGACTCCTGGGAACAACTACATCGTATCTTCGTTGAAAACTTTGCTGGTGTCCCAGAGAGATCAGATCCCCGGACTAAGCTCAGAACCTGCAAGCAACAGAAAAACGAATCAATGCGGGAGTACTATAGGCGATTGTCAGAAATCCGCTCTACAGTATCCGACATTACAGACAGAGAAGTAATTGACCTTTTTGGCAACGGTATTTGTGAAAGGTACAATTACAAAGATTTCATTAAGCAGGACCCGACCACCGCTGACGAGTTCCATCGGGCTGTAAACTCCATGATGGCGACAGAGGAACGCACACAGGAACGCTTCCCCGATAGAAACACGCAAGGTGATCGAGGAAACAACCCGAGAGGCAACCAGGCACCACAACAAAATACCCGGAAAAGGGCAGGAGATAATACTGTCGCTGCCATGGAGCCTCAGAAGAAGGGAAACAAGCCATTCACCTTTGATGACTTACTCGACGGACCCTGCCCTTTCCATCCGAAAAGTGGACATCAAGCAAGGCACTGCCGACAGCTCAAGGAGCGAGGCTTGAACCCTGACTTCAACAAGAACAAGAAAGACAAAGGCAAAAAGACAGCTGAGGATCCTCAACAGGACACTGATGGCTTTCAGCACTCCAAAGGGACTATTAATGTCATCTTTGGGGGAGTAACTACTAGTGACAACAAGAGGCTTCAGAAGCTTTCCCTGCGAGAGATCATGTCCACCGAACCAGCGACACCCAAATACCTCGACTGGTCCGAACATCCGATTAACTTCTCCCGAGCAGATCAATGGACCAGTGTTTCCAATGCAGGCCATTACCCGCTAGTTTTGGACCCCACGGTCGCTGGATATACACTTGGTAGGGTACTCATCAATGGCGGAGCAGGACTCAATGTTATCTTTGCAAGCACCCTACGAAAGATGAATCTAGATCTTGCAACCCAGCTCTCACCATCAACCGCTCCTTTTTACGGCATAGTACCCGGAAAAGCGGCTGTACCACTCGGAAGGATTATACTACCCATCACTTTTGGAACTCCGATCAATTACAGAACGGAGTACATCAGTTTTGAGGTAGCTGACTTCGAATCATCGTATCACGCCATATTCGGGCGACCCGCTATTGCCAAGTTTATGGCAGTACCCCACTACCCGTACCTCTTATTGAAGATGCCGGGTCCCAAAGGAATCTTAACCTTCAGAGGCGACTTGAAGCGGTCATTTGATTGCGACACAGAGGTTGTCCAAATCACTGAAAAAGCTCAACTCACCCTGGAAGTACAAGAACTCGTTCAGATGGTGCTTAATACCAAGCCTGGAGACTCAGAGATCCCAACCAAAAAGGCGGGTACTATTCAACCATCAGCTGAAGTCTCCACAAAAGCCATTGACCTGGAAACCGGCGATCCTTCTAAGACAGCGGTCATCAGTGCTCACCTATCTGAAGAATAGGAACTCGCGCTCACCAAGTTCCTTCGAGCAAACAAAGACATATTCGCTTGGAAACCAGCAGACATGCCTGGGGTCCCAAGGAACTTGGCTGAGCACAGATTAGAATTAAAGGAAGGCTCTAGACCTATCAAGCAAAGATTACGACGATTTTCACCAGAGAAGAAAGAGGCAATCAAGAAGGAAATAGCCAAGCTACTCGCGGCCGGATTCATCAGAGAAATCCTCCACCCCGAGTGGTTAGCTAACCCAGTGCTAGTCAAGAAGAAGAACTCTGCTGAGTGGCGCATGTGTGTCGACTACACAGACCTCAACAGGCACTGTCCAAAGGATCCCTTCGAATTACCAAGGATAGATCAAATAGTTGATGCCACCGCAGGCTCCGCCTTACTCTCTTTTCTAGATTGCTACTCCGGGTACCATCAGATTGCCCTCAAAGAAGAAGACCAACCCAAGACATCGTTCATTACTCCTTTTGGAGCATACTGTTACAAAACTATGTCCTTTGGACTAAAGAACGCGGGGGCAACTTATCAACGCGCCATCCAAGATTGCCTGGGTGATCAGATTGGCCGCAATGCAGAAGCTTATGTTGATGATGTAGTCATAAAAACAAGGGATCCGACTACCCTGATATCAAACCTAGAGGAAACCTTCAACTGATTACGTGCGTATCAATGGAGACTCAATCCAACCAAATGCGTCTTCGGGGTACCCTCAGGACAGCTACTCGGATTCCTCGTTAGTCATCGAGGCTAGTCAAAAGTAGATCATAGCTATCATCAACATGAAGCCGCCTACCTCTGTTCGAGACGTTCAGAAACTCACCGGGTGCATGGCTGCGTTAAATCGATTTATCTCACGGCTCGGAGAAATGGGATTGCCTTTCTTCAAATTGCTCAAAGCCGGCGACAAATTTCAGTGGACAGATGAAGCAGACAGAGATTTTGAACAACTCCAAAGCTACCTTATCAATTCACCTGTACTGACACCGCCGGAGCCCAGTGAACCGATGATGCTGTATATCGCAGCTACCACACATGTTGTCAGCACAGCAATCGTGGTGGAGCGCAAAGACGACAAGCACATCTACAACACCCAACGACCAGTTTATTACATCAGCGAGGTACTATCTGACTCGAAGGTCAGGTACCCGCAAGTACAAAAACTGCTCTATGCTTTACTCATATCCTCAAGAAAGCTACGGCACTACTTCGAAGCTCATGAGATCACGGTAGTCACAGATTTTCCTTTAGGAGAAATCCTTCACAAGCGTGATGCTACTGGAAGGATTTCCAAATGGGCAGTTGAATTAGGGGCACTCAACATCAAGTTCACTCTGAGGAAAGCTATCAAGTCTCAGGCTCTAGCTGATTTTGTCGCTGAATGGACTGAAATACAGCAGACTAGAGACAGCGCTGTTCCTGATCATTGGAAGATGTACTTTGATGGGTCCTTAAAACTCGAAGGAGCAGGAGCCGAAGTCCTTCTTGTATCACCCGCTGGCGAACAGCTCAAATACGTTCTGCAAATATTGTGGCCAGCCACCAACAATGAAGCAGAATATGAGGCATTGCTCCACGGACTTAAACTAGCAGTCACTTTGGGCATTAAGCGGCTATTAGTCTATGGCGATTCTTCCGTGGTCATTCACCAAGTTAATAAAGACTGGGACTGTACCAAGGAAACAATGAACGCCTATTGTGCTGAAGTACGCAAGCTGGAAAAACACTTTGCAGGACTGGAAGTCATTCATGTTACCCGGGATCTCAACGTGGCAGCAGATATACTCGCGAAATTGGGTTCTGACAGAGCACAAGTTCCCAGCAGTACCTTTGTACATGAGTTATCCAAACCTTCAATCCAAGAGAAGGAGGAGTTCGAGCCAGAACCCGCAACCCAGGTCCTATTTCTAGCACCCGACTGGACACGAGTTTTCATTGATTACTTCAAAGAACATAAACTGCCAAGCGATAAAACTACAGCAGAGCAAGTCACCAGGCGTAGCAAAAACTATGTTCGAATCGGGGATAAGCTGTATCGACGCGGAGCTTCATCAGAGGTCCTCCTCAAGTGTATCACACCAGAAGAAGGCAGGGAAATCCTGAATGAAGTCCACTCTGGGTCTTGCGGTAATCACGTAGCTTCAAGGACACTAGTCGGAAAAATCTTCAGGTCAGGATACTACTGGCCCTCAGCTTTAAAAGACGCAGAAGACTTAGTCCGCCGCTGTCAATCATGCCAGTTCTTTGCCAAACAGCAGCATGTACCCGCACATGAACTGATATGCATCCCTCCGTCATGGCCCTTCTCATGCTGGGGACTCGATATGGTGGGTCCTCTCAAGCGTGCCCCAGGCGGATTCGAGTACATCTACGTCGCAATTGACAAGTTCACAAAATGGATCGAGTACATGCCCTTGGTTAAGTTCAATGCTTCCAAGTCAGTCTAATTCATGCAGAGCATCTTTCATCGCTTTGGAATGCCACACAGAATCATCACTGATCTTGGGTCCCCCTTTACGGCTATCGAATTCAAGTCATGGGCCAGCGACTGTGGAATCAAGATAGACTACGCATCAGTGGCTCACCCTCAGTCCAATGGCCAAGTGGAAAGAGCAAACGCCCTGATTCTCGCCGGATTAAAACCAAGGCTATTTGACCTCCTAAAAGATCACGGCGGAAAGTGGGTTGAAGAATTGCCTAAGGTAGTCTGGGGGCTACGAACTCAACGAAGTCGGGCAACAGGCCAAACACCTTTCTTTCTGGTATATGGCAGTGAAGCAATCTTACCGGCTGATTTAATCTGGAACTCCCCATGAACGGAGCAGTATAACGAGGGCGAAGCTGATGATACTAGGAGGTTAGAAGTCGACAGCCTTGAAGAAGCCCGACTAACCGCACTTTTTCAGTCAGCAAGATACCTTCAAGGGATGAGGCGGTATTATGATAAGAACGTCCATCACCGCACCTTCCAAGTAGGCGACATGGTGTTGAAGAAAATTCAAAACACCGTTGGACGTCACAAGCTCATGAGTCCATGGGAAGGTCCTTATATTGTATCTAAAATAACAAGACCCGGGTCATTTGAGCTAATCACTGAAGATGGATCTCCACTGCCAAATTCATGGAATATAGAGCACTTGAAGAAATTCCATACTTAAGGACTACGCTACAATTCTGATTCAGGGCAATTGTATTTATTAGTCGGATATTAATAAAGTTTGAAGTTCATACGACATAAGAACTTTTATCCAGGCTTTTTTTCCACACCTCATCACGACTATTCAGTCGCATAACAGTCTCTGCAAAAGCAGGACTTACCTCCGACTAATACATAATATTACTCGGATAGATTAGTTCAGCGGAAACCACACTTGAGTTATGAGCTTCGAGCTCAATACAACTCATAAGGTAGTACGGCTTAACACCCGGCTATCAGCCTATAGCGAATATGGAATCCACCATAGTGGAGACTAGTTCCTATAAGGCGTAACAAGGTGGATTAGTACTCACCCTGTTATACATTTCTTGGACAGAGGTCCACCTACCTTCGCACTCAAGCTGCGATCGTCAAGAGGATATGATTCACCCAGAAGGAACCAATGCTACGGTCCTTCAAGAGGTTGAAAGGTCCTTGTTTGATTTTGGTAATTGAGTGACAACTTAGGTGGACTAATATGTGTTTAAGTGAATTACACAGGTGATTAGTCCATAGGTGATCATGTGTGAGCAACATATGCCATAAAGGAGAAATGGCTTGGAATATGTTGCAAGGCTCACACATGTGAAGAAGGAGCTCATTGCATATGTGACATGACATGGAGTCATGTGGCTAAGATGGTAAAGACTAAGGCAAGACTTGGCTTGATGGACCGGTTGCGAAGGTGAAGGGCAAGTTGAGGCTTTGAAGCCGTTGGTACCGAGTGTTGGGAGGCTTGAGCAAGACTTGGCGCCGAAGGACCGAAGCGATGGTGAAGAGCAAGTGATGTCAAGATCGATGGACCATGGAGGCCATGTGATGATATGAAGTGGATCATATCATTTGATGAAGAGGTTGGTGCATGTGTTGCATCAATACCGGAGGAGATGGAATGGAATGCGCAAGGCAAAGGTATACTTGTAGGGCATTTCATTTCACCGGTCATAGGTGTGTAGAGAAGATTATGACCGGGTTTAGGATAGATGGCCGTACTATTAAGAGGAGCAAACTTGTTTGCATATCGGTCATCTAGTGCCACTTGAGCGATCTAACTTTGCGATGTTACTACGATCGAGTGGCGTGGTGAGAGCAAGTGAAAATCCTTTGGAAAATGATTGTGAAAATGCTAACACACATACACATGATGTTGTACACTTAGTGGTGTTGGCACATTTGCAAAGGAGAAGTTGTTGCAGAAGAAGTTGTGTTGAAAGGAGGCATGGAGAAGTGGGAGAAACTAGTGTGTAATCCCTCTCCCTCCTGCCGAGCTTGCGAGGCAGGATTCAGCGGTTTTCAGAAGTGAAGTGTTGTGCTCAGGGAGCATCGGTCGCTGGTCCGAGGGGCATCGGACGCTGGGCCGAGCGTCCGATGGCAAACCCTAGAGAGTCTGTTTGCTCAGAGGAGCATCAGACGCAGGAGTTGTGAACATCGGACGCTGGTCCGAGCGTCCGATGAAAGTGACGTGGCGTGAGCTTTCTGTGCTGGGACCATCGGACGCACCCTAGCGTCCGATGTGGTTCCACCGGACGCGTCCGATGTGGTTGGGAGCGTTCTGGAACCTCTCTGGTGTATCATCGGACGCTGGTCCTTAGCATCCGATGCTAAGTGTCCGGCGCGTCCGATGTGAGGCAGTTTTTGCGTAGGATCGAGCAGAGGCATCGGAGCGTCCGATGCTAGGCATCGGCGCGTCCGATGCCACTTTAACTGGCGCAGGAAGGAATATAGCCATTGGGATCGCTCGGCCGAAGTTGAACGTGGGGGACACGTGGCGAGCATCCGTGCATCGGACGCTGGCCTGAGCGTCCGATGGTCCCGATCCGGAGCGTCCGATGCTAGCGCAGTCTGCCCAGTGAAGGGGCAACGGCTAGTTAGCCCTTGGGGCTATAAATAGCATTGGTAACCAGCCTTGGGCTGGTGGTTGAGCACTCCAAAGCCTTGGTGGCTTGTGTGGATGTGCTTGGGAGCCCTCTAACTCGCTTGTGCTTGCTAGTGTGCGAATCGATAAGCGAGTGAGTGATCGCTTGTGCGTTGCATTGAGAGATTGCTTCGAGTGGCACTAGGTGATCGTGTTGCAAGCCGGTGGTGCTTGTTACTCTTGGAGGTTGCCACCTCCTAGACGGCTTGGTGGTTGTGTCTCCGTCGTGAAGCCCGCAAGAAGATTGTGCGTGGCTCCGGAGAAAGCTTTGTGAGGGGCATTGTGCTCGCCCCGTGGGGATCACGAAGAGCAACTCTAGTGGATTGCGTGTGTCATTGAGTTACCCTCACTTGTGGGTGAGTTCTTGCGGTGCTCGAGTGTCGAACTAGGTGTGGTGCCTATTAGCCGCCGAACTACCAAAGTGTGTGGTCAACACAACGGGGACTAGCTTGGTGGCAACCAAGTGAACCTCGGGATAAAATCACCGTGTCAACATTGTCTACATCTTCTCAGTGGTTTGCTATCTCCATACACAAGCTTGTTTTTACTTTCATATATATTGTGCTTGTGTAGTTGCTCTTGTAATTAGTTAGCTTGTGTAGCTTGCTAGTTATCTTCCTTGCTTGTGTAGCATAGAAGTTGATCCCGTGAGTGACTAGTTGACTTGTAGTCTTGCTAGTCACATTGCTTAGTTTGTGTAGCTAAGTTGAGCTCTCTAATTTGGCTTGTGTAGCCTTGTTATTGAGCATTGCTAGTGAGCTTAGGCTTTGTGCTTTTTGCTTAGTGGCATGTGTAGGAGCTCCCCGGTTGATTGAGTACTAGTTGCTTAGGTTTGTGTAACCTTGCAAGCTAGAATTGTTTAGGTGAGCTCTAGCTAGCCCGACACCTTATTTGCTTTGTTTAGGTTCTTTTGTAAGGTGTCATAGAGTATAAGTAGAGGGGTGTAGTCTTGGCTAGACCGATAGTTTTAAATTCTGCATTTGTTTCGGTTAGCCGCTCCGATTATGTTTAAGTTTTAAAAAGGACTATTCACCCCCCCTCTAGTCCGCCATCTCGACCCTTCAGAGGTGCTTGATCATTGTTATCCCTTGAACAAGGGTACTAAGAGTAGTACTCGGGCAAGACTAAGTTCTCTACACAGTGGTTAGAGAAACGAAGTCACACGACCCAAACTAAAGTGCCAGCGAGCACTCGGATAGACTCGTCTAATTAGACGCCTGGTCATACATCCACAACAAATAAACTCAACCCATTGCCAAAGAAATTTGCCGCAATATGGAGTTGGACATATATACAATTCACAAGATTCAAAAGTAACCAATATTTTTGATATCTTATAATAATTGATTTCAGGAGATAAAAGCTGCAGAGACTGAGGAGTCTAGACTACTCTACAAGATCTAATATTTGTGAGTACTCCTCCGCGGCGGCCTTCACCTCCTCTTGCATTACCGCAAGGTCCTCGTCACCTTTGTCCTCAGGAAGGGTCATCAAAGCGGACAGGTCAAAGGACGGCAGATGTAGCCGCAGCGTTGCCATCAGACCCTGCACCACAGAGATTGACATATCTTTGATATATTGCGCCAGCCGCCCAGGTGCAGCCTTGGCCCGTTCAATCAAAGACCGCTCGACTCCTGCTGGCGCCGGAATCATGTTGAGCAGGGGCTCGACAGCTTGCTCCAAGGCCATCAGGGAATCCCGCGACTCCTTCATAGACTTCAAAGCCTGCAGTAGGTCCCGGTCAGCACCCTCACGCATCAATTTGGCTTCTTGAAGAGTACTCTGCGCATTAGAAAATACCTCTTCAAGCTCTGCCTGTTTCCGATTGAAGGCGTTCTACTACCCAGAAGCCAGATTATTTGCATCTGCATACACAACAGTCAGTTATTATGTCATCCGACTAATATTATGGAGCAGAACGACTCAAAACTCCAAGTATACCTTCAAGCTGCTTTTTAGAACTCTTCTTGAGCTCCTTCAGCTTCTGTTCCATAGCAGCGGACTTGGATATCAGCTCACCCTCTCGGTCGTTAGCAGCGTTACGCTCCGCTATCACTTCCTTGAGGTTGCCTTGGAGTTCATTAATGCGATCATGCAGAACCTGGGTGGCTACCTTCTGACTAATTTGGTCCTGGGCAATATAGTCCCAGAGCTCTTGGTTTTCACGAGATAGCTCCTGGCGGATCCGGGTGACTTGATCTCTAACCTTGAAGTCAAAGGACTACAATACAATAATACCGTGAGTACTCGGATGAGTTTACAGTATAACAAGAAGAGATTGAGACTCTTACCTCAACAAATTGGTGAAGAGCTTCAAAAGGAGCCCTCACCTGATCCTTTAGCTCCTTCAGCCGAGTAAGATCTTGGTCATACCCGGATACGTCAAGAGTAGATCCTTGGCGCGAGGACTCGGGTGCATCTAAAGATCCTCCCTGCTGACAAGCTGAGCCCTCTGCATGTATCTCTGTCAAGACCATGTCCAGGGTAGGTTCGTCCGGCTGTCGTGTACGAAAAAACCAGTCATTCCACACTCGGTCAAACTCCAATTGAGCGGGAGAACGAAAGATGGAGTACGGCCAACCAACCTAAGGCAATGGAAGAGCATCCGCGTCAGGAGCAGCTTCGAGACTTGGACGCAGAGGAGTCAGGCAGCGGATCTACCTGACTGAAGGTTGGCGGCATGCTGGAGCCATCCTTGGCCAGCGGCTCCGACTCCTCCACCACCTGAGGATCAGGAACGATGCTTGAGGCTGTTGCACCTGGTTTTGCCTTCCTGCAAGGAGACAAGTATACATGTCAGTATCAGAACTCTGTGTACACTCTACAAAGTTGAAAACTTACTTCACGAGCTTCAAAGGCTTTGGTAGCTTCAAGAGCGGCTGTATCAGAAGCGGGTCTGAAGTCGGAAGCTTCTCGGACACCACGCTGCTTGAAGTCCCTTGCGCTGTCCCAGCATCTGATACAGCGACATATATAAGACAAGAGACCATCAACACTCAAAAGGACTACAAAGTACTCGGGTTTTCCCTTACCAGGAGCACCCGACTTATAGTGCTTATCAGACAATTCTTGAGATAAAAGAACTTTTCGGCAAGCACGACGATTACCAGTGCGAGCCTTCTTAAGGACGGGTCCCCCGACTTCTAGTTGAGGAGTCGGCGACCTCTTCCGGCTACCTTCAGCCTCTGGTTCTATAAGCAGGACATCAGAGTCAGTTGATTCTGTGTCAAGCCAGTCAAGATCTTCAGGCGAACTTGGTTTATTAGGAAGATCCTCACTTCGGATTGGACCTTCCAACGCGATGCCTCCGCCTTCTTCAGCTGCCCGAGGCAGGGGAGGACAATCATTGTTATCCCTCCCCTGGCCCTAAAAAACAGAAGGGTGCCTAGTCAGGTCAGAAGGATATTTATTCCGAACCTTGACGACACGACAAATCAAGTACTTGCCGGAGGAGGAGGATTAATGGCGGAGAAGGATGTCATCACTGGAGCAAGACGTTCACGGCTCTTAAGCAGCCGGTTCACTCTCCAGAGGACTTCACAGTCTGCCAATTGCTCGACAGCATGGCGACCCGGGTCGTTCTTACCCAGGTATTCGAACCCATAGTTGGCTCGCTGCTGAAGCGGATGGATGCGCCGGGCAACAAAGTCTTGAACGACAGTGTATCCGGTCAGCCCATCGATTATCAAAGCATCTATCATAATGAGGAAGGGTTGGATAGCCGCTACTTCTTCACTTGTGAGCTTCTCCTTCCATTCACGACACTTCTGCGGTGGCCATCCATCGTGACGACGAAGAGCTGGGGGTGGGTTACCCATATAGAACCACCCAGCAGCCCAGTCTTTTACTGACTCCGACAACTCAATAGTTATATATTGATTGACTACTTCCAATCTAACCTGAAGACTAGCCCCTCCGACTACTTCGGTATTAGCGTCACTAGGTTGACACTTAAACCAGAAAAAGTAGCGGAAAAGGGTAATAGAGGGACATATCCCCAGAAAAGCCTCACAGAGATGGGCGAAGATTGCAATATGAAGAATCGCATTGGGAGTAATATGGTTTAGAGTCAAACCATAATAATGCAGCAATCCACGAAAGAAGTCTGAAGCAGGAAGCCCCAATCCCCGCTCTACGAAGGCTTTAAACATCACGATCTCCGTGGTGTTGGGGGCAGGAGCGCGATGATCAGTGGGTACCCTCCATCCATCCAGTGATTGCGCCCGCAGCAATCCTTGCTGCGCCAGGAATGCCAGTTCCGCCAGGGTGGTGTCCGGCTTCTTCCATGCCAAGACATCAGTTGGCGGGTTCGGATGCTTAGGCTTTCCGGTGGTGGTGATCCTAGGCTTCTTTTTGTCTCCTATAGACTGCCTCTTGGGACCCATGTTGGTGACGAGAGATTTTCTGCGCATCAACTGTGGAATTGGCTAAGGGATTTCTAGCTCCGAAGGCAATGGCTTGATGAAAGCGTAAGGAAAACATAAGCCCGGCGGCGGCTTATTATAGATCTGTTTTGGCACCTGTTCATCTTTTCTCAACGGCGTTATGGAACCGTCTAAAAACCCTAACGGCTGGGAGTACGTGTCAGACGACGTTAGAGACGGAGAACAGGAATACAATAAACAGACAAGTTTCTTCTTCCGCAAGATACATTTATTACTCGGAAAGCAAGATAGAGGACTCGAAAAATATTCCAAGTACCCGGATCTTTGTTATTATTACTCAGAATTACAACAGAGATACATGGAAACATCTTGAGATACAACAACTTTCAACAGAAGTACAATCAAGGTGTAAAACGCTACTCTAGTGAATTCAAGGTACATAGCCTTGATGCCTATTGCACCAAGGACCGGGTTCAGTGAGACGTAGTAAAGCAAACACAGAACCTTGGGTAGACACTATCTTTTCAGTGCATCCCAAGGTGGGTCTTTGGTACCACCCCAGTACTCAAGGAACTCGGGGAAGACCATCACCCTCGCCGCCCTTATGACAACCTGTGACTCCAAGGTTATCTACGAGTGGTAGTCACAAGAGTTCTTTTAGGCGCACCTCTGTGTCCCTCTGCTCGCGACCACTTGGAAACCACCCTAACGGATGGTCCTTTCACAAGAGTTCTTTTGGGCACTTCATCTATTCTACAGAAGGAAGACACCCGGGGGCTCGATCATCTCAGCTACTGCTATTACAATACCCATGGAACTAATAAGAAGTTCTATACTCTCGAAAGATATGAGCTCTTTGCTTCCCAAGCAGGGTATTTATAGGTAGTTTCTTCTGAGTCTATAGACCAGGTTCATCAACAAGAGTGATTGCTGGACCAATAATTCAACTAATGTACTGTGGTGCATGTGAAGCTCGACATGGGTAACAGAGCTGATTCTCACACGCACTTCAAGACGAAGACGATAAAGTTTGCAGTTGCAGAAAATGACAAACATCATTATTACGCACAGTTGGAACAGTCACCAGTCAATTATTGCTGGACTCAAGGTAATTTTTATTCAGTGGGGGGTGATATGGGATGTTTGTTGAAAACATTGCCCACCTGAAGCTGAGTAATTATTATTTGGACGGTTTAAGCAACAAGTTGGTGTCATGGTCCGACTACTCAAGACCTTAATAGATTACCTAATGGCTTCATTTAGAAGACCCCGAGAACCGACTACTATGGTACTCGGAACTCAAGCTCGGGGGCTGCAGGGTATAATCTATAAAGGAAATGTTTTTTCTTATTCAAGATTTACTCGGAAAAGGCTCCAAAGATCCTCAAAGTTATTATAAATAACAAGAGGCTCGGGGGCTACACCCTATGGGTGCACTTTTTGTAAAAAGTGTACGCCATGGAATTTCTTTATACTCGGAGCACTTCAAGATTTCTCAAGACATTACTCGGAGATTCTCAAGAAGAAACTAGAAGATAACGTCATGAAGAAATGATGAAGAGCTCGGGGGCTTGACGGACCAGGATGTTAGAGATATCATCTATCGATGATTACTCCGACTAATCCAGGATGGCTTTAGAGATCCGAAGACTTGTAACGAAGTGTACTTGGATTAGGACTCCAATTTGTAACTTAACCGAGTTGTAAAAGGAAGTCCTGTAATTAGAATAGGACTCCGATATTGTAACCGGCTAGGACTCGGTCTGCGCTGAGGCTCACCCGGATATATAAGGGGAACCGGGCGCAGGTCCTAGAGGATCGAACATTGAATCATAACAATACACAAGGCACACGCCGCACTGGACGTAAGGTATTACGCTATTTAGCGGTCTGAACCAGTATAAATCGTTGTCCCTGTGTACTCGCCGAGTCCTACGAACGCCGATCCCCACCGAACAAATCGTCTGAGATTACTCAAGACGAGTTGCCGGTTAACAAACACCGATAAAGAGCTACTGCCGCTGAATCAACCTGACAACCCAAACTGATAAGGAAGCTCCCCCTGACACGGACACCCAACTGCGCTGACACTTGTGAGGCTTGGCCTCAATCCTTACCTGCGGGGTTGGCCCCGGGTTATCTGACACTGCTCAACGGCCAAGTTGATACTGCCACTGACTCGCTGACAATAGATGAACCGAACAAAGAGCGAGGTAAGTCACAGACGTACCGGCACCCACACGTCACACCGAGAGGAACTGCAAGGAGTTTGGGGTGAAACGAGGGTCAAAACAGAGATGAACAGCCTTTGGAGCATTCCATCGAACACCTTGAGCACACAGGTTATGGAAGAGGAGGAAGGTGCTCACGGTTGAGGTTCGGAGAGCCGGGGAAGTGGTCGCCGGAGAGAAAGACGAGGGCAGGGAGCGTCCTCCGGCGAGCTTGGGCGAAACGCACGGCCCCGGCGAGAAACCCCGGCGAGGCGAAGGCTCCGCGCCGGCGAGCGAGCGAGCGAGCGAGGCGCGCGTGCGGTGGTGGTGGTGGGTGAGGGTGGCTGCAGGCGCAGTTGATCGCGGCGGAGCGCAGCGACCGGCGACGGGGGCTCGGATGCGGGGCAGCAACGCGGCCGGCGGCGAGGGCAAAGTTAGGGTTCGGCGGCGGTTGCGAGCTCGAGTGGTCGGGTGCGGGCTCAAAGAGGAAGAAGGTGATATGACGAGTGGGGCCGACCAGTCAGTTGAAGAACTCAACGCGCCGCCTAAAGAGGCATCGGACGTGCGGATGTAAACACATCAGACGCTCCGATGCCTATCCAGAGAGCTCCAGATCGGCCAAAATCACATCGGACGCGTCCTTTGCGTCGGCATCGGATGCTGGGCAGCGTTAGATGGAGCCTCGGACGCTCCGATGGTGACACATCGGACGCGATGCCAACACTGTTCCAGTCGGGGCTGTGTACAGTGGGGGCATCGGACGCTGACGAGTGGGGCCGACCAGTCAGTTGAAGAACTCAACGCACCGCCTAAAGAGGCATCGGACGCGCCGATGTAAACACATCGGACGCTCCGATGCCTATCCAGAGAGCTCCAGATCGGCCAAAATCACATCGGACGCGTCCTTTGCGTCGGCATCGGACGCTAGGTAGCGTCCGATGGAGCCTCGAACGCTCCGATGGTGACACATCAGATGCGATGCCAACACTGTTCCAGCCGGGGCTGTGTACAGTGGGGGCATCGGACGCTGGGGCCAGCGTCCGATGCAATGTCCGATGTTGCATATTGGCTTGATTCGAAGATCTCCGTTGCAGCTCCCTCTCCCAACCAAGTTCGAACTCAAATAAGAGGCAAATAAACACCAGTTGGAACCAAGTATGAGCATCCTTTCGTAAACCCTCAATTTTATAAATATTTTGCCATAGGCTATATAGCATTTTTGGTAAAATAGGCGATAAAATCCGAGGAGACAACATGTGGCCACCAAAACTAGGGGACTCAACCATTAGGAGCCTCAAATGCTCCCCCTAGCGGTGGACGAACACAGCGGTTGCTCAAAGCTTAACCGAAAAGAAACAACAAAGCAACACACATGAATATGCAATGCAATACGAAATTTGAATCTAGGTTGCTTGTCAAGTTAGCTCATGGGTAATCTTCTTCACACGCTTTTTAGGGCGGTTATCTTAACCACGTCTGACAAGCCTATGTGCATAGCATAAATTTAAACATGGCATATTATACAATGCAATGCAAAGACAACCCCCTTTCACCTTTTAACAAAATTACTTAGATCAAGCACATTAAGCTCACTTCGCAATCTACAAAGAGTGTTTTCATCTAGGGGTTTTGTGAAGATATCTGCCAATTGATCTTCGGTTCTAACTCCCTCTAAGGATATGTCTTTCTTGGAAACATGGTCTCTAAGAAAGTGATGGCGAATATCTATGTGCTTGGTGCGAGAGTGTTGAACCGGGTTGTTAGCAAGCTTAACCACGCTCTCATTGTCACACAACAAAGGTACCCTTTCTAGAACTACACCATAGTCTAAAAGGGTTTGTTTCATGTAAAGGATTTGTGCACAACAAGCACCCGCGGCTATGTATTCCGCCTCGGCGGTAGACAAGGCCACACTATTTTGCTTTTTCGAACTCCATAAAACTAGTGATCTCCCAAGCAAATGGCACCCTCTAGATGTGCTCTTTCTATCTACTTTGCAACCCGCGTAATCCGAATCGGAATACCCAACGAGTTGGAAGTTAGCTTCTTTGGGATACCAAAGGCCAATGCTTGGGGTGTGCCTTAGGTACCTAAGGATTCTCTTCACCGCTATGTGTCGGTGTTTCGACCCCGGGGGTATGACACCAACTAGTAATATGATCGCGTGCTCTCTTCCTGGATGGTGATGCAAGATGACACAAGGGTTTATCCTGGTTTGGGCAAAGAAGGCCCTACGTCCAGCGGGGGGAGGAGGTTCTTGTATTACTTGCACCTAAAGTGCTTGTACAGGGGCTATACAAGCTCAGTGAGCGTGGACGAGAGTCTGAACTTGTATGTGTCGTGTGGACTCGTATGCACTCGTCCCGTGCGCGTGAAGGGCCCTGGCGTCCTCTTTTATAGAACAAGAGGAGGCCAGGGTTACACAGGGGCGATATGTACAACGCCCAATACGGCGAAGGGTTGGTATTCTGTCTTGTTGAGGTCACTGGAGCCGGCGTGGGGGTTGCTGTTGAAGCGTCTTTGAAGCGTGACTTCCATCCCGGGCGCGGACGTGGAGGCGTGGCGGCGTGGAGGCCGTGCAGCGCCCATTCCGGCACGTACAGGACGTGCTAGGGTCCCACCGGGTCTTGGGGTACCTGTCCTCCGATAGCATGAAAGCAGTCAGGGCTCGAGGGGCGCAAGGCCGGCCTCGAGGTGGCGATTACGGGGGGCTCGAGCCCCCGCAGGTATGGACAAGTCTCGAAAAACCCGGTCGACAAGAGCCCAGGTATGGACTAGTTAGGTCTCTTATTAATTGGCGCTCTAGGTTTAACTCATTTGTTTTGCGTTGATTGGGGGTACCCCTTTTGTGGTCCCCCGACACTATGAGATGTGATTCCGTAGGATCGGCTTGAAAATGAGCACACATGCACACACTAAACATGATGTCGGGCCTAGATGCGGTCAAATATAACAAGCTACCAATCATAGAACGGTAGAGAGTTTGATCAACCGGGTTACCTCCCACATCTAAGTCGAGATGTCCATTTGTTGGCACTGGAGTCTTGATAGGCTTGCAATCATCCATGTTGAAGCGCTTGAGGACGTCTTTAGTGTACTTCTCTTGAGATATAAAAGTCCCCTCCTTCAATTGCTTGACTTGGAAGCCTAGGAAGAATGTGAGCTCGCCAATCATGGACATTTCGAACTCCTTCGACATCAAGTCACCAAATTCCTTGCAATTGGCTTCATTTGTTGACCCGAAGATGATATCATCAACGTAGACTTGACAAATGAAGATCTCTCCATCAAGCTCCTTGGTGAATAGTGTGGTGTCGACCTTCCCAATGGTGAAGCCCTTCTCAATGAGGAAGTCCCAGAGGTGCTCGTACCATGCTCTTGGGGCTTGCTTGAGCCCATATAGCGCCTTGGACAACCTATAAACATGATTAGGATATCTAGGGTCTTCAAACCTGGGAGGTTGATCAATATAGACTAGTTCATTTATGAAGCCATTTAAAAATGCACTTTTCACATCCATTTGATATAATTTAATGTCATGATGTGATGCATATGCAAGGAGGATTCGAATGGCTTTGAGTCTTACAACCGGCGCAAAGGTCTCTCCAAAATCCAAACCTTCAACTTGAGAGAACCCCTTTGCCACTAGCCTTGCCTTGTTTCTAACAACCTTGCCTTGATCATCTTGCTTATTCCTAAACACCCATTTTGTTCCAATGACTCTTGTGCCTTTGGGTCGCTCTTCAAGTGTCCAAACTTGGTTGCGGGTGAAGTTGTTTAATTCTTCATGCATAACATTCACCCAATCCGGATCACCTAGAGCTTCATCTACAATGGTAGGCTCAACAAGAGACACAAAGGAGTGATGTTCAATAAATAAAGCAAGTTTTTGAGATCGAGTCATTACACCCCTTGTTGGACTCCCTATGATGAGATCTTGAGGATGAGCTTGTAGTAGAGGAGTAGTCCTTTAATCAACCACTTGAGGGGCCGCTTGTGGAGCATCAACATCTTGAGCTTGTACCACCATTTGATCATTGTCGGTGGTACAAAAAAGGGTACCCCCAATCAACGCAAACACCCGAACACTCTTTCTCCGCCTCGCCCGAGCCCTCCGAGCAAGGCCTCGGGCGAGCACGATCTATCTCCGTCTCGCCCGAGCCCTCCCAGCCAGGCCTCGGGCGAACACTCTTTCTCCGTCTCGCCCGAGCCCTCCCAGCCAGGCCTCGGGCGAACGCTCTATCTCCGTCTCGCCCGAGCCCTCCCAGCCAGGCCTCGGGCGAACGCTCTATCTCCGTCTCGCCCGAGCCCTCCCAGCCAGGCCTCGGGCGAACGCTCTTTCTCCGCCTCGCCCGAGCCCTCCGAGCAAGGCCTCGGGCGAGCACGATCGCTCTCCGTCTCGCCCAAGCCCTCCAGGCCTCGGGCGAACGCGCCCCCACACCTCGAGCCTTAACGCACGGACCTCGAGCTGTACAGACAGCCGTACCAGCCCATACCACGCATTTAATGCCTTCACCTACTCCGGTCATGTCCACTAGTGCACAGCGTGTACCACAGTAACTCGGTGTAAAGGTCAAGTCTCGTTTTCACCACAAGCATGGGCAAAAGGGTACCAGCACAGCACTGTTCGGCCAAGCCAGGCACTGTAACCCCTCAAGGCCGGCTACGCGCCCCTCGAGCCCTGCACTGTAACCCCTCGAGGCCGGCTACGCGCCCCTCGAGCCCTGCACTGTAACCCCTCAAGGCCGGCTACGCGCCCCTCGAGCCCTGCACTGTAACCCCTCGAGGCCGGCTACGCGCCCCTCGAGCCCTGCACTGTAACCCCTCGAGGCCGGCTACGCGCTCCTCGAGCCCTGCACTGTAACACCTCGAGGCCGGCTCCGCGCCCCTCGAGCCCCCGTGGCACCACCTCGAAGCCGGCTCCGCGCCCTTCGAGCCCTAACTACTTTCGTGCTATTGGAGGACAGGTACCCCAAGACCCGGAGGGACCTCACCGCGTACTGTACATTCCGGGATGGGTGCTGTACGGCTCCCGCCTTGTCGCGCCACCACGTCCGCGCCCAGGATGGAAGCCACGACCCAAGGACGCCTCAACAGCGACGATCACATCGGCTCCAGTGGCCCCGACAAGACAGGGTTCCTACCCTTCTCCGTATGGGGCACCATACGCCCCGACACCTGTAATACCTTTATGTAACCCTGGCCTCCCCTTGCTCTATAAAAGGGGACGCTAGGGCCCTCATTCAGGAGGACGGACAAAACACACGAGTCCACACACAGGCACGAGTCCGGACTCCGGTCCACGCTCACTGAGCTTGTATTCTCCCCTGTACAAGCACTTAGGTGCAAGTAATACAAGAACATCCCCCCCGCTGGACGTAGGGCCTTCTTTGCCCGAACCAGGATAAATCCTTGTGTCCTCTTGCATCACCATCCAGGAAGAGAAGCACGCGATCATATCACTCGTTGGTGTGATACCCCCGGGTACGAAACACCGACAATCATGGGAGACATGAGTTTCCTCAAATGGCTCTCTCCCATCTTTATCATCATTTTGTGGTACATTGCATGAGGATGGCTTGTTAATGACTTGCACATCATCATCATCATCTTTTGGCTTAATAGCTCCAATCGGCATGTTCTTCATTGCTTCCCTCAATGGTTCATCACCTACATCATCAAGATTTTCATGCTCTCCTTGAGAGCCATTAGATTCATCGAATTCCACATCATATGTTTCTTCTACCATCCCGGTGGCATGGTTGAATACTCGATATGCTTTGGACTTCAATGAGTAACCAACAAGAAAACCAATATCACATCGGCGTTGGAACTTCCCTAGGTGTTGGCGCTTCTTGTAGATGTAGCATTTGCACCCAAACACTCTAAAGAATGATATATCCGGCTTCTTGTTGTTGAGTAGCTCATAGGGGGTCTTGCCAAGGAGACGATGGGGGAACAACCGGTTTGATGCATAGCAAGCGGTGTTGATTGCTTCCGCCCAAAATCTTTCTGGTGTAGTGTACTCATCTAACATTGTTCTTGCTAGGGTGATTAGTGTCCGGTTCTTCCTCTCAACTACCCCATTTTGTTGTGGTGTGTAGGTTGCGGAGACTTCATGCTTGATCCTAACTTCATCACAATATTCCTCAATGTGGGTGTTGTCAAATTCTCTTCCATTATCACTTCTTATTTTCTTGATCTTCAGGTCAAACTCATTTTGGGCTCTCTTGGCAAACTTCTTGAATGAAGGGGTTGCTTCGGATTTGTCATGAAGAAAGAATACCCAAGTGTATCTAGAATAGTCATCCACAATCACTAGGCAATAGAGATTTCCACCCAAGCTAGCATAAGTTGTTGGCCCAAATAGATCCATGTGAAGTAGCTCTAACTCTCTTGATGTTGACACAAAGGCTTTGGTTGGATGAGTATTTGCAACTTGCTTGCCGGCTTGACATGCACTACACAATTTGTCCTTCTCAAATTTAACATCCTTCAAGCCTCTAACCAAATCCTTCTTCAATAGCTTGTTGAGAGTGTTCATTCCCACATGAGCCAATCTTCTATGCCATAGCCAACCAAGTGATTGCTTAGTGAACAAACATGTCTTCAAGTTGGCATCTTCGGAGGTGAAATCTACTAGATAGAGATTGTTGTATCTAAAGCCTTTGAAGATCACTTGTGTATCATCTTTCTTGGTCACAACCACTTCCTTGTCGGTGAACAAACATTGAAAGCCAAGATCACATAGTTGCCCAACGGATAGCAAGTTGAAGCTCAATGATGCAACAAGAAGCACATTGGAGATGATATGATCATTTGATATTGCCACTTTGCCCAATCCCTTGACATTGTGTAACACCCTGTGTTTTGCATCATATTAAAATCCACTAAAAATTTGAACTTTTTAAAAGTTACAACAAATTAAAAACTGATTAGTTTATTATCCGCAAAACCATTTTAAAAACAATTTCCAAAACCCTTGCATCAAAATTCACCATATGCATTTTTTTAGAAATCGCTTTGCTTTTAAATTGTTTGCTTTTGTGTTTGGAGTGTTTGTATGATTGTTTGTTTGTTGAATGCCCGTGTGTTTGTTTTCTAGAATTTATTTACGGCACCAAAAATATTCCTTGAACTTTCCATCTTATTCCTTGAATTCATGAAGCCTTTTCCTAAATTAGAATCTCACTTCGTATTTCATTTCTTCTCTAGAAAATCTAGAAATATAAACCTTTTCGTTTAAATAAATTCTAGAGAGACGAAAATACATCATCTATACAAAAAAATATATAATATTACAACTTTCGAGGACTTTTCACCTCCCTTTCCTGTACTCCCAGCAGTTCTTACGCAGCAGCCTTGCCTTGTCTGCTACGCCTTGCGCTCGTCGTTTTCCTCGAGTCCATCCCTAATTCCCTGTGCATGCTTAAACACTCCGCATTTTTCCATCGACAACGCAGCACTCCATACCAGGCTACTAGCACACGCGTACGTCAGGCCACTTCCGAGCACGAGGAGATACTTTCCCTCGCAACCGACTTTGTCGGCCGTCGTCTTCCTGCAATCTTGCTGCTACCTCCGTCATCTTCCTCTGCGATTCCCATCACCTTGACGCCAAGCGAGGCAGAGGCAGCACACACGCGCACGCATAGACGAAGCTCCATTGTTCATCGCACTGTACTCTGTCACCAATGAAGATTCCAGAGTCGAGATATTTTCTCCCCACCGCCTTACTATCGCCACCGCCTTGCTGTGGCCGCTGCCCCACGCTGTACGGCACCGACATACCTCCACGGCTCCACCTATAAGAGGCCAACCATGGCTGCCGCGTCGAGGGGGGGTGCGGGAGACTTCGGAGCACAGCGGGAACCGCGCGCGGGAAGGATGGGACATGGGAGGCATCGTCCGCAATGCTCTGCTCTCATCGCCACAACGCGAGACCAGCCGTTGAGGCTAGCGCCATGACCGCCGCAGTCGTGCCCATCGGAGCCACGCACGCTTCAGACGCTGCACCGGAGTTCGACGACCACGCCGGAACGCCGCTGCCGGACGCACGTCGTCGAGGCTGCTGCCGCGCGCCGCGACGAGGGAGAGCACGAGCCACCATCTGAGCCCTGCCGCCGCAGCACTGAGCTGCCGCGAAGCCGATGAGCCCGCCACCGCTGCCCTGCTCTTCAGCCCAAACGAAGTCGAGCGCCACCGCGCTCTTCTCTTCCCACCGGAGCCTTCACCCATCTCGACACCACGTTCGCCGGAGCTCGCCACCATCGGGGTCGCTCCCTTTGCCTTGCGCCTCCAGTCCGTCCGCGCCAGAGCCCAGCTGCCCCAGCCGAGACTGCGTCGAAGGCATGGTCGCCGCTGTCCCTCTCTCTTCAATCTGGAGTTCGCCGTCGGGACCAAGCCTCTCCTTTCTCCATGTCATCGACTCCTGCTCTGCCTACCAACCTCTCGTTCACTTGGTTGAACGCACGGATGGGAACAAGGACGGACTGACGACGGGCAACGGAAGCGAACGTCAAGCCGTGACCACGTCACTCGACCCAATAGGAGCAGGCCACCTCGCCCCTTGGGACCCACACGGCAGTAACAACAGCTCCCACTCTCCTCTCTCCTCCCTCCGTGGACCCGAACCACATAGACCGTAGAGAGGAGAGGGCACGGTCTACTGATCGGTGTATGGAGCAGCAGACAGAGCCCACAGTCTGGACCCATGCGTCATACTTTCAGACAGAAGGGGAAATTGCTAGGCACACACGGAAACGCACACGGGAGAATAAGTAAGCCCTTTTTTTTTCCTTTTCAGAAAAATTCCCAGAAAATTGCTAAATAAACTGAGCCATCCTAGAGTCCACCCAAGCTGCTCCAACTCCCTTGCCATCATCCAAATTTCCAGAAATATTTTATGTTCCATCTCATTCGCGTTTCACCTATAAACCCTAGAGTCTACCCAAGCTGCTCCAACTCCCTTGCCATCATCCAAATTTCCAAAAATATTTTATGTTCCATCTCATTCGCGTTTCACCTATAAACCCAGAAAAATCGATATATCCACCATTCCAACTCTAAACCCCGTAATCTCCACCAAAAATCTTCCTAAATCCAAGCCCACACATTCATATTCTTTTTTCTAATTTTTGGTGCCCATTTAAAATCTAGTTATGTTTGTTGCTCTGTTTCTTTTATATTAACGCTAACTTGTAGTTGCACCACCTAAGCACCGTAAATTCGAATATGCGTGTACACTATGACACGTACACGAATATACATACACTCTTTCACATAATAATAATAATAATAATAATAATAATAATAATAATAATAATAATAATAATAATAATAATAATAATAATAATAGCAATACTAATAGAGTAATAGGCATAGTCTAAATAATAAACCTGATCACGCTCTTAACCTCGTATATTTGCGTGCCCGTGAACATCTGTCACACACATGGGTACTCAAATATACACACATAGTTATAACCTTGCACACGTATGTGGACATATGGTTATTCGTATGTATCCCTATATATATATATATTAGTAAGCGATATGTGTCCATACGTCAAACCCTCTCTTGCTTCATCATGCTTGTTTTGCTTGTTGTGTTTTTCTTGTTTGTTGACGCTAGATCGCGTAAAATAGAAGATGTGAGAAGACCCCGATGGAACCCGAAGGATGAACGACAATCGAAGACCAAAGGAACAAGAAGACCGCAAGACAAGGATGCATCGACTGCGAGTGCAGGCAAGTCCTAATTCCCTTTCCCACCTTCCACCAAATCTTCTTATCTCTATTCTCCACCTACCACTCCAGTCAAATCATACACTACACTCATACTACCCCTACCATACCTTGCCACCTAACCTATCCCTTCCCTCCAAATACCACCACTCTGAACCATCCTATTTCCAACAAATACCATATTTAGCCACCACCACCATAAAGCCTATCATATCCCATCCACCGAACTTGCCACTCCTAAACCACCCCTCATCCACCACCTCCACCATATAAACCACTCCCACCTTCTATCCATTTAACATATTTAATATGCTCAATTTACTTTATTAATGATATTGTGATAAATGTGATTTAATGTGAACATGATGATGTGACTATATAAACCATGATGCTAATTGAACTGGATAACAAAACTGTTTTTCCGACTGAGCAAGTGGGAGGTACTTCACGTGGTGTGGAACTACCTCTTGGACCGGTTCGCCTAGTGAGGGTTCCTATTTGGAGACACTTGTTTTGGTCATTTAGGACTGATTCATTGGCCTCGCGCGTCTGGACAGAAACACGTCCAGCCACACGCCTATATGGGTAGGTGCAAGCTCACACCCCGATAGGAGAAGTATAATACCTGTCTGGAGGTCGGGTGACAACGGTTTAACAGGAGAAGGCACGACTGCTAAGTGATCTCTCGTGGCCCGGTCGGCGTGGTTGCTAAGTGGTCTTCCACGTTAAATTCCTGTTTGGGCCATGTGTGAGCCCCTCTCTTATGATATTATTTTGGCCAGTTGGACCATGCGTGGTCTGTTTCCGGCCCCTGTGTAAGCCGTGGTAAGGGTTATATGGAACCTATGGATGCGTCCTCTCGGGTACGAGTGCGGATTGGGACAGCTTAGGTACCAAGGTTGTTCCCATCGTGTGGGGAAAATTGGACAACTGCTGCAGTAGTATAACTTCAATCCTATTCGAATAGCCACGTCCTTGGTTATGGGCAACCTCCTGGAATGCGGACACCAATGATTAGTTGTTTTCAAAATGAAACTTGGGATAATATGGTATGTTGCTATAATAACTTAACCTCCGGGAACTAGCGAGAAGGTAGACTCTCTCCTAGGGCCCAACCCTTAATTTATTTATAGTCTATACTCCTTTCACCCTCCACCATTACCACCTCCACATATAACCTTATCTTTCCCTTAGCCTGCAGCCAAATTGGGACTTGCTGAGTACGTATGTACTCAATCCCCTTCGCTACTATGTTTTTAGAAGTGAAGCCACAGGAGCACTCGCAAGGATGATGTTGTCGATGCACTCGAAAGAATGGAACCATAGGAGGATACCCGAAGATGAAGCTGAACGACCGCAAGAAGGAGCTACGCAAGGACGACGACATAGGAACGCACATAGGATAAGGTTTACGTCCGCACTCCAAGATGCCTGTCGGAATGGAGCCACGACGTCATAGGATAGCTGTGTTAGACTCTGATGTTTGCTAAGAGGCCCGTGACCCAAGTCTTGTAATATGAACTTTGTAACATGTTTTCCCCGTTAGCAATAAAAGTATGGATTTTCGATATCAATCTTGTTGATCTGTGCGTATCAGCAACTGATCCAGGGACTAATACGATGCACAGTGGACCCTCTGGAAGGGGGGCCCTCACACATTGCCCTTTGAGTTGTCACCAAATGTAATCTTTTCTTGGTCATCGACATTCTCTTCTAGTGAGGTGAACATCCGGGGATCACCGGTCATATGTTGTGTGCAACCACTATCGATCACCCAATGAGATCCACCGGTCTTGTAGTTCACCTACACACATAAGAAATCAAGCTTGAGCTTTTGGGACCCAAACTTGTTGAGGTCCCTTAACCTTCTCAACTAGTGACTTTGCAACCCATATTTGATTTGGCCTATTCTTGTTAGGAGGCCCCATGAACATGACTTTCATTTTGCCACTAGAATCTTGTCTAAGCATGTAGTGAGCATTGAAAGCAAAGGGCCTAGCATGCTTGGGCAAAGGTGTGGGTTTGGGCTCTTCACAATCATGAGCAAAGTGTCCTTCTTTTGCACATTCATAGCATCTCCCAATCTTCTTCTTCTTCTTTGGCTTAGTGATGCTCTTGCGTTGCTTCATCTTCTCTTCAAGAAAGCCAATGCCATTTCTATTTGTCTTCATCACGGTGTTCATTAGTAGCTCACTTTGAAGACATTGACCCTTGGTGAATTTCTTCAATCCGGTGGTGAGGTGCTCCTTCTCTTTCTTGAGCTTGTTATTCTCTTGTTGGAGCTCTAATTGAGATGGTGTCATTTTGTAGTCCCTCTCCATCTTCAATCTCTTGTTCTCTTCTTTTAGCATGTCTAGCTCAAGTGACATGCTATAGTCATCATCATGAGTTTCAATGACAACTTGCTTGGTGGTTGTAAGCTTTTCTAGATCAACCTTGAGCTTTGCATTCTCATTCTTGATCTTGACATAGTCATCATAGTTATCGACCACAACCACTTTCTTGCCCTTGCCACTAGCCTTTTGCTCATCATGATCACTAACCAAGTCCTCACAAGATGTAGCTATATCACACTTAACAACAAGGTTAGGAGCATCATGTGTCTCATGAGAAAGTATATCATAAGCAACAGTGAGGGTGTCATAATCAACTTTCACTTGAGTGTATTATTCTTTGAGAAAAGCATAACTAGTGGTAAAGTCACTATGCATCTTATCAAGTTTTTCATTTTTAGCTTTGAGCTCCTTGTTAGAGGATTTGAGCTCCTTGATAGATGATGACATAGTGGCAAGTTCATCTTTTAGCTCATCACTTGCATGTATAGCAAGATCATACTTCTCAACAAGAGATTCATTTTGATCAACAAGCTTTTCATTTTTAGCTCTAGTCTTTCTTATGATTTTAGAGTAGTGGATTAGCAATTTAACAAGCTCATCATAAGAGGGTGCCTCAAATTCACCATCACTATCACTATCACTAGAGTCATCATCGCTTTGTACCTTTCGATCACCTTTAGCCATGAGGCATAGGTGTGTAGATTGTTGACACTGGTTATCTATCAAAATTAAGGGACAAATTGTAACACCCTGATTTAATTTTTCCCCAATTTAATAAAAGGAATTAGAAATTAATTAGGTTGGCTAGTTTATTAGAGGAGGAAAATAAAATTTATTTAATATTGTCATGTTGCATTCATGCCGTTGCACAATTTTATTGGGTGAAAAATAAATTTATTAAACCCGTATAGAGCGAATCGGATTTATTCTATTTAGAAAACAAATAAAAAGATTTATAAAAATTTTACAAAATCAAAATCAAGTTTTATTTACAAAACCTAGGGAAAATGTTTCCAAAATTTTCAAACTAGTTTTGTTTTGAAACAGATTTGAATTTGGATTTCAAAATGAATTTGGGAAACAAATGAAAAAGGAAAAGAAAAAGCAAAAGGACTCACTTCTCCTTTTCCTCCCTTGCCCCACTTCCCAGCCTGTCCCCCCCCCCCCCGCGCGCGGCCCATCCACCCCTCTCGGCCCATCCGCCGTGCCGGCCGCACCGCTTCCCCACCCCCTCTCCTCTCCCGCGCAGGCCCACCCTCCACTCCGCTCTCCCGCGCCGCCAGCCGCAGTGGCCCACCCCGCGCGCACGCCCTCCTTCCGTCTCGCTGCACCACGGACCCCGCCGGTCCCGCGCGTTAGAGCCACCGACATGTGGGGTCCACCTGTCGGAACCGTCCCCCACCCCAACGACCTCTCCGCAGATCTCTCCCCTCCCCCTCCCGATCCGCACCGGCCCCTAGCGCACAGCCCGCGCATGATCGCTCCAGCCGCCACCACCCTCGCCCTGGCCTTATAAGCCCACGCACACCTCTTGCGCGGACCACCCGCCACCACCCAGATCGCCCGTAGGCGCCCCCTTTCCTCTCCAGCGCCTGCACCGACGGACCCGCGTGCCACGTCCGCCCCCGTCGTCGATTCGTCGCCGTCAAGCCATCTTCAGCGTCGAGGACGTCTCCATCAGACCCACGGTGAGCTCCGCGATCGATCCCACCTTTCTCCGAGCTCTCTACCACCCCCAGCGAAGTTCCTAGCCGCCCCAGCCATGGCGCCACCGCGCCGGAGGCGGGCGCCGCCGTGCCAAACCCCGCCGGCGGTCACCCCACCCCTCGGATCGCCCCTGCACCGTCCGATCTTAGATCTACGGCTTAGATTAGAACACTGAGCGAACCGGTATGAACCGGGGACACTGTGCCGTAGACCCTGTCCACACCACTCCGCGTCGGCGAACCCACGGCCACGCGGTGCACCGCACCAGTCACACGGCGCCACGCGGCGCACACGTCAGCCAGGGCATGACCACGCCGACCGCCTGGATCTTTTGCAGAAAAGCCCTTTTGTTTTCCCTTAATGAACCCGTCGTCCGATCTCACTGTTCACTGAGTCTTGCAAATCTTGCGTACAAGCACCTATGGTTTTGCGAAAACGAGGCGCAGTCCTCTGCACAGCCGTCCGCCCCGATCTAATCACAGCCACCCATCACCAGATCAACGGCCGAGAATAGCCGATACCCCTTCGTCGATGCACTTTTGTTAAAGAGACCCTCGCTTTTCCTGAAATAAACCCGCACTCCGCACCTAACTATTCACTGAGTCACGGAAACTTTGTGATCTAGCCCCTGCACTTCCAGCTAAATGAGTCCGGGTCCCGACACCTTTTAAATTTCAGAAACTAAATATTTTAAATGCAAAACGAGTTTAAACAAATCGCAGTTTTGCCACTGAACTTCAAATACCTATAACTTTTGCGTTTTAACTCCGATTCGACCCGTTCAACTTGCGTTAGATTCATTTCGTCGTTCTCTACGCAGTAGATCTATTTACGTTCTGTTTTCATACTGTTTGTTGTACTGTTATTTATTTCAATGTATTGTGCCATGTATGTTGCTTGGGCCAGAGAGTGCGGAGTACGAGGACACTCCAGACCATCCTTGCGACCTAGTTGATTCGACCCAGTCCGAAGGCAAGTGTCCTTGAACATCTTGCACCTACTTTATTTTACTTTTGGTACTAGAGTAGTTAGATCTTGTAGATGCATGCTTGTCATTAATTTGAATCCCATGTTAGGGTTTACTAGAATTTGTATATATTATCCTTGTCGCCTGTTTTGGGATGTTCGGGTAGGTGTCTTGCTTAGCCCTGCAGTCATGGATGGGATGGGAGTTAAAATGTTTATAAACTTGATTAATGAACTATGAAACGAATGTGGACATGGTAATTTTGTAGTAACATGGTTATTAGGTAAATCCGGCAGGATGGACCCGTATTGGTGGTTTTGTGCCGTGGGACTCGGCAGCTGCTTTTGGTTTTTGGTTCGGGGCTCGTGCTAGACATATCCTGCCTGGATCCCTAGGACCCGGTTCTCGGAGCATGTAACCCGGCTTAACAGCGCAGCCATGAGATCTGGATGGGCTGGACCTGGCTAATTAATTAGTTTTCTCCAAGTTATGCTACACGGGGGTTGTATAGTGGCTCAAGAGGGGTCCCTTGGGGTCGTTGACTTATGGACAGGGGAGAAACCTTAGAGTACGTGTAACATAGGCTTGGAGGGGCTTTGTAAAGGCCTTGCAGTGCAACCCGCTATGCACCTCGGCAGTGTTTAGCGTGACGGGTAATGCACGACTCATGGGTAACGATGTGCAACCTCTACAGAGTGTAAAACTGATATATCAGCCATGCTCACGGTCACGAGCGGCTTGGACTTCTTCGAGATTAGTTGGTTACTGGTTGGTTTTGGGTTCGGGTCATCTGATGGACTTTAGGTGCGGTTGCCTGATGGACTTCAGGTGTTGGTTGCTCGGTGTGACTCCGAGTGTGGTTTGCTCGGTGCGACTCCGAGTGTGGTTACTTTTCTACAGAGTCTGTCTATAACCTAGTAAATAGGTGCATAGGATTAATAGGATTAATAGGATGTGTCGCTTTAGGCGCTCGAGTCAAACAAAGTCAGCCTACCTTGGTTATAAGTCTCATAAGCATATATTTTCTACACTTGCGGAGTACATTTCGATGTACTCACCCTTCCTCTTTGTCCCCCCTGCTACCCCACCCAGACGCTGGAGACTACACGTATGAGGAGCAGGAGTATCCAGAGGACGGTGGCTACGACCCTGACGACCTGTACTAGGATGGCGCTACCCCCGGTCGACCTTCCTGTGGAGTGGAGTTCAGATCTTCCGCATCTTCATCAGAGTTTATTTTTAGAGTCAGTTTCATGAGAGTCTGTATTTTTTTTCAGACCCGAGGGTCATTCATGTAATAAAGTTCGATATTATTAATAAAGCATTGTTTTGATATTTACTATGATGTGGATATATGTATGAAAATTGATCCTGACATACATATATTGTGCTCCAATTTTGTTCTTAAAATTGGGGTGTTACACAAATAAATATGAAAAGGGCAAGAATTTGATCACCAACAAAGGTTTAGGGTTTCAACTGACAATATTCCACGAGTTTTGGTGAGTTATGATTCTGTAGAGACTAAACCAGGAAATCGGCACCGATAGCTTCCCATAGAAGGAAACCGTCGGGAGATAACGCAACCGCCATGTCGGGATACTTCTAGAAGACTCCAGAGACCACATAGACACACCACAAGAAAGGGCACCGCGGTCCACCTCCAGGCGGTCGGTCCCCCCCGGGCCCGCTGGCTTCCGTCTTCTGCAAGCTTCCTCCACCGAACCCTAGGACTCATCTCAGCCGTACCTTAAGTCGGTTTGATCTAACGGCCGCGGTTGATCCCTCAGGGCTATATAAGCAGCCCCAGACCCCCCTCTCCAGGCATCTCCATCTTCATTATTCATCTCCACATCAGAAACTAGGGTTTCAATTAGAAGTAGAGGTCCCTCTAGATGAATCTCTTCTAGTTCATCTAGAATTAGATCTAGTTCATCTAGTTGTAATCAAGAGCTAGCTTTCAAGTAGAAGACTAGATACCCCTCTAGTAGGATTAGAACCTAGTCTTATTTTAGAACTAGAAGAGAGAGAGAGAGGAAGAGATCAAGAAGGAGCTCCGGCCTGTCGGATCAACTTCTTCATCTTGTACCTGTGGATTCAAGTTCTTCGTCAACTTGCTTCAACGATTGTTTCGGTAATCGACGTCAATATTTAAGTTTGAGCCATTGTTCTTATTATTCTTAAGGTTTATGACTCTCTTTTGAGTACTTTAATTCTAGTCATTCTAGAGTTAGAGTAGTTGGATAGTGTAAGCGTGGTGCTTAGACTTGATTGCTCATAAATGTCTCCTATAACGCCGGTAGTAGTGGTTGTTCGCAAGGGTGACTCTTATAGCCTTGTTGATTCTTCTATAGTCCACTTACCCGTGTGTAGGCTCAGTAGGATTATACATTTGCATAAAAGATTCATACTCTATTTGTGACCTTTTATGGCAACTTCTCCACTAAGAATAATATAAACATATCACTCTTAAATTGGAATTAGACCGCCTTAATGATCCCCTCTATACTTCTAGATTCTCCGTCCTTGTTAGCTACTCAGGGGTTAGACTTTAAGACTTAACACTATCCGTTCCTTTGGGTTTGATATTAAAACTGGGTTATTCCGGTGAAGTGCTACATCGGTAGATTTTATCTGTGCGCTTGCGGATAAAGTAGAGTGTGCGTTAATTTATACCAACAAGCATTTCTGGCGCCGTTGCCGGGGATAGAGTTTATCTCTACTCTTGATAGCGACATTAGTAAGTGTCAACAAGCATTTCTGGCGCCGTTGCCGGGGAACGGTAGATCAACTTAAGTCTTAGTTTAACCTTGTAATCATACTTTTACCTTTTCCTTTTTTGTCCCAGTCTTTTCATTATTTTTGTTTTCATTCTTATGAATGTTGTTTTTGAATTCCACTCTTATCTATCACTACTCCATGAGCAAGCCATAACCAGTAGAATCCTTACACCCCATCATAATGCCTGGTTATGAGCTATGCCTACCTTTCTGCTGCACTGTCCTTGTATTGAGCATAGAAATATAATTGTGAAAATATTCCTTCGGGTATTTTGTCACTAACCTTCCCAGGTCTGGAGCAGAAAAGAACGAAGGAACAACAAACGTAAGGTATGACTGACCAATCATTATGTAACATTGAATTACATTCATCCAATCTTGATTTTTGCAAAATCCAAGTTTGGGGGATACACTTCGTAAGAACATCTCTTGCCATGTTGCTATGTTGGTTGTCCCTACCTTTAAGATATGCTCATACATTAATCATACTCTTTCATCACCATCTGAATAAATCTCTACAATGTTTTCATGTTACCATTACCTGCTATAGTATATGTATAGGTTTGAAGTACAGTCATACATCTTTTTAAGTTAGGCATGGTGTTTAGTTTAAACCACGAGGTGTGTTGATTTCGCTTCAGAAGGATTTTAAATTAAGCATGGTGCTTAGGTTAGAATACATTCCTAAGTCAAATTGGATGTGGTGTCTAGGTTGATTTCTGAATTGATAGTATGCTATAGTAGATATTGGATATTTTGTTGGACTAACCCCTGCAGGAAAACTTTCATTATCAATTTGGGAAAGTCCTGAGATGAACTCACACCGGAGATGAAGCAAGGCGTACACATGAACTTCAACAACTTTGCACAATGAAGACTCAGCTCGTTCATCATGTATGAAAGAACTGTGAGTATCAAAGTTTATTTATTTTGTCTTCTACTGCAAGTTATCTTTTGCCTTGAATCATGTTAAAGTGCAGCCAACACATGAAATACTAGTCTATGCTAAAATAATCCTAAAAACATCTTTTTATTAGCATAGATGCAAAATACATAAAGTTGTGGACAACAACCCATGCTTCAAATTCTTGCAATCCTTCGGGTAGATGTCCACTAACATTATGCAGGAGAGAGATTTTGCTCATCTATGGTTTGGTCTGAACATTGAAGATACAAAACCCAAACCATAGACACACAAACATACTCTCAGATCACAAATGGTGCTAGCCTAGCTTTGAGTCTTGCTTGGGCACTGATGACAAACATGATGCAACTTGTGAGACAACCGATGCCTGCAATCATCATTATCCAAGACATCAAGACAAGAAGTGGGAAGTTATTCTCTTTTCTAATCAAAAGCTAGCTTGGGAGACAAGATGGTACCACTACATCAATAGCAAGATCTACAAGTCAAACACATGAACATATTGTTGGGAGGCCATCTACATCATAAGCCAGCCTGGGACAGATAATTCCGTTGTGTAGATGTGTTTCACAATCAAAGGGAGGAAGGAGAAACCCAACATCAAACATATTGATCTCCTACCCACCACTTTGATCAATACAAACCACTAGATGATATCCCAGTCGAGAAGAAGAATATGATCCACCACTCATTCTTGGAAGATCGTTCTTGAACACCATCAATGATATCATCTTTGCCGAACCTGGAGAAGTCAACTTTTGGATATTTCACTGCATCTTCAAGATCTACATTACTTATGAGCAGCCAAAGAGAACCAAGAGAAGACCTTGAAGGGAGAACCAACTACCAAGAATTGAGGAGGGCATCATGAAGGATGAAGCCACTGCACCACAAGAGTTAGAAGATGGAGAGATAGTACCTGAGCCAACAAATCAAGAAGAACAGTCGATAAGATCTCCATCATCTAGACATTGTTGAAAGGACAAGTCTCAGTTGTGACATTACAAGACAAAAGACTCTCATGGAGGCACTCGAGTAACAGTTCTAAATTCAAGTCTTTTGCCAACCCAATGATTAAAGGAAAACAAGAAAGGTTGACAAGAGAAGAATGCGGAACTGTCCCTACATCCTCATAGTACAGAATTAATACAAGAAAGAGAGAGGATCCTAGTCAGCATACTCGAGGAACAATAAGTCAACACGAGAGAAGGAAGATTGATACCTCTAATGATGATTCCACTATGATCTTCCTCCTCTCAATCACACTGTGAGACAAACAAGAGAAGACAAGCCATTCATAAACAACAACCAGCTAGACAAGAGAAGCTTCCACAGGGTGGTTCGACACAATCACTCTTCAATGACAAAGTAACATTTCAAGGTAAGTAACCATCATTGTAAAAGCTTCTTCTTGATTCTAGTATGAACATAAATAAAGAACAAAACATGTTTAAGTTGCACCTCACTTGATCCAACCTAATCAACTCAACATGTTTAGTCCTTTGATCTTTGCTCTCTTGAATCTCACTGTCTTAACTAAATAAGCTAAAATGTTGTGCATCTAACCTTTGGAAGATGATATATCTCAATCATGAAAAGATCGACACATTATGCATAGATTATCCTTCCTTAGGTTAAGTAATCTGATCTGTTAAGATGCTACTTTCATGCTCATCCTCTGATCCTATCACTCATGATTGAATAGAACATATAAACAAGTTTTTCTTGTGCAATGTGCCTAAGGTTAAAGGGGAATAAACAAAACTTTTGGTTCTGTTGGTGTTTTTCCACCAACAGAGCCCATGCACTTGATCTCTACCTTGTCTTTATGAGCAGGACACACTCTTGAGCAAAACATGGAGAAGTTTGTCACTCCCAAATTCTACAGAGTGAAGGTCCTAGATCTACAAGAACATGCACACTGAGCAAGATGTTGCCAACGTCCATAATTAACGCTTCACTTCAAATTGCTGGACGAACAAATGACATGAGTGACACCATATCATGAGACATAAACAAGAAGGAATGATGGAGGACGTCGTAGTCAGAATTAGAGGTCATGAAATCCCCACAGACTTCTTGATCCTCGACATAAGAAGACAATGATGTCCACCTCATCCTAGGAAGACCATTCCTCTACGCTACAAGTACAATCATCTATAAGAGGAAATCCATTTTTCACTTTCTTGGAGAAAAGGCACGATGCAACTTCATCAGCTACATGCCCAATGAAGCACCCAAGAAGAATAGAAGTGAAAGACGCCGCTCTCAAAGCCAAAGAAGACAAACTATCAAAAATAGAGAGGCCAATCATGAAGAAGAAGCTATCGACACTGTCCTAGAAAAGAAAGAAGAGAACCCTCAAGACAGTGAACCACAGGAAGTGAAGACTCAGACCAAGAAAGTATGAAAGAAAAAGTCTGCACCTAAGAGGTACAATCAATAACAACTTTCCAAACATCTGGCATACCTTGGGAGGTCTGAACCAAGGAAAGGTCCGGTTCGTCGGACCTAAATATCCGAACCTTCGCCAAAAGGTAAAATCGGTAGTTATCCTCATATTTACTTTGCCGTATATTTCTCATATTTAATCCATAATCATTTCTTATATCATCATAGTTAATTCACAAACATTTTAATTTCTGCATTGCATTAGAAAAGAAAATAAAAATATTGCATTAGTTACACTACAAACCATGAAGCCCCATGTGAATAATTCTATGGTGTGTAAAAACCCACAGGAATATTCACCGTGGTGGCATAAAAGAATAATAATAATACTAAAAATAAATATGCATACATTCATCCTGTTGCATTTTCTCTTGCATCATAAAAATATAAAAACATAAAAATATTGAGAAAGAGATCTTACTGAAATTCTGGACAACTAAGGCTTGAGTGGCCAACCGCTAATGCTTAATCTGTTCCACAAGTTTTGTTGTCTATTTGAGTTTCACAGGATTTAAAAGGCCAAGAAAAGCTGACGAGCAAGTGAATGTTCCATCCACTACTGGAGCACTGTTTCAACAACCATCAACCTCAATCAAAGCTCTAATAGAGGAAGGACATATCCACTGGTAGTCTGCTACATTACAAGATCGAACGACTACGTCAACATTCAGCTTGGGGGAAGGCTCCCCATGTATCCACGCTCACCCTTAAAAAGAAAGGAACAAAAATATATGGGCACATGAAGGCTCAACGCTATTAGGGGAACTAGCTTGGGGGAGACGCACCCCCGTTATCTTCGTGCTTCAGGTATGTTATTATTATTACGACTACTACTATTATCATTAACTTTTATATCTTAAAGTGTGTTAGATTAAATAAATAAAATAGTGTGTTTTAAGAAGTAGATGACTAAAGAAGAACGCTCTCTCTCTAATCTTTTGTATGGAAATGATGAATAGTTGCTCTATCTAATTTCTTTCAAGTACCTAGTCTTCAAAGCATGAGTTATCCTCATTAATAATGATGCCTTAAATAAAATTAAATGCATAGTTGGCAAATACTTAATCTAAGGTCTAGGTAATTGGGATATAACATGTGATGATCTGAGCTCCCATTATCTTGTTCTAAACAACACTAAAGTTCCGGAGATTTCTAAATATGAATATGACTAATAATTGCATTGAGTTAAATTAAGCTTTGTTGACCCTATGAGTAGTTTATCATACCATTGAATTGAGATCACTTACACATTTCATCCATCTTTCGCATAAATGCTCATAATTATCTGTTGCTACCCTCTCAGAAGTTTGTTGGAAGCATGTGGCTATTAAAAAAAGAAAAAAAGGGAGATCCGAGGAAATAAAAAGGGACAAGTGTCCGAAACCTCAAAAAGATAGATCCCGAGGAAATAAAAAGGGACAAGTGTCCGGAACCTCGAAAGAAAAAAAAATGTCAGAGAGAAAAAAAAATGGGCACGTGCCCGACAGTAGAATTAGCCTGATAGCCATATGTCTCTGATAGACCGAAGGGAGTGAATATATTCAAAAGAGCATCCGACTCCATTTTCCATACACATGCACTTCTTGATTCAATGGTTGGTTGACTTTCTCTTTGGATCCATTGTTTAATTTGACAACATATGTATTAATGCTTTTGAAAATTAATTAAAACTCCGGGATAAAGGTGAAGTGAAAGAACTAGAGACATAGTGCTTGATTTGATTGTTCAATCTCTCAATTATTTAAGATCTAAGGTAAAAGTAATAAGCCCCATAAAGAATAACATGATATGTTTCAGAGAACTTTTGTTTAACAGCAGGTATACTTGTTAGAAGTGAAGATATTGTAGCAACTCCTGATCCATTGTTAAGTTTTGGTTTTGCTAAGGGACTAGCAAAAGGTAAGCTTGGGGGAATTGTTGACACTGGTTATCTATCAAAATTAAGGGACAAATAAATATGAAAAGGGCAAGAATTTGATCACCAACAAAGGTTTAGGGTTTCAACTGACAATATTCCACAAGTTTTGGTGAGTTATGATTCTGCAGGGACTAAACCAGGAAATCGGCACCGATAGCTTCCCATAGAAGGAAACCGTCGGGAGATAACGCAACCGCCACGTCGGGATACTTCTAGAAGACTCCAGAGAACACATAGACACACCACGAGAAAGGGCACCGCGGTCCACCTCCAGGTGGGACCGACCGGTCCCCTGGACCCACCGGTCGGTCCCCCCCGGGCCCGCTGGCTTCCGTCTTCTGCAAGCTTCCTCCACCGAACCCTAGGACTCATCTCAGCCGTACCTTAAGTCAGTTTGATCTAACGGCCGCGGTTGATCCCTCAGGGCTATATAAGCAGCCCCAGACCCCCCCTCTCCAGGCATCTCCATCTTCATTATTCATCTCCACATCAGAAACTAGGGGTTCAATTAGAAGTAGAGGTCCCTCTAGATGAATCTCTTCTAGTTCATCTAGAATTAGATCTAGTTCATCTAGTTGTAATCAAGAGCTAGCTTTCAAGTAGAAGACTAGATACCCCTCTAGTAGGATTAGAACCTAGTCTTATTTTAGAACTAGAAGAGAGAGAGAGAGGAAGAGATCAAGAAGGAGCTCCGGCCTGTCGGATCAACTTCTTCATCTTGTACCTGTGGATTCAAGTTCTTCGTCAACTTGCTTCAACGATTGTTTCGGTAATCGACGTCTATATTTAAGTTTGAGCCATTGTTCTTATTATTCTTAAGGTTTATGACTCTCTTTTGAGTACTTTAATTCTAGTCATTCTAGAGTTAGAGTAGTTGGATAGTGTAAGCGTGGTGCTTAGACTTGATAGCTCATAAATGTCTCCTATAACGCCGGTAGTAGTGGTTGTTCGCAAGGGTGACTCTTATAGCCTTGTTGATTCTTCTATAGTCCACTTACCCGTGTGTAGGCTCGGTAGGATTATACATTTGCATAAAAGATTCATACTCTGTTTGTGACCTTTTATGGCAACTTCCCCACTAAGAATAATATAAACATATCACTCTTAAATTGGAATTAGACCGCCTTAATGATCCCCTCTATACTTCTAGATTCTCCGTCCTTGTTAGCTACTCAGGGGTTAGACTTTAAGACTTAACACTATCCGTTCCTTTGGGTTTGATATTAAAACTGGGTTATTCCGGTGAAGTGCTACATCGGTAGATTTTATCTGTGCGCTTGCGGATAAAGTAGAGTGTGCGTTAATTTATACCAACAAGCATTTCTGGCGCCGTTGCCGGGGATAGAGTTTATCTCTACTCTTAGTAGCGACGTTAGTAAGTGTCAACATAGATGATGATGGTGACGGTGGTGGTCGTGGTGGTGTAGAGGAGCCAATGACTAGAGCGGCCACCTTCTCCTTCTCATCATCACTATCTTCATTTGATGAGCCACCAGAGGAATCAATGTCGGTGAGCCAATCACCAACAATGTAAGCATTACCACCTTTCTTGTGGTATTGCTTCTTCTTGCCATCCTTCTTCTTGTAGGGCTTCTCATTCTTCTCATCCTTCTCATCTTCACTTGATGAATCATATTTCTTGCCCTTGTTCTTGTTCTTGTAGTTATCCTTCTTGGGCTTGGTACATTGATGAGCAAGATGGCCAAGCTCACCGCAATTGTAGCAATCCATTTCGGAGATTGGCCTTCTCTTGCTACTTGTGAAGAACTTCTTCTTTCTTGAGTCAAAGTTGACTCCATTCTTGTGAAGCTTCTTCAACATCTTGGTGGTCTTCCTCACCATGAGAGCAATGTTGGAATCATCCTCTTCATCACTTGAGCTCTCATGATGCACCTCAATAGCCTTGTCATGGCTAGCTTTGAAGGCCAAGTCCTTCTTCTTGTCGGTGGAGGAGCCACCACTTGGTGTGATGTGCATGTACATCTCATGCGCATTGATCTTTCCCAAGATTTGGGTTGGTGTAGCGGTGGAAAGATCGCCTTGATGTAGCACCGTCACAATGTGTCCATACTTCTCAATTGGGAGGACACAAAGAATCTTCCTCACAACATCAGATGGTTGCATTTGTGTGAGGCCAAGACCATTGAGTTCTTCTACAAGAACATTCAAGCGTGAGTACATTTCATTTGCATTTTCATTAGCATGCATATCAAAGGAATGAAGTTTTTGCATAACTAAATGATAGCGCTCCTCACGCTCACTCTTGGTTCCCTCATGGAGAGCACAAATGTTATCCCATAGATCATGGGCATTCTTGTGGTTTCGGATGCGGTTAAACACATCCTTGCAAATGCCTCTAAATAGAATATTTTTGGCTTTTGCATTCCATTTTTCATTCTCTTCCTCATGTGGCGTGAGGCTAGTGCCCTCCTTGGGTTTGGGGAACCCGGTTATGGCGGCTTTGCGGCATCTAACATCAACCGCTTGTAGGTACGACTCCATACGGATTTTCTAATATGGAAAGTCGTCTCCCTCGAACATGGGAGGTGGTCCATCACCTCCAAACATCTTAACTCTAGGCTGTTAAGCCTAAATCGAGAGCACGAGGCTCCAATACCAGTTGGAAGGATCAAGATGCCCAAGAGGGGGGGGGGTGAATTGGGCTTTTCTAAAACTTTAGCAAGAATTAAAACCTATTAAGCCCAATTAACCCCCTTGTGCCTAGAAGTGTGTTTCTCAGCAGATGGAAGTGGCAAGAACACTCTAATGGATGAGGAGGAGGAGTATAAATACTCCCACAACCGGCCATCCAAAAGAGCACCAAACAGGGCTCACTGCGGGGGCATCAGACGCTCCGATGCTAGGCATCGGACGCGCCGATGACCTCGACCAACGGTCGACTGTACCCTCTTGTCAGACCTGTTAAAGGAGCATCGGACGCTGGGCAGCGTCCGATGCCACCACATCGGACGCGTCCGATGTGGATTTACCCTCTCTGCATGGACATCGGACGCTGGCCATCAGCGTCCGATGCCAGCGTCCGATGCGACCTCCAGTTCACGCGCACGTGAACAGTGGCACGGGCGCATCCGATGTGAACACATCGGCGCGTCCGATGCCACGCACCAGACTAAACCCTAGTCGGGGTGAGCATCGGACGCCAGCGTCCAATGCCCGTTACAAGGGCAAACTCAACTCGGATCGCGACGCTGCCTTAACGACTTTTGTTCCTCTCGACATAAGGCATCTCTCTGAGCTACCTAGGGCTATGAAATAACAAGTGTGCACCACACCTACCTCAATAGACTCATCTAGGTCAAGCTACTGATACATGCTCCCCTTTATAGTATGACCAAAGGAAAAACAAAGACCTAAGACTACCTAAGTGTCCTCCAACACCATATGACACTTAGCCTAGTCTACCACCGTCTTCCTCGTCCGTCCTTTGAAAACCGAAACAATATGCATCGCTAGGGGACATGAACTCCATATGCCCGTATCGTCGCCATTACCGTGACCTAACTCAATCCTGTTTCTGCAAAACACATGTTAGTCACAGTAATCTTGTGTTTCATCCAATCACCGAAACCCACTAGGGGCCAAGATGCGTTCAGAGTCTTCGAAAGGGGGTAACGACACGCTCTCATTTGGCAAATTTCTGTCAATACTACTCGTTTGTTTCCTCTTTGGAACCTCTCAAGGTAGAAGAAGCTCTTGGAGATCCAGATTGGGTGATGGCCATGCAAGAAGAGCTCAACATCTTCGAGCGTAATCAAGTATGGTCACTTGTGGAAAGACCAAATACCAATGTTATGTGAACCAAATGGGTCTTCCGCAACAAGCAAGATGAAGAAGGTGTGGTGACAAGGAACAAGGCAAGATTGGTAGCTCAAGGCTTCACTCAAGTAGAGGGTTTGGACTTTGAAGAAACATATGCACCGGTTGCTAGGCTTGAAGCCATTCGGATTCTTTTAGCCTATGCAGCCCATCACAACTTCAAGATATATCAAATGGATGTGAAGAGTACATTTCTCAATGGCCCTATACAAGAGTTGGTGTATGTTGAGAAACCACCGGGTTTTGAAGATCCCAAGTTCCCAAACCATGTCTTCAAGCTCCAAAAGGCGCTCTATGGGCTTAAACAAGCACCTAGAGCATGGTATGAATGCCTTAAGGAATTCTTGCTCAAACAAGGCTTTGAAATAGGCAAAGCCGATCCTACTCTCTTCACTCATAAAGTCAATGGAGATATTTTTGTGTGCCAAATATATGTCGATGACATAATATTTGGTAGTACTAACAAATCCTTTTGTGATGAGTTTAGTAGGATCATGACTAAGAGATTTGAGATGTCTATGATGGGTGAGCTCAAGTTCTTCCTTGGTTTTCAAATCAAGCAATTGAAGGAAGGGACTTTTCTTTGCCAAACCAAGTACACCCATGATATGTTGAGAAAGTTTGACATGGTGAACGCCAAGCCTATCAAAACTCCCATGCCAACTAATGGACATCTTGATCTCAACATAGAAGGGAAAGCCGTGGACATCAAGGTATATTGCTCCATGATCGGCTCTCTACTCTATTTGTGCGCATCTAGGCCCGATATTATGCTTAGTGTGTGCATGTGTGCTAGATTTCAAGCTAACCCGAAAGAGTGTCACCTTGTGGCCGTTAAGACATTCTTGAGATATCTAGTTCACACTCCAAACCTTGGCTTATGGTATCCTAAGGGTTCCAAGTTCGAACTACTTGGCTATTCGGATTCTGATTATGCCGGTTGTAAAGTAGATCGAAAAAGCACTTCGGGGACATGTCAATTCCTTGGATGCTCCTTAGTGTCTTAGGGTTCTAAAAAGAAAAATTGTGTAGCCCTTTCCACAGCCGAGGCCGAGTATGTTGCAGGAGGTGCATGTTGTGCTCAACTACTTTGGATGAGGCAAACCCTTCGTGACTTCGGATGTCATTTTACCCATATCCCACTCTTGTGTGACAATGAAAGTGCCATAAAACTTGCAAACAATCCAGTGAGTCACTCAAGGACCAAACATATAGACATCCGACATCATTTCTTGAGAGATCATGAAACCAAAGGAGATATCGCAATTCGTCATGTGAGCACCGACAAACAACTAGCCGATATCTTCACCAAGCCTCTCGATGAGTCAAGGTTTTGTGCTTTAAGGAGTGAACTAAATATCCTTGACTCTTGTAACGTAGTTTGAAACCTAGTATGCTTGATTGATCAACTAGTATGACCTAGGCAAAACCGATTTCAAAACTTTCATACCTTGTGTTTCAAAATCTTTGAAAAAGTAACTTGCTTGAAATGACCATTGTTCTGTTTTCGTTGATTGTCACTGGTCATAACATGCAAGCAGTACTTGTCCACTCCTTAGAAGAGATGTAGTGACTTAGAGATAATTCTGCTCAGTGGTAGCTGTCCGACAGTGTCGGGCCAGTCGCGGAAGTGCCGGGCCCCGGCAGTGCCGCGGTCGTCGCGGCAGTGCCGTGATTTATCGATTAAGCCTGAGTCAACCAGTTACCATGTGGGGCCAAAGGGAAAACTTTTCCCTATCTACCCGACGGCTCCATTCTCTCTCTCTCTCTCTCTCTCTCTCTCTCTCTTTCACTCTTATCCACAATCGCAAGAGTCTCCTCTCCCTTTCTCTCTCGAGCGGTCAAGGGGAGAAGAAGGAGAAGCTCCACCGGATTTTTCCCCGGCAACTCCGGCCACCGGTAGTGCCGCTCGGGGATCTCCTTCGGTGCAGCACCATTGTCCTTTCCCCAAGGGTCTTCTTCCCTTCCTTCCTCATCTCAAGGTGAATTTTCAAAATCCCTAACTGTGACACTCCAGTGTCAAGCACTGCATTAGGAACTACATTTAGCTACTAAAACCCATAAGCAATGCATTGCATCATTTCATGTGCATGATAGTGCTTTTGCTTTTGTTTGTTTATTTGGATTTTGGTTTCTATAAGACTTGGATGTTTAAGTGGATTTCTGTTTTGGCAAACAATTTTATAAAATAGAGAATAGTGAGTTTAACACTTTTTATACTGACACCTTGATCTAGTTCAAAATAGTTTGGCAAATAAAAATGGGGTAAACAAAATGATTTATAGCTCAAAATTGGCTTTATTTCTGTGGCGGTTGAGAAAATGCTTTTCAGCAAAAGTGTCTTATATGAAAATTGTAGAGAAAATTATTTTGAGCAACTTTTATTTTTGGGTCAAAACCTAGTTTGAAGTTTTTGAAACTCTTTTGAATGGTCAAAGTTTGAAAAGTTTTTGAGAAAACGAAAAAGGAAAACCTTTTTCCTTCCCACGCCCCTTTCGGTCCGTTTAGGCCTTTCGGCCCAGCCCGCGCTGCACCCCGCCGCCTCGGCCCATGCGTGCGCCAGCCCGCGCACCCCCGCGCACGCGCACGCTCGTCGCACGCGACGTGCCGGTCAGCCTGACACGGCCGCGCCGTACGCCGGCCAAAGTCGCCGCGTGGCCGCCAAACCATGCGCCAAATCCGCTCCCGCCTCTCGCCGCGCGATCCTCTCTCACCCGAGCACGCAAGCGATCTTGCTTGCCCACTCTCCGCTCGCCTCGCTCGCCGCGCCCACGCCAGCGCCTGCGCACGCCTCGCCCGCCGCGACGGCGTGGCCCCCGTCACGACCACTGGCCGGCCAAGGCCACGGCCAAAACCCCGAGCACCACTTCCCGCTCCCTCACTCACCCACACGCACACTCCCTCGCTCTCACCCTCACTTCTTCCTCTCCGCGAACGAATGCTAAGCGCGAACGCTCGTGCCCGCCGCCGTTCGACACCGTGAGGACACCCCACCGTTCCGGCCACACCCGTCCACCACCGTCTGATTCCTCTCGCCAGCCACTCCGCCTTCACCATGCACACGCCGTGCGCGTGCAATCTTCCCCGACCAAGCCCCGTCACCGCCGGAGGACGAAGTGTCCCCTTCGGTCCCCGTTTGCCACCGCGGAGCCCGCGTCGTCGTTCCTCCCCGACCCGAGCTCCACCGTCTCCCATCTTCACCGCCGAGCTTCGTCACACCAAGGCAAGGTGAGAACACCCTTCCGCCTTAATGCTACCGTTCCCCATCTCTCATTCTCACCCGGTCGAGCGCCATTAGCGACGCCGTGGCCCTCACACGCGGCCGAGCTCCTTTGGAGCCTTTCGAGCCAAACCAACCCATCTCGTAGCTTCCCTAGGGTTCACTGAGCATGGCACGTCCGCCAATTTCACCGGCGACCACCGGAAACGGCGTAGCCATACACCACCGCCACCCTCATCCGGCATTGCTCGCCGCCGGTGAGCTATGGCCGTGCACTGGTCAAACCATCACCACCACTCGGTCCGCCTCGCCAAGGGGAACACGTTGAGCCTAGTCTCACCGCCGGCGACCTCGCCGCCGGCAAGAACCGCGCGGTCAACCCTTTACCCCTGCTCTGCTCTCTCTAACCAGTGGGCCCGTTGACCAGCGGGTCCCAGGCGTCAGCCTCCCCACGGTCTATAGACCGAGTCCACGAAGCCAGGCCGGGAAGATTTAAATGTTTTTCCTTTTTGTTTTATTTCCTAGAAAAGCTTATTATTTTTGTGTAGCACGATTTAAAAGTCCAAATGAGGTGCTTTTAGTCTTGGTAGCTTGCTCATGAGTGGATCTATCATGGAAAAATATGAAAGTATTTTTGGTAAAAGTTTTTATTACTGTTTTTATTTAATTCAGTTTATGTGCTTTTGTTGAGATAAATGGATTTATATGTTTTCTTGTCGAGTTAATTCATGGTAAAATTTGTGTAGGTTCCTTATCATATTAAGTACCTGTGAAAAATGTACGAGGCACTGTTTGTGTGGAAAAAGTATCTGTTAGGGTTTAAAGATCTTTTTGGTTGTTTTCTTGGAATAAGTGTTAAGGTGTTTTATATGCAAAAATAAAATATGGGAAAATTTGTGCAGTCTCTGTGTGTGATGTTCCAGTTAGGAAAAATGTTAAACATAGGTTGTTATATGGAAAAATATGAAGTTGCTGTACAAATGTGCTTTTCTATGTTTTTCTTAGGAAATTCATGTAGAGAATAATATAATGTTTCTGTTCATGGAACTTTCTTGATAAATATTAAATGTGGATTAGAAGCTAGGAAAAATATGAAACCTGCTGTTTGACACTTTTTATGAGAAGAGTTAGTTCAAAGTACCTTTTTAGCAGTTTATTTCATCTTTTTGTACCTGCTGTTCTGCATTTTATTTCTGGCTGAAAATTGTTCAGTGAAGTCCAGTTAGTGTTAGTTACCTTATAGAATTTTTGGGGATTTTTCTGAGTTCGAAAAAATGCACTTGCAGTTCAAACCTGAGTTCTTTTGAATTATTAAATAGGGAATAGTTGAAATAATGGTTTTGTTTTATGTGGTAATTAAGTAGTTACCTCAATGTCAAAAGTTGTTCAACAAGTTGATTTTGTTGGTTTGCAAGAAATGATACTTTTCATACCAACATTTTGCACCTTGCATTTTTTTTAAAATTATGTACCGCATTGCAAATAGGATCGACAGCCCCGGAGCCCAACCAGGAGCCGGAAGTAAACGACAAGCAGGAGATACCAGAGCTGCCCAGGATCGAGGAAGTCGACCCCAAGCCGGAAACTAACCTGCCTGAGTGTCCCGCTCACGAGGCCTCAGTCTTTTCCCAAGGCAAGCCCCGGAGCATCCTAAGTCTCCCAGTTTTTATAATTAATTTACTTGAGTATTTTATATTGTGATGCATTAGGTATAGGAGTTGATTGAATCCTAATTGCTGCATTACCCTTCCTTGATTATTGTTGTACCTGCCTTATTATCCTATTATCTATTTATACTGTAGAACTGCTTAGTCTGCTTAATAAAAAGTAGTAGTTAAGGATGTTCCCGTAATACCCCTGGTGGGTATTTACCGGATCACGGTTGGCTATATTTGCTATCATGGAAAAGAACCAGAGTAGTAATGAAATACGGTCAACTGGAAGGCAAGGCACAAGTTTGGAAACTTGGGGCAGTCCGTCCGTTGGATCGTGTAGGTTTGTATCGATGTTGGCCCTCGTTTATTTTTGAACGCGCCCTTTTACTTAGGGATATGTCGGTGCCGTAATCATTGACCCCAAAGCCGGTTAGACGCTGTTCGGGCTGGAATCAACCCGAGTCGCGCCCTCTAGTATGGAAATGCGATCTGTCTCGGGATGGCCATCGCCAGGTTCCAATTGGGCGGTTCGTGCTTGAACCGCGACGATTACCACCACGAACAAGCATCGAGCGGTTATCCAATGCATGGACCCGACGGGGAAAGTGTGGGTTGATATTAAAGGTCTTTCACCAGCTGGTTTGGAATTCGATTCGAGTCGCCGTCTCCCCCGGTTAGTGGGAAACTATGGTGAGCTTCACCACGATACAACTCCATGTGATGTTTAAAGGTTCAACTAAAATATGGATAAGTCAACTGGATATGGTTATATTATTTTGTTGCTAGACTCAAGTGCGTGAATAGATCAGGTGCAAAACCTAGATAAAAAGGTAGGTCTACAACATGGCTAATCACTCATACCATTAAATATATTTTTTTCCCTAAAATTGAGCTTTTCGCAACTAAATGATCTCAGCTCCACCAAAAATCCCTGCATACCCTTGGTGTCTTTATTTTCAGTTGGACGGGTAAGTCTAGCTGAGTACATTCCCCGTACTCAGGGTTATCCCGTTTGTTGCGGATGGCCAGGTGTATTATGGCTATTGTAAGCACTGCCTCTACCCGGTGGAGGGTGATGAGGAGTAGGCCCAGGGCAGGGTCGTCAAGAAGCTTTGCCTTCTCTTTTGCCGCACTGAGACTCCTAGTGGCACACTATCTGAAAAAGGAGGAGTGAGTTGTGTTGGGTTAAGTTATCAAACAATGTTTCATTTGGACCACATGTGTGGTGGTCATATTTCAAAACTTATTTAAGCTTCTGCACTTTTAAACTCAGTATTGTAATAACTCTGTTTTAATTTCGCACTCTGATGTTAAATTCGGTTTCGTTTATCTATGATGTATCCTTTCGAATGTAATACTTGAACGATGCGGTCCTGTATGTTGTACGATGTTTGAAATCCTTCGAGATTTCCGGACTACCGGGGTTATATGGATTCAAGTGCGGGTCGATGTCAGACGAATTTGACTAAGACGGTACTTGAGTTCTTATAATCAGGACGGTTCCGCGACAGCTGGTATCGGAGCATGGTTCAAGTTATTGCATCCGACAGGAGCTATTTTCGAACTAAAATGGGTATTTCAAAACTATTTTCAAACTATTTTCAATTACTAAGCGTGCCCAGTCTCATCCTTAAGCCTATATTAGGATTCAGGTGGCTTAACTGCTAACAGGGTTCAGGGTTTTGCTTCATGCTGGATCTTTATTTGCTGGTCCATTCTCGAGGGAAAAGAGAATGTGTCGATCGCGAAAACATGCATAACTGATTTTGTAAGATATGAGAGCATGACCGTCCAACCGTCGGTCTAGGTGAGAGTTCTTATACCAAGTATGTGCGAGCTCCACGCAGACACATGCGAGGGTATCAATGTTTTGGGGTATGTTTTCTGGATTGCTGCATGGTGTTTAGTGTTGGCTTCCATGTATTCGTACATATGAGCCAGTACTCCGTTGTCTTTTCCATTGGGATTGCTTTGGGCTGAAATGAATCTTCTGCAGATACACTAACTATGTGATCGAGTAGAACGAGTAGATAACACATGAGAGATCGTTCTTGCCACCGACTAGAACGTTAGGACTTACGAGTCACTATTAGTGAGTGAGAACGTAAGTACGATCATGCATCATGTTTACATTCTTGCATTTACATTACCTCCCCTTATTTAAAAGTTGTCCCTTTTCTATAAAAATTTGCCAACTTAATGTGCGTCTCACGCGAGTTCGAAACCCTTTTGTTTCTACAGATGGCCCGGACTAAGTTGACTGCTCGCAAGGCCACCGGAGGCATGGGAGTTCCACGGCACCGCTTGGCCATTAAGTTGACCAAGAGGACGTTTTTGACCTACTTCGGGTTGCCGACTATCCTTTCGAGGATTCTGCATGCCGTGGGCTATGAGGAGGGACAGGAGCCCAGGTATTCGTGGCAGAAGGAGATCTATGGGCAGGATTCATTGGTCATGGTGCAGATCAAGGTCAAAGCCTTGCCTGTCAGGCCTCACTGGTCAGGATGGACAGAAATCACCAGGGGCAGTTGTGCCAAGGATGGAGCTAACAGGGCAGCATATCTAGTGTTGAAGGACATCATCGCCTGTTTTCCCGCCGACCTTGCTAGTGCGATGGCAGGAGTGTTCCCTCGCGAATCACCTTTTCCATTGCGCTGGGGGCAGACCCTGGAGTCAGTCTTGACCGGGAGTCCTGAGGAGAGGTTCTACTGCGAGACGTCCGCGATGAGCGCCACCGGAGCTTTGATGGGTGTATGTGAGAGTTTGGAGCGCAGCCTGGAGAGCGTGTCATTTACTCTCACCGCCACCTACCAGAGTAAGAGGAAGCTGCAGGAAGAGTTTGATGCCGAGGTAGCCCGTCTACAGGAGAAGATCCACCAGATCACTCTCGAGCGTGACGATGCGCGTGCCACCACAGGTGCAGAGACCACTGCCAGGACCCTCGCTCAGCAGATGTACCTGACGGCATCCCTACAGCGAGACAAAGCCCGCACCGTGCTTGATCATCTCAGAGAAGGCACCCATCAACTGATACAGCAGATACATCACCAGCAGGCGTATATCGATCAGCTCCATGAGGCAGTTCACCAGATGCATCACGCCGCGCAGGAGGCCGCCGCCCCAGCAGCTGATGAGGCCCCTGCAGATGAGGCCCAGGAGCCCTAGGATGGGGTAGTGCTTGGTCCAAAGCCTTCTTCGGACGACTAGGACCACGCCGACGAGCCAATGATGGACGCCGATGAGGAGGATGCCGCATCCGCCGCTGGAGACGCCTGAGCGTTAGTTTCGCTAGAGTCGTTTTCTTTTGTATAGCTTGAGCGTGCTCGCTGATGATGTAACACCCAGACGTATGTTGGTTTTGCGTTTATGATGTATCATGGTATGTATGGCTTTTGAACAAAGTCCAGACTTCGATCTGGCACTTTTTATGGAACTTCCGTCGTTTGCATGTCTAATTTCAAGCAATTATTCCGTGATGTTGTATGGAAATGAATAATTATACTTGGTCGTGTGCTAAATTTTCAAATTATGTACAACACAGTATTTATTCATGATCAATGTGACATCACCTAATGACTGCTTATTAATGGAATATGCAGATGCCGGCACACACCCGCAGCCAACGTGGACAGGGGTCTGGACAGGAGGAGAATCTGCCACCACCCCCACAGGCACCCATGACGTCAGAAGCGTTTTTCGGCCAGTTTCTGGGCAGCCAGAGGAACATGGAGGAAATGCAGAGGCACATGGAGGCCACCCTCCGCAACATCGCTAACAACACTGCACAGCAGCATCAACAGCGCCAAGGCCCAGAGCCCAACCAGTACAGTTCCTACCGTGACTTCTTGGACACTCGTCCCTCTGTGTTCAAGGAAGTCACCGAACCGCTTGAAGCTGATGAGTGGCTCAACTCCATCACCCAGAAGTTCCGCCTGCTTCGTTTGACTGAAGAGCTTAAGGCGGAGTACGCCGCGCACATGTTGGAAGGACCCGCAGGTCTATGGTGGTCCCAGTACCGCGCATCCCTGCCAGCTAATGCACCGGTCACTTGGGACCAGTTCTCTACTGCTATGCGCAACCACTACATCCCTAGTGGTTTGATGGAAATGAAGGTCACAGAGTTTATGAGGCTATCCCAAGGAACCAGATCAATGTCCGAATACCTCCATAGCTTCAACAACCTGTCTCGCTATGCTCCAGAATTCATCAACACGAAATCCAAGAAGATCGCGAGTTTCAAGCGTGGCATGAGTGCCACCATGCTTTCCAAGATGGGAAACAGTCACCGCACCACCTTCAGTGACTTTGTCAGTGACTACCTGAACCAAGAGGCAAATGACAGTAGGCTGGCGACAGAAAACCGCCGTCGTGCAAACGAAGGAGGTTCGTCTCAGCAGAGGACCCCTTTCGAAGCACGCACCCCGTATCGCCCGCCAGTTGCAGGAGCAAGGTTCCGTCCTCCACAGAGGAAGATAACAAACAACCGCTCCCGTCCGAGTTTCCAGAAGCCCTACACCGCTCCCATGATGCAGAACAAAGCAAAGACAAGAGGTTCAGGAGGTGCCAAGACCCCGTACGTGATTGGACCATGCTATAACTGTGGTCAGACCGGACACCTGTCACGTCAGTGCCCTCGGCCAAAGAAGCAGTACACCCAGCCTCCCCCTCCTACAGGTCATGTGCACTACACCAATGTTGAAGAAGTGCCAGAAGGAGAACCTGTCACCGCCGGTACGTTTCTTGTTAACCAATACCCTGCAGTTGTCTTGTTTGATTCAGGAGCATCGCATTCCTTCATAAGTGTGAATTTTGTTATGAGAAGTAACCCTAAGTTGGTAGAATTGGATAGGGGTTATCAGATAAGTTCAGCAGGGGCTGTTCTTTCTGCCCGTATCATGGCTAAGGAGATGGAAATCGCTTTTGGGGATAAAAAGGTATCTGTGGATCTTATCATAATTCCCGGGTTAGGTTTGGATGTAATCTTGGGGATGGGATGGATGAAACGTTGGAAGGTTAATCTGGATATTGCAGAACGAGTGGTTTCCTTAGTAAGCCCTCGGAATGAGTCTTCTTTCCGGTTTAAGTTACCCCGAAATCCCCATGAGATCGGAGTGCTATTCAATATCACGGCGAAACAAATAGCTGAGATCCCAGTAGTGTGTGAGTTTCCAGATGTCTTTCCTGATGAGTTGCCGGGGTTACCACCAGATAGGGATGTGGAGTTTGCTATAGAGTTAATCCCTGGAACGGCACCCATTTCTCGGAGGCTATATAGGATGCCAGCTAACGAGCTAGCAGAGCTCAAGGCTCAGTTGCAAGAACTTTTGGATAAAGGCTTGATACGTCCTAGTTCGTCACCTTGGGGATGTCTCGCCATCTTTGTGAAAAAGAAGGACAAAACTCTAAGGATGTGTGTGGACTACCGACCGCTTAATGCAGTAACTATAAAGAACAAATATCCCTTACCACGAATTGACGTCTTGTTTGATCAGTTATCAAAGGCGAAAGTGTTCTCCAAGATCGACTTGAGATCAGGTTACCATCAGATCAAGATTAGAAGAGAGGATATACCAAAAATAGCTTTCTCCACCAGATATGGACTCTATGAGTATCTAGTTATGTCTTTTGGACTGACAAATGCGTCGGCACATTTCATGTATTTGATGAATTCGGTTTTTATGCCCGAGTTGGACAAGTTTGTTGTGGTGTTTATTGATGACATCTTGGTATACTCTGAAAATGAGAAGGATCATGCTGAGCATCTATGAATCGTCTTAGCTCGACTTCGAGAGCACAAGTTGTATGCTAAGTTTAGCAAGTGTGAGTTTTGGTTAAAGAAGGTACCCTTTCTTGGACACGTCCTTTCAGAAGAAGGAATTTCTGTGGATCCCACGAAGGTACAGGAAGTTATGTATTGGCAAGCACCCACTAATGTACATGAGGTACGCAGCTTTCTAGGATTGGTCGGATACTACCGTCGGTTCATTCTGGATTTCTCAAGGATCGCAAAACCGATGACTCGTCTAACTCAGAAAAACAAGAAGTTTGAATGGACTCCAGAGTGTGAGGCAGCATTTCGCACTCTGTGAACCTTGTTGACTTCGGCGCCAGTTTTGGCTCAACCAGATTTGGAGGAACCTTTTGATGTGTTTTGTGACGCATCCAAGATTGGACTTGGATGTGTGCTTATGCAGAATGGAAGAGTTATAGCATATGCTTCGCGCCAGTTGCGACCACATGAAGAGAATTACCCGACTCATGATTTGGAATTGGCAGCTGTAGTGCATGCACTCAAGATCTGGAGGCATTATCTTATGGGTAACCTGTGTCATGTGTATACGGACCACAAAAGTCTGAAGTATATCTTCACCCTGCCAGAGTTGAATATGAGGCAGAGGAGATGGTTAGAGTTGATTAAGGATTACAACCTAGAAGTGCATTACCACCCCAGAAAAGCGAACGTTGTAGCAGATGCCTTGAGTCGCAAGACTCATTGCAACTCTCTACAACCACTGTTGGAAGATGAATTCAACCTTATGCACCCCGTTATGTTGAACAATATAACCATTCAGTGCACCCTGGAGAGTGACATCATTGAAGGACAAAAGACCGATGAAGAGATCTGCCAGATCAAGAAGAGGTTGGAAACCAGTAGTTCGTTGAACTTCAGAACAGATGAACAAGAAATTTTATGGTATAATCAAAGGTTGGTTGTTCCCGAGAACACGGAGCTGAAAGAAAGAATTCTGAATGAAGCCCACAATTCAAGGTTGTCTATCCATCCAGGAAGCATTAAGATGTTCCACGATCTGAGAACAAGGTATTGGTGGTCAAAGATGAAGAAAGAAGTTGCAGCTTATGTCGCAAAGTACGATACTTGCTGCAGGATAAAAGCTATACACCTGAGACCTACCGGATTGTTACAACCTTTGTCAATCCCAGAATGGAAATGGGAAGAGATTAGTATGGATTTCATCATAGGTCTTCCAACCACTCAAAAAGGACATGATTCTATCTGGGTTATCGTGGATCGGTTATCCAAAGTGGCTCACTTCATACCAGTCAAGACTACACACCGACCGCACCAGTATGCCGATTTGTACATTCAGAACATCTGGAGGTTACATGGAGTTCCCAAAAGGATTGTTTCTGATAGAGGACCCCAATTCATAGCACGTTTTTGGGAACAGTTGCACAAGGAACTAGGGACTAAGTTGATAAGAAGTTTCGCTTATCACCCACAAACCGCAGGACAGACAGAAAGAGTGAATCAAATTTTGGAAGATATCCTCAGAGCTTGTGTTTTATCCTCGGGAGAATCATGAGAAAAGTGGTTACCCCTCGCTGAGTTCTCATATAACAATAGCTATCAGGAAAGTATAAAGATGGCACCGTTTGAAGTTTTATATGGACGAAGATGCAGAACCCCGGTAAATTGGGTTGAATAAGGAGATCGAGGATTTTACGGGTCAGATTATGTAAAGGATGCCGAAGAGATTGTACAAACAGTGCAACAACATATTAAGGCAGCACAGTCATGACAGAAAAGTTATGCTGATACACGAAGGAGACCCTTGGAGTTCCAAGTCGGAGAATATGTTTACCTTAAGGTCTCGCCCATGAGGAAGGTCCAACGTTTTGGAATTAAGAAAAAGTTAGCACCTCGATATGTGGGACCATATCAGATCATAGCCAGAAAAGGAGAAGTAGCCTATGAAGTGCAGTTACCCCCAGAGATGAGCGTAGTTTTTCCCGTGTTCCATGTATCCCAGTTGAAAAAGTGTCTTCGGGTACCAGAACAAGAGGAGGTTCGGATTCCAGATGTCACTATCAGATCAGACCTGGAATACTATGAACAACCTCAAGAGATATTGGACACCAAGACTCGAGAGACTCGAAACCGAACAGTGAAGACTCACAAGATTCTTTGGAGCAATCACGGACCCAATGATGCAACTTGGGAAACCGAGGAGTACTTGCATGAAAATTATCCCGCTTTTTATATGGATTGGTACGTAACCCAAATCTCGGGACGAGATTTCTTTAAGGGGAGAAGGGCTGTGACACTCCAGTGTCAAGCACTGCATTAGGAACTACATTTAGCTACTAAAACCCATAAGCAATGCATTGCATCATTTCATGTGTATGATAGTGCTTTTGCTTTTGTTTGTTTATTTGGATTTTGGTTTCTATAAGACTTGGATGTTTAAGTGGATTTCTGTTTTGGCAAACAATTTTATAAAACAGAGAATAGTGAGTTGAACACTTTTTATACTGACACCTTGATCTAGTTCAAAATAGTTTGGCAAATAAAAATGGGGTAAACAAAATGATTTATAGCTCAAAATTGGCTTTATTTCTGTGGCGGTTGAGAAAATGCTTTTCAGTAAAAGTGCCTTATATGAAAATTGTAGAGAAAATTATTTTGAGCAACTTTTATTTTTGGGTCAAAACCTAGTTTGAAGTTTTTGAAACTGTTTTGAATGGTCAAAGTTTGAAAAGTTTTTGAGAAAAAGAAAAAGGAAAACCTTTTTCCTTCTCACGCCCCTTTCGGCCCGTTTAGGCCTTTCGGCCCAGCCCGCGCTGCACCCCTCCGCCCCGGCCCACGCGTGCGCTAGCCCGCGTAACCCCGCGCACGCGCACGCTCGTCGTGCGCGACGCGCCGATCAGCCTGACACGGCCGCACCGTACGCCGGCCAAAGCCGCCGCGTGGCCGCCAAACCCTGCGCCAAATCCGCTCCTGCCTCTCGCCGCGCGATCCTCTCTCATCCGAGCACGCAAGCAATCTTGCTTGCCCACTCTCCGCTCGCCTCGCTCGCCGCACCCACACCAGCGCCTGCGCACGCCTCGCCCGCCGCGACGGCGTGGCCCCCGCCACGACCACTGGCCGGCCAAGGCCACGGCCAAAACCCCGAGCACCACTTCCCGCTCCCTCACTCACCCACACGCACACTCCCTCGCTCTCACCCTCACTTCTTCCTCTCCGCGAACGAACGCGAAGCGCGAACGCTCGTGCCCGCCGCCGTTCGACACCGTGAGGACACCCCACCGTTCCGGCCGCACCCGTCCACCACCGTCCGATTCCTCTCGCCAGCCACTCCGCCTTCACCGTGCACACGCCGTGCGCGCGCCATCTTCCCCGACCAAGCTCCGTCACCGCCGGAGGACGAAGTGTCCCCTTCGGTCCCCGTTCGCCACCGCGGAGCCCGCGTCGTCGTTCCTCCCCGACCCGAGCTCCACCGTCTCCCATCTTCACCGCCGAGCTTCGTCACACTAAGGCAAGGTGCGAACACCCTTCCGCCTTAATGCTACCGTTCCCCATCTCTCATTCTCACCCGGCCGAGCGCCATTAGCGCCGCCGTGGCCCTCACACGCGGCCGAGCTCCTTTGGAGCCTTTCGAGCCAAACCAACCCATCTCGTAGCTTCCCTAGGGTTCACTAAGCATGGCACGTCCGCCAATTTCACCGGCGACCGCCGGAAATGGCGTAGCCATACACCACCGCCACCCTCATCCGCCATTGCTCGCCGCCGGCGAGCTATGGCCGAGCACTGGCCAAACCATCACCACCACTCGGTCCGCCTCGCCAAGGGGAACACGTTGAGCCTAGTCTCACCGCCGGCGACCTCGCCGCCGGCAAGAACCGCGCGGTCAACCCTTTACCCCTGCTCTGCTCTCTCTGACCAGTGGGCCCATTGACCAGTGGGTCCCATGCGTCAGCCACCCCACGGTCTATAGACCGAGTCCACGAAGCCAGGCCGGGAAGATTTAAATGTTTTTCCTTTTTGTTTTATTTCCCAGCAAAGCTTATTATTTTTGTGTAGCACAATTTAAAAGTCTAAATGAGGTGCTTTCAGTCTTGATAGCTTGCTCATGAGTGGATCTATCATGGAAAAATATGAAAGTATTTTTGGTAAAAGTTTTAATTACTGTTTTTATTTAATTCAGTTTATATGCTTTTGTTGAGATAAATGGATTTATATGTTTTCTGGTCGAGTTAATTCATGGTAAAATTTGTGTAGGTTCCTTATCATATTAAGTACCTGTGAAAAATATATGAGGCACTGTTTGTGTAGAAAAAAATCTGTTAGGGTTTAAAGATCTTTTTGGCTGTTTTCTTGGAATCAGTGTTAAGGTGTCTTATATGTAAAAATAAAATATGGGAAAATTTGTGCAGTCTCTGTGTGTGATGTTCCAGTTAGGAAAAATGTTAAACATAGGTTGTTATATGGAAAAATATGAAGTTGCTATACAAATGTGTTTTTCTATGTTTTTCTTAGGAAATTCATGTAGATAATAATATAATGTTTCTGTTCATGGAACTTTCTTGGTAAATACGAAATGTAGAGTAAAAGGTAGGAAAAATATGAAACCTGCTGTTTGACACTTTTTATGTGAAGAGTTAGTTCAAAGTACCTTTTTAGCAGTTTATTTCATCTTTTTGTACCTGCAGTTCTGCATTTTATTTCTGGCTGGAAATTGTTCAGTAAAGTCCAGTTAGTGTTAGTTACCTTCTGGAATTTTTGTGGATTTTTCTAAGTTCGGAAAAATACACTTGCAGTTCAAACCTGAGTTCTTTTGAATTATTAAATAGGGAATAGTTGAAATAATGGTTTTGTTTTATGTGGTAATTAAGTAGTTACCTCAATGTCAAAAGTTGTTCAACAAGTTGGTTTTGTTGGTTTGCAAGAAATGATACTTTTCATACCAACATTTTGCACCTTGCATTTTTTTTAAAAATTATGTACCGCATTGCAAATAGGATCGACAGCCCCGGAGCCCAACCAGGAGCCGGAAGTAAACGACGAGCAGGAGATACCAGAGCTGCCCAGGACCGAGGAAGTCGACCCCGAGCCGGAAACTAACCTGCCTGAGTGCCCCGCTCACGAGGCCTCAGTCTTTTCCCAAGGCAAGCCCCGGAGCATCCTAAGTCTCCCAGTTTTTATAATTAATTTACTTGAGTATTTTATATTGTGATGCATTAGGTATAGGAGTTGATTGAATCCTAATTGCTGCATTACCCTTCCTTGATTATTGTTGTACCTGCCTTGTTATCCTGTTATCTATTTATACTATAGAACTGCTTAGTCTGCTTAATAAAAAGTAGTAGTTAAGGATGTTCCCGTAATACCCCTGGTGGGTATTTACCGGATCACGGTTGGCTATATTTGCTATCGTGGAAAAGAACCAGAGTAGTAATGAAATACGGTCAACTGGAAGGCAAGGCACAAGTTTGGAAACTTGAGGCAGTCCGTCCGTTGGATCGTGTAGGTTTGTATCGATGTTGGCCCTCGTTCATTTTTGAACGCGCCCTTTTACTTAGGGATATGTCGGTGCCGTAATCATCGACCCTAAAGCCGGTTAGACGTTGTTCGGGCCGGAATCAACCCGAGTCACGCCCTCTAGTATGGAAATGCGATCTGCCTCGGGATGGCCATCGCCAGGTTCCAATTGGGCGGTCCGTGCTTCAACCGCGACGATTACCACCATGAACAAGCATCGAGCGGTTACCCAATGTATGGACCCGACGGGGAAAGTGTGGGTTGATATTAAAGGTCTTTCACCAGCTGGTTTGGAAGTCGATTCGAGTCGTCGTCTCCCCCGGTTAGTGGGAAACTATGGCGAGCTTCACCAGGATACAACTCCATGTGATGTTTAAAGGTTCAACTAAAATATGGATAAGTCAACTGGATATGGTTATATTATTTTGTTGCTAGACTCAAGTGTGTGAATAGAGCAGGTGCAAAACCTAGATAAAAAGGTAGGTCTAAAACCTGGCTAATCACTGATACCATTAAATATATTTTTCCCTAAAGTTGAGCTTTTTGCAACTAAATGATCCCAGCTCCACCAAAAAGCCCTGCATACCCTTGGTGTCTTTATTTTCAGTTGGACGGGTAAGTCTAGCTGAGTACATTCCCCGTACTCAGGGTTTATCCCATTTGTTGCAGATGGCCAGGTGTATTATGGATATTGTAAGCACTGCCTCTACCCGGTGGAGGGTGATGAGGAGTAGGCCCAGGGCAGAGTCGTCAAGAAGCTTTCCCTTCTCTTTTGCCAGACTGAGACTCCTAGTGGCACACTATCTGAAAAAGGAGGAGTGAGTTGTGTTGGGTTAAGTTATCAAACAATGTTTCATTTGGACCACATGTGTGGTGGTCATATTTCAAAACTTATTTGAGCTTCCGCACTTTTAAACTCAGTATTGTAATAACTCTGTTTTAATTTCGCACTCTGATGTTAAATTCAGTTTTGTTTATCTGTGATGTATCCTTTCGAATGTAATACTTGAACGATGCGATCCTGTATGTTGTACAATGTTTGAAATCCTTCGAGATTTCCGGACTACCGGGGTTATATGGATTCAAGTGCGGGTCGATGTTAGACGAATTTGACTAAGACGGTACTTGAGTTCTTATAATCAGGACGGTTCCGCGACACTAACCCTAGTTTTCCCAATTTGTAAAATGCGTCATGGTTGTTGTACTTAGAGGTTGTAGAAGGGCCTGTAGATGATAGGGAGGTAGTAGAGATGATGGATTTGGTGTTTCTTGGCTCAGACCTTGCCTGCCTGCATGGCAGTGCCGTGCTCAGCACGGCAGTGCCGGACCTTGAGCAAGGATTTGATCCAAACAACACCCTATCCATCAAAGTCTATTACTCCACTATAACCTACTATCCCTTATGCAGTTTTCTAATTCGTAGTTTTCATGTTTTAGATGTCGGGAGGAGGAGATGAGAGAAGGGTGAAGCAAAGGATGGATCCTCTCAGGGGGAGGAGCAAGCAGCCGTCTCGCAGAGGAGGTTCTAGTTCTTAGGAGGAGAATGTGACTGCAAGACAGCAGATTCGTGATGAGGCTCGCCTTCAGATGCAAGGGTTACAGATCCGGGATGACCTCTATCCCAACACGCCAGAGCATCTAGCTGAGGTCAACAGGACCCACTTGCAGCCCTACACTGAGGATGTGCAGGAGAGGCCTCCACAGGACACCAGGGACAGGCAACCTGTGTCATATTATCAGCAGTTCAGCTCGGTGAAGACACAGCGCCAGATCAACACCTACAACACTCAGAAGGACATGGGCATTGATTACAGGTTCTGGAATGAGTTTCATTTAGATTTCTATCGCTCAGTCTTGTACAATGCCAAGAAGCAAAAGGTATTGAGCATGAAGTATGTTGATTGGGAGCACCTTGAGGCCAAGCATGACTGTGACATTAATAGGGTGGTGGCAGCGTGCAAGGCAAGAAACATGTATGACTTGATGGGTTTCAGCTATAATTGGAACACAGAGATCATCCATCAGTTCCATGTCATGCTCTATGTGGACAATGTGGTGAAGGAGATGCACTGGATGACTGAGGGTCGCCACTACAAGGTCACTTTTGAGACCTTTGCTAGGATCCTTGGTTTGGGCAGCGAAGATAGAGAGCTTGATAGTCTGCACCAGGAGAGGACACTGACTGATAATGAGATAGCATTCATGTATGAGGATCCTCGGAAGGCAGACGGGTTGGTCAAAGGGCTGAAAGGCTACTACTACATGTGGAACAACCTATTCAGGCAGACTCTCAACCCCAATGGGGGTTCCCATTCTAACCTCTATGGATATGGCAGGAATATGTTGGCTAGGATGGCACCCAGGGCCAATCACTTCTCCATTTCGAGCTTTATTTGGACTGAGCTTCAGGTGGCAGCCGAGGATGCTAGGAAGGCAGTGCTCTATGCCCCCTACATCATGTATATCATAGAGATGGTCTCCGGCTACACCTTCGCTAAGGATGGGTTGCATGAGCCATACAGAGCAGAGAAGAAGAGAGCAACAGCAGGAGCAGCAGCAGTTGACAGGTCAGAGAGCTCCCACCCTTCCTCCCAGAGGAAGAAGAAGAGCAAACTGGCCAAATGGATTAAGGCCGTCTTCTCTACTTGCACCTATGCAGCCTAGATAGCTCACCAGGCACTTGTTGAGCAGCGTGCAGAGCGAGAGCGGGCGGGTCGTTCTCCGTTACCTCCACCCCGCTCTCCACCTCAGTTCGACCTCTCCAGCCTCGACTCAGATGACATAGACTCCGACGGCGATGAGGAGCAGGAGGAGGTGTTGCCTGAGCCGCCACGTCGTTCTACCCGTACCGCGACACGCTACACCAGCTCCACCCACCACCATGGGAAGGCTGTTGTAGAGTCTTCTGATGACGACGATGATGGCGACGACGACGATGATGATGAGGATGAGACCGAGGTTCAGTGGGACAAGATAGCTTCTGACGATGAGTGAGTGTTTGGACACTCTTTTCTTCTCTCTTCTTCTCTCTTTTTGGTGACTTGTTGCCAAAGGGGGAGAATTAGGTGAAGAGAAGGCGGTACAACACTTTCTTTTTCATGTCCCATCGTTTTAGTAGTAGTGAGTTGTGAGAGTTTGATTCGATCAAAACTCTATATTGTAATATTACTTTATGTTGCTACTTCTTAGATTTGGATGTGGACATGTACGTTTGTTTGTTTAATTTAGCTTGTCATATTTTGTTTAGACCTGTTATTTCTTATGCTTTGTGGCTGTTTCTTTTTCCGCTGCGTTTGCTGTCTGAAAGCCTGAGCGGCAGTGCCGCTCCAAGGCCGGCAGTGCTGGGCTCCGGCAGTGCCGCGCCTAGAACGGCAGTGCCGCTCTGGCTGACAGGCAGCAAACCCCTCTGATGTGCATAAACTGTCATTCACATCACGTATTTAATCTTGACACAATGTTTCTGCACCCCACAAAGCTGTTAGATGTGAAACTGAACCTACTTTACACTTTTAAATATGTGAATGTTGGCCTCTAATGCCATTCTGAGATTTCATCTTTCATTCACACATTTAGGGGGAGGTTTCACACCTAAGCTTCTAAATCTCAAGTATTGTACCTTTCTCTTGTAAGCTGCAATTGTGTTGTCATCAATCACCAAAAAGGGGGAGATTGTAAGTGCAATCAAGCCCTAAATGTGGGTTTTGGTGATAATGACCACATGATTGGAGAACTAATGAGATTTACCAAGATGACAAGGAGGTTAATAATAAGAAAGGATGGTGCTCATGTGTTGGTGGACCCCTCATACTACATTTCATCGGTTCCAGACTCAAAGTGCTACAATGAGCCTTTTTCATTTGAATTTGAGTTATAGGATTGCCGTACTATCAAGGGGGAATGCAAATATATTGCTATCGCTGAATGATATGTGCTCAAAACCAACCCAAGCCATTCTTGTTTTTAACCAAAGACAGCTGCACAAAATTCTGATCTCTACCTGTCTTTTTGGTAGGCGCGGCAGTGCCGCTCCAGGGTGCGGCAGTGCCGACGACTTGTTTCAACCGTTGGATGGCAGGGGGTATTTACTCCACTCTCCTGCCACCCCAACGGTTACCCACGACCATAACTCTTCTCCTACCTCTAGAAAAGGCTTCCTCTCCCCATTGAAGGCCCCCAAGCTCTTTCTCACCAAATCTTCGATTCCCATTGATTCCAAGTGAGTGAGAGGCTCAAACCTTCACCAAAGAGAAGCCCTAGCTGAGATCTACTCCCTAGAACACTTGATTTGAGCCATAGCCGGTGGATTTGCTTCTATTACTCTTGGGTTCTTGGAACCCTAGCCGGCTAGGCGTCACCCTTGTGCTAGCCAACTTGTGTGGCAGCCTTGGGAGGTTTGTAATCACTTGTGCAGCTAGTATTATTACCCCTCACCTCAAGGATTTGGTTCCTTGACTTGAGAACGAGGAAGAGTTGCAAAGCTCATGACCTAAGTGGTCAACCTCAACAACGTCGAGGTAGGCAAGCCTTGGTGGCGAGCTGAACCACGAGATAAATCACTTATCTCTTGCGCTTACATATTGTTATTCATCATACTTGTGAGCTTGTGATAGATTCTAGGGTTTGGCTCCGATCTATTTCATACATCATACTTGGCTTGGTTGAGTTGGTTCTGTTGGTTCAGGAAACATAGTGTAACATTTCCATTCATATAGATTTGGTTTCCTGTGGCTGGATTTTGAATTGCAGGCTCGGGCAAGTTATCTGCGCGGCAGTACCGGGCTGAAGTCGGCAGTGTTGGGGAGCGGCAGTGCCGGGCTCAGGGCGGTAGTGCCGGGCTCTACTGATTAAGTTTTGAGATGTGATTTTTTACAGGCCTATTCACCCCCCTCTAGGCCACACAGGTCCTTACACATACTCTCCCATGATCAACTCACATGTGAGAACATATATGATGAATGATTGACTTTGATGAGGAAGGTTTGAGGCTTTTACCCGGTTAAGTCCATATGTCGCTATGCGCTTAATGTTTATGACTAACCGGTGGCGTTGAGTTGTGTTGTGTTTACCGTGTTGGTGTGCTTGTGCAACATGTGTCTCTTGGCTATGTTGATGTGCAGGTGTTGAGCTCAGATACAGTGGTCGATGGCGAGGTGAAGGTCAAGTAGAGATGTGTCGTGCTGACGGACCGGGAGCGGTGAAGGATGGGCGTGCCGTGCGGCGGACGTGCCATGCCGATGTACCCAGAGCGGTGAAGGGCAGACGTGAGGCTTGGACTGACGGACCAGAGGGCCAGAGGACCAGCTGTGGTAGCTGGCACATGACATTGGCGAGCGAGAGCACATGGGGATGTGCGGTGCATCGGCCGAGTCGGGAGGAAGACGATGGCGTCGTGGCACTTGGCGGGAGGTCAGACACGGGCTTGCGTGCGGCGCAAGTGCCGTCGGCCGAGTCAAGAAGGAAGGCAAAGGCGTTGTGCCCGGCGTGGAGGCTGGACATGCATCGGCATCGGTGCCGGTGGTCGGGGTGTGCGAACCACATCCCGTCTATGGTGCGGGTTCGGTAGCTGAGCCTCAAAAAGCTACCATCGACGGTTTCCAGGTTTGGGCCTCAAAACCTGGGTGGCCGGTTTCCGAGTTTGGGCCTCAAAACTCGGGATGGACGGTTTCCAGGTTTGGGCCTCAAAACCTGGGCTCGCGGGTTTTCGGGTTTGGGCCTCAAAACTCGGGGTGGACGGTTTGGCAGGTTTGGGCCTCAAAACCTGGGCTGGCGGGTTTACCGGTTTGGGCCTCAAAACCGGGGGTGGTCCGAAAGGACGGTCGACGCGTGGCGGCGTGGAGAGGCTGGCGCGGTGGTCGACATGACGGCACGTGGCGACATCAGGGAGGTCGCGTCGAGGCGAAGCTACCGGATGTGTGGGCGTGGCCGTCGGATGAAAATCGCTAGGACTGGACGGTTTTACCCCTGGGGGGTATTTGGGTTGAGTGCTTAATGTAAGGGCATTTTGGTCTTCGGACGTGCGCCTATATATATGAGGGGGGCTGCTAGGGCAGCCGCATCCTTGGGAATTCTTGGACGGTGTCTCTCTCATTTTGTTCCTGTGAGAGAAGGCTAGGGTTAGGGAGAGTTGGCTCTTGTTCTTGAGCTTTTCGCCATCTGAGCTTTGTGTTGCTAGGAGTGGCTTGTAGCCCGACACCGAGTGCTTAATCAATCATCCATTCCTCTGAATCCAAGGATCAAATTCGTGGTTGAATTCGCGTTTTGAATTTGTTCTTCCCGTTCTTCTTTTCTCCACGATTTTCTCCTCCCCCGATCTCCCTCTACGCTGCATCTTTTGCGATTCCGTTTGAATCAACTTGTTCTTTGAAGTGAGGAGAACATTTCCACCGAAGGAATTCATCTCTACCCTCACGAACAAGTAGATCGGGTCGAAATTGTTTTTGTTCTTCCTTCTTCCCCTTTTCTAGTGTTCTTCGGATTTCTCATGGTATAGTTGGGTTGAAGCGATGATATCCTAGGATTAGCTTCACAACACATAGAAGAACACTTGGGAGAAGTTTGGTTACAGCGCCGTTCGATTTGGTGAAGATCCAATCGATTTTGGCTTTGTCCCATGGCGTTTTTGGGCGTTCTGGGCAGTGGCAGACTGTCCGCCCCCCCAGCCGCGGACAGTCCGCGGGTCGGGTTTCCAGCCGGACCAGTGGCTGTTTGCCTCAGCGTTTTTCCCCTCGGGTGACCGGCGGACAGTCCGCCAGTGACAGGCGCGGACAGTCCGCGAGTCGCGCAGGGACTTTGCAGCAGCGTTGCTGTTTTTGCTTCGTAGCCGGCGGACAGTCCGCCAGGGTTTCGCGGACAGTCCGGGGTTTTCATCGGACGCTGCACAGGGCAGGCACCGGACTCTCAGAGTTTACTGTTCACATGAACCGCGGATAGTCCGGCGTGCAAACCGTGGACTGTCCGGGACCTATCCAGGGCTGTTTCAGAACAGTTCGTTTTTGGGTCTTTTGCCGGCGGACAGTCCGGACTCCCAGGCGTGGACAGTCCGCCCTTGACCGGACAGTCCGACATCTGCAGCCCGGACAGTCCGGGACTCGGCTGTAGGCTGCAGGTTAGTGCGTTCGCTCTCCCGGCTTTTCCGCTTCGTTTCCGGACTTCTCATTTGCTCCTAGAGTTCACCTAGGAACCTCTCTACATATCTTTGCTACGCGTTAGCATCGGTATTTGGAGGAATCCCGACGTAGCCCTCTATCTACGTTCGGGAGTCAGTTTTTGAGGCCGAACTTGTCTCGGAGTTTTGGGAGTTTTGTTTTGCTCCCTTGTGCGGTGCCTCGCTGTGATCCTAGGGATCATCCACCCTCTTTCTAGGGTCATGGGCATCGTGTTTGAGTCCGAAGCTTTTGGGGTTGTTTTTGTTGGGACAGAGGCCGTAATTTCTGAGAAGAAATTTGAGGCTCCCATTCACCCCCCCTCTGGTCGCCTTGCTTTAGCATTTTCGGTCCTTCAATTGGTATCGGAGCCAGTGAAGGATCTCTCTACCTTAACCGGTTCCGGATCCGCGAAGGCGACCTTTTGAGAGCGGTTTTGTTTCCGACTTTGCTTGTCGAGGTGTTGAGCTTGTGTTTTGGCTAACACTAACGGTGCTTTTGGAGATGGCACCAAGCTCTTCTTCCAGTGTGTCTTTGTCCTTAGGTTTGAGTCTTGGACATGCAACCGAGGACGACATTTTGGCAAGAAGGAGGAGTGCGGTTCTTGACACAGAACGAGAGGTGGAGGCTTTGCTGGACTTTCTAGGAGATGATGAGCATTCAACGGAGGATCTTGTACGTGAACTTGGCAATGCCAAGAAAGGTACACTTGTTGCTAGTCTTGGGGCTTTGTCTCAACGATTTGAAGCTTGTTGTGATGATAATGTTAGATATGATGAGCTTTGTGATACCTTGCGTAGAAAGATTGATAAGTTGAATTGCTCCATCACTAGGTTAAAAAATGGTCTTTTTCATTGGAAGTCTAGTGCATCTTCACCTTGCACCTCTTGTAGTGACATGGTTAGGGAGAATGATGAGCTATGCTTTTCTCTTGCTAGCTTAAGATCTGAAAATGAAATGTTGATATCCAATGCTTCCAAACTATGCTTAGTTTGCATTGACTTGTGCAAGGATCTTGAATGTGCTAAAACTGAAATAACCTTGCTTAAGTCAAATGCTTTGTTACCATGTGTTTCTTGTGAGTCTTTGCTTGCTGAAATTAATAAATTAAAATTGACTCACACCACATGTGTAGATGAACTTGAGCATGCTAGGGCTGAAATTGATGAGATAAATTCTAGGCCTTGTAGCTTGTGCTCTTTGAATAAAAATGCTTGCCTTACTTCTTGTGCTATTCATGATTCTTTGCTTGATGTGAATGGTGATGTTCCTTCCACCGATTTCATGTGCACATCATGCATTGATTTAGAAAAAGAAGTTTTGGCTTTGAAAATTTTGCGCGATGATATGAGCGCTAAGTTGGTTGAGCACAATGATATGAGTGCCAACCTTGAGAAGGAGATTGAGCTCTTGCGTACCACATATGCCGAGTGCATTGAAAAGGAGATGGAAAACTTGAGAAACACTCCTTGTGGTACATTTGACCGCCTCATGTTTGAAAATGAGGTTTTAGCCAAAAGATGCAAGAGTCTTTGTGCTAAGTCATTTGAGTCACGCATTTCTTCCAACTCCGATGTTGATGTTTCCAAGTCTGCATCTTTGCAACCGGAGTTGAGTTCTTGTGTTGCGCGTGAGTCTTTTGACGTTAGCACTAGTGTCAAGGTTTCGGATAGCTCTTTCATAGCTACTCCTAACCTTGTTGTTTCTTCGAGTGATGTCCAAGGGACTTCTCTTGACAAGGGTGCTTCTCACATTTTTGGGACTCGTGCTCCCAATTCGATTTTCCATTGCATCTTTTGCAAGAAGGATGGACACTCATTCGATTTTTGTTTCTGTCGTGTCAAACACGAGCGACGTATTCGAGCTAAGGCTTTTAGGAAGCCGCGTAGCCTTTCCCATGGCACGTGTGCTCCTAGTGTTGGCACCAAGTTGGTTGTTGATGCTTCTTGTTCTAAGTCACAAGAGACTTCTCACTTGTCAGAGAATGGTGTGCCTTCCAGTAGGCCTTTGTACCGTTGCTCTTTTTGTGAGAAAGATGGGCATCAAGAAAGCTTTTGCTATCGGCGTGCCAAACGCTTGCGCCAAGCTCGCTCTTCTAGGAACTTGGTGGTTCATAGCCCTTCTCATGGCATGAACGCTTGTGCTCCTAGTAAGAAGCCCCTCTTTGTTGATGGGTTTTATGACTCCTTTTCTAGTGGGTTAGGTCATGGTCGTGGACATGTCTTTAGTGCCTCTTCTCTTGGTCCACGTCATGCTTCTCATGGTGCTTCTATTGGTTCTTCTACAAAAACCTTGGAAGATGTTTGCCTCTTTTCCCGTGGTTCGACTCGTTCTACTCCTCGAGTTGTCCTTTTGAGGAATGCTTCCAAGGGTGTTTCACAATTGCATTTGAACCAACACTTGCATCATGCTAACCCACATGATAAGTTGAGATTCGTGACCAAGTCTTGGGTTCCCAAGTACATGCTTGCTAACCCTTCGGGATCCAAGACTCGGGTTACTTTGTCCTCTTGTGTGTAGGTATGAGGACGCGGGGTGGAGAACATGCGCCTGATGGGACTTGGTCTTTTAGATGTGATCTAGATTTGATGGTTCTCTACACCCCGCTTAGTTTTGCCTCCAAAGAGCCTTTTGTTATCTGGTGAGCTTTCTTATACACTCATACTCTGTACATCCATGATTTATGTCTTGTGGTATGAGATGGTTCTTCATGTGCTCACTTGTATAGTCCTTGCATGTACATTTTTCTTTTGTGTCATGTTTCGTTTAGTCTAGCATGTGCTATCTCTTGTATATCATGTCATGCTAGCTTTGTGTACAGCTTTGGTGGTTAATCCACTTTTCTTGCTAGTTGGTGATCCTTATGAACATTATGCCATGCTTTACCATTCTTCACCATGAGCTTTACTTGTAGAGGTATGATGTTCATTAGGTATCACTTTTCAGGTGCTAGTTTTGTGTAGCTACATGTATCTTGTTGATATGATTAGTTTGAGCACTAGCCTCTCCACAATTTTATCAGGTTACATGCTTTTAGGTCTATTGCTATCATTATCTTGCATTGTAGCATGTGTTGAGGTTTAGGCTGTGTTTGGGTTGATCATGTCTCTAGGTTGCATTTTGCTCCATAGTGCTTTATCCTGTTGCATGGTAGTCTTGTCTAGTTTGGATTCAGATCTTCTTGCGGTATCATTGATAGGTAGACCTCTTTTTGTTGAGAGTTCACCTTATGCTTATTATGTGACTAACCGCTGTGTGGAGACCCTGAGGTCACACTAGACGAGACAATGCCTTGTGTTTCTTCTGCTTTTGAGTGTGCAGGAGAACAGGAGCCTGGAGAGAGCATTTCAGCTCATGGACCCGATCCCTCTTCTTCCACGACTTGGGGTTTCATTCGAGCTGTTCTCCAGCGAGCACTAGCTGCACCTGTGGGAGTGACAGCATCAGGCGAGGGGGAGACGACTTCGGCGAGGCAGGTGCCCCGAAGATTTCAGCAGATTCAGGCGTCCCCTCGAGTATCACACCAGTAGGCGGTCATGCGTATCATGAGGTACCCCAACACACTTCTGAGTTTGGTTTCTGGTACTCTTCTTCTCCGACCCCTTTCTGCTGTGTGGTCTTTTCGATGTGGATTTTGCTGGCTGTCGTTTGAGCATTTCTTGGCTCTTTTATTTGTGTCTTTGGTGCGTGTTTCCCTTTTAGTTGGGGAAGCATTTTGCTTGTTGTACCTTAGTTGGGCTTCTCCGATACCCTTTTGTTTTGGGTTTTCCTTTTTAGGCTAGTTTTGTTTTGTCTTTGATAGACTAGCTTTTGCATGCATTTCATCATGTATATCTTGCATTTTAGAGCTTCATGAATATAGTAATGAGAACGAGATTATGCTCTTGTTGGTATGCCCTGTCTATTCATGATGATGCTTGTAGCTTAGGCTCTTTTTGATCACTTGATACATGTTATGAGCTAAGCTATTTTTGCAAATGGTGAACTTGATTAATCAACTATGAAACATTTAATTTGTTCACCATTGAGATTGGCAACTAGCATGGGTAGGATGTGTTGAGATCACCTGTGCTATCTTTTGTATGCTAGGTTGCTATGTCTCTTGCACTGAGTCATTCACTTGCTTGGATTGTTCATGTTTACCTTGTTCTTAAAATGTGATCCAAGTATTAGTGAAATGGAAAGATCGAGATGGGATTGCATGTGTCAGCACCTCACGGTATCGAGACTATTTCTCATTGCACAATTGAGTTAAACTTGAGCCGTGTAGTGTATGACCGAAACCGGTGCTTTAAGCTTCCGATTGCTTTTCTTGCATACGCTTAGCCCGGTTGAAATGTTAGGAAATGACCATGCTTTTAACCTCTCGCAATCACATGCTTTTAATATGAACTTGTGTTAATACCGCTGCAATCTCTGATAAAATATTGAAAATAACACAAGTCTATGCTTCATTCTTTTGCATGATGATTGAACTTTGCTAGGGGTAGTTCACCTTTTATACTTGAGTTAGCACTTGGTTGATTTCATGTCTATCCATGCTAAGTGCTATTTTAGTGGTGAACTCCTTTTCAAATGGCTTAAAACTGCTCATATGCTTAATTGTTCATATTTCGTATTCATTTGATCAGTTTGAGCCTTTGCTAGCATTTGTATTGGTTGCTAAAGTTTCAGGGCAGCACCCTTTTGAGCATCTTTTCATTCTGATTGCTATACACTTGAAGCTGTTGCATTGTGCATATCATGCATTTTTAGCTTAGTGTACATATCCCCCAGCTCCGACACTCTTTGTGGTCTTTTTCAATGCTTTTCACAGCCCCCATATGCTTTTGATTGATGACTTGTCTTGTGTTTGTGTCAACTTTGTGAAAAATGTCAAAACCCCTCAGTATGTTCCCTTTTGTCAAGGGGGAGAAGCTGTTTGCAAGGGGGAGCTTGTGTGTTGGCAAAAAGGGGAGAGTCATGCATTTTGGGGAGAGCTTTGAGCAAGGGGGAGTTTAGCTCTTTTATGTCCTTCTTCACTTGGTATAGCTCTTTTATGTGGTTCAATTGGTATCCATCTTTTGGTATGGAATGCAATTGGTGTCATGAGCTTTGTTACATAGCTTTTGTATATAGGCTTGATTTCAGGAGGAGTCGCTTTTGTCTTGCTGCTTCTCCGCGTGCTCCGAGTGTTTGTGCTCCATTTAGTGTTGAGCTTCTCTTGTAGTTTTTTCTCAGTCGGTATCGAGCCTGCTAGTCATGTTGAGCCGTTTTAGCCTCTCTCTTGAGGGACTAGCAGTTTTTTGATTGGTATTTTTCGGTTGGTATGGACCCTTCAGCTAGTTGCGTCGAGCCTATGTGCCTCTGTCTTGAGGAGCTAGCTGTTTTCACCAATTCTTGGCTGATTGTGATTTGTTGCATTCTGATGCGTTGTTTCAGCCTCAATTGGTATCGAGCCTTGAGCTAGTGGCGTTGAGCCTTTTCTACCTCTTCTTGAGGACTAGCTCATTTTTGACTTGGTTGCGTCGAGTCGTTGCCCATGTCTTTGGGAACCAAGTTTTTCGCTCTATGTGATCGAGTTTTGCTCTTTGATGAGTTGTTGCTCCGATCCCTTGCTTGGTTGCGTTGAGCCGTTGCCCATGTCTTTGGGGACCAAGTTATGTTCATTTCAAATTGCCCCCTCTTTAGCTTTTCTTTGGCTTTTGGGCATTTGAATGGATAATCTTCTCATGACAAGTGACTTTGTTCTTTGCCCTTCTATGGCTTTTGATCACTTGAATGAGATTTTCGGTTTTGGTATCTCAAACCATCTCTTGTGCCTAGTTTTTGTCAATTCAATCATCAAGGGGGAGAAAGAGAAAGAGAAAGAGAAAAGGGGGGAGAAATTTCGACCCAAGTGAACCCAAGTGGATAAGTACCTTGGTTTCTTTTGTGATGATTGTTTGACAATTTATTTGAGATTGGTTTTTGAGTACCTTTTGGGATTTCATGAAACTCTTGTTTTATCTTGACTCTTCGGTTGTGTGGAGGCTTTGCCCGCTTTTCCCGTTTCTTTCGGGACCGAGAGCTTTTATTTGGAGTTTTCATGACCCTTCCTCATATCAAGTGGCCTTGTGTTTGCTTTTGCTTGGCTTTTGGGCACTTGAATGAGGTTTGCCTTCAAACCCTTCCTTTGTGGTTTTATTGTTAGTCAATGCATTCATCAAGGGGGAGATTGAGAACATATATGATGAATGATTGACTTTGATGAGGAAGGTTTGAGGCTTTTACCCGGTTAAGTCCATATGTCGCTATGCGCTTAATGTTTATGACTAACCGGTGGCGTTGAGTTGTGTTGTGTTTACCGTGTTGGTGTGCGTGTGCAACATGTGTCTCTTGGCTGTGTTGATGTACAGGTGTTGAGCTCAGATACAGTGATCGATGGCGAGGTGAAGGTCAAGTAGAGACGTGTCGTGCTGACGGACCGGGTGCGGTGAAGGATGGGCGTGTCATGCGGCGGACGTGCCATGCCGATGTACCCAGAGCGGTGAAGGGCAGACGTGAGGCTTGGACTGACGGACCAGAGGGCCAGAGGACCAGCTGTGGTAGCTGGCACGTGGCATCGGCGAGCGAGAGCACATGGGGATGTGCGGTGCATCGGCCGAGTCAGGAGGAAGACGATGGCATCGTGGCACTTGGCGGGAGGTCAGACACGGGCTTGCGTGCAGCGCAAGTGCCGTCGGCCGAGTCAAGAAGGAAGGCGAAGGCGTTGTGCCTGGCGTGGAGGCTGGACATGCATCGGCATCGGTGCCGGTGGTCGTGGTGTGCGAACCACATCCCGTCTACGGTGCGGGTTCGGTAGCTGAGCCTCAAAAAGCTACCATCGACGGTTTCCAGGTTTGGGCCTCAAAACCTGGGTGGCCGGTTTCCGAGTTTGGGCCTCAAAACTCGGGATGTACGGTTTCCAGGTTTGGGCCTCAAAACCTGGGCTTGCGGGTTTTCGAGTTTGGGCCTCAAAACTCGGGGTGGACGGTTTGCCAGGTTTGGGCCTCAAAACCTGGGCTGGCGGGTTTACCGGTTTGGGCCTCAAAACCGGGGGTGGTCCGAAAGGACGGTCGACGCGTGGCGGCGTGGAGAGGCTGGCGCGGCGGCGAAGCTATCCACGAGGAAGGCGCGGTAGTCAACATGACGGCACGTGGCGACATCAGGGAGGTCGCGTCGAGGCGAAGCTACCGGATGTGCGGGCGTGGCCGTCGGATGAAAATCGCCAGGACTGGACGGTTTTACGCCTGGGGGGTATTTGGGTTGAATGCTTAATGTAAGGGCGTTTTGGTCTTTGGACGTGCGCCTATATATATGAGGGGGGCTGCTAGGGCAGCCGCATCCTTGGGAATTCTTGGACGGTGTCTCTCTCATTTTGTTCCTGTGAGAGAAGGCTAGGGTTAGGGAGAGTTGGCTCTTGTTCTTGAGCTTTTCGCCATCCGAGCTTTGTGTTGTTAGGAGTTGCTTGTAGCCCGACACTGAGTGCTTAATCAATCATCCATTCCTCTGAATCCAAGGATCAAATTCGTGGTTGAATTCGCGTTTTGAATTTGTTCTTCGCGTTCTTCTTTTCTCCACGATTTTCTCCTCCCCCGATCTCCCTCTACGCTGCATCTTTTGCGATTCCGTTTGAATCAACTTGTTCTTTGAAGTGAGGAGAACATTTCCACCGAAGGAATTCATCTCTACCCTCACGAACAAGTAGATCGGGTCGAAATCGTTTTTGTTCTTCCTTCTTCCCCTTTTCTAGTGTTCTTCGGATTTCTCATGGTATAGTTGGGTTGAAGCGATGATATCCTAGGATTAGCTTCCCAACACATAGAAGAACACTTGGGAGAAGTTTGGTTGCAGCCCCGTTCGATTTGGGGAAGACCCAATCGATTTTGGCTTTGTCCCGTGGCGTTTTTGGGCGTTCTGGGCAGTGGCGGACTGTCCGCCCCCCCCAGCCGCGGACAGTCCACGGGTCGGGTTTCCAGCTGGACCAGTGGCTGTTTGCCTCGGCGTTTTCCCCTCGGGTGACCGGCGGACAGTCCGCCAGTGACAGGCGCGGACAGTCCGTGAGTCGCGCAGGACTTTGCAGCAGCGTTGCTGTTTTTGCTTCATAGCCGGCGGACAGTCCGCCAGGGTTTCGCGCACAGAGCAGGCACCGGACGCTCAGAGTTCAGTGTTCATGTGAACCGCGGACAGTCCGACGTGCAAACCGCGGACTGTCCGGGACCTGTCCAGGGATGTTTCAGAACAGTTCGTTTTTGGGTCTTTTGCCGGCGGACAGTCCGGACTCCCAGGCGCGGACAGTCCGACCTTGACCGGACAGTCCGGCATCTGCAGCCCGGACAGTCCGAGAATTGGTTGTAGGCTACAGGTTAGTGCGTTCGCTCTCCTGGCTTTTCCGCTTCGTTTTCGGACTTCTCGTTTGCTCCTAGAGTTCACATAGGAACCTCTCTACATATCTTTGCTACGCGTTAGCATCGGTATTTGGAGGAATCCCGACGTAGCCCTCTATCTACGTTCGGGAGTCGGTTTTTGAGGCCGAACTTGTCTCAGAGTTTTGGGAGTTTTGTTTTGCTCCCTTGTGCGATGCCTCGCTGTGATCCTAGGGATCATCCACCCTCTTTCTTGGGTCGTGGGCATCGCGTTTGAGTCCGAAGCTTTTGGGGTTGTTTTTGTTGGGACAGAGGCCGTAATTTCTGAGAAGAAATTTTAGGCTCCCATTCACCCCCCCCCCTCTGGTCGCCTTGCTTTAGCATTTTCGGTCCTTCAACATGACAACATTGTCTTTGGAGACAATTCAAAAGGGGGAGTTAGAGGTCTTGGTAAAGTGGCTATCACTCTTGATCATACACTTTCAAATGTTTTACATGTTGATTCATTAGGATACAACTTGCTGTCCATCTCACAACTTTGTGAGATGGGTTACAATTGTCTCTTTACGAATGAGGGTGTGGAAGTCTTTAGAAGGGAAGATTCCTCTATTGTCTTTATGGGTCATCACAAGAACAAGCTTTACCTAGTGGATTTCAGTAAGGGAAAAGTCAATCTTGAGACTTGTTTAGTGGCAAAATCTAGCATGGGTTGGCTTTGGCACCGCCGACTAGCTCATGTTGGGATGAGGAACTTGACCAAACTTCTAAAAGATGAACACATCCTTGGACTAACAAATGTTCATTTTGAGAAAGATAGGATATGTAAAGCATGCCAAGCTGGAAAGCAATTAGGTGTACCCCACCCACCAAAGAGCATCATGACCACCACACAACCATTGGAGTTGATTCACATGGATCTCTTTGGACCGGTCGCCTACCTTAGCATCGGGGGTAACCAATATGGTCTTGTTATTGTTGATGATTATTCCCGTTTCACATGGGTGTTCTTTTTGTATGACAAAAGTCAAGTACAAGAAAAGGTGAAGATATTTGTGAGAAGAGCACAAAAGGAATTCGGTATTCCTATCAAGAAGATAAGGAGTGACAATGGGACCGAGTTCAAGAACACCCCCGTTGAAGTGTTTCTTGATGAAGAGGGCATCAAGCATGAGTTTTCAACTCCCTATACCCCTCAACAAAATGGTGTTGTAGAGAGGAAGAACCGCACACTCATTGACATGGCAAGGACAATGCTAGATGAGTACAAGACGGCATACATCTTTTGGTGTGAAGTCGTCAACACCGCTTGCCATGCCATCAACCGCCTCTACCTACACAAGAAGTTGAAGAAAACCTCATATGAGCTCTTAACCGGTAACAAACCAAAGGTGTCTTACTTTAGAGTGTTTTGGTGCAAATGTTTCATACTTAACAAGAAACCCAAAGTTTCTAAGTTCGCACCTAAAGTTGATGAAGGTTTCCTACTTGGCTATGGATCAAATGAGCATGCCTACCGTGTCTTCAATAAGACTTCCGGTCGTGTTGAAGTAGCGATAGATGTGACATTTGATGAATCTAACGGTTCTCAAGAAGAGCAAATTGATCCAAGTGTTGTAGGAAAGGAGGATCCACCTTGTGAAGCAATTAAGCAATTGGCTATTGGAGATATAAAGCCACAAGAAAATGAAGTTGTTGATCTGGAGACTTCACCAGCAGCTGCCACAACTACTTCCGCTAACGCACATGATGCAAATTTGCAGCAGACCCCTGCTGCAAGCAGGGTGGTTGGCAGGGCCGACCCTCTCTCTGCAGCAGCAGTTGTGAAAGCCCTAGTTTGGTTTTGGTTAATTGATGAAACCTATTGGACTAACTCTATGCTTAATAGTGATTATAAGATAGGTTGGTCCAAGTCCAAGTGGTGGAACTAGATGACACTCATGTGATGGAGATGGCCAAAAGATTGTGATCAAGTGCTCCAACATGGAAATGAAGAAAGAGAAAAACAAAATGGGCTCAAGGCAAAGGTATAAAACCTAAGGCCATTTTATTTTACCGATCAAGACGCAATAGAGTGCGTGATCGGGTTTAGGATAGATAACCATACTATAAAGAGGAAAAATCTTTGATTACAATGGTTATCTAGTGCCACTAAGTGTGAGTCTCATTTGCATATTCTTTGCGCTTAGTATCATGGTGAGATCCATGAGAAAGCCTCAGAAAATTCTTTATGAAAAATGCCAACTTAAGTGCTAAAATGTTTTGGGATCACTTTGGAAAGTTAGCACTTAAAAGGGTTTTAAAAGGAGAAGAAAGTTGGCTGTTGTCATAATTTCCAGCTTAGCTCCTTGTTTTTCCAGGAAGGGGTTCTCTGTTTGGTTTTCCCTTTCATCCAGAAATTGGTGTCGCCCGAGCTGGAATTTCCAGTGCGGGTGTGTTTCAGGGCCAACGGTTGGAGAGACGCTCCCACCCTGGAAACTCCAGGGGCGCCACCTGGAATTTCCAGTGCGGGAATGGCACTTCGGACTGATCCGTTTTGGTCGGACTGGTACGTTTTTGCTCATCTGGTCCGTTCCTTTTGACCGTTGGAGTGAAAGAGTCGTTGGGAGTTTTGGTCTGCTCCCGACTGAAATTTCCAATCCGCGTTAAATGGAATTTCCAGTGCGGGTCTGAGTAGTGAGGGAGCCTGTGCGTGAGGGGATAATGCTGGTTGCCTCCTCTCTTCTTCCTCACTTCTTCTTTCCCCATTCTTGCTCATTTTGAATAACCCTAAGTGAAGAACAAGCTCTCTCCCTCTCCTCTCTCACTCCCAAGGATTTGTGCTCCATTCAAGTCAGAGGTCGAGCTCTAGTGATTGATTTTGAGAGCTTCAAGAACATCTCTTCCCTCTCCCCTCCATCTCCTAGCTTGTTGCTCATTTGAGAGAGGATTTTGGGGAAACCCTAGTGTGTGCATTTGAGATTGCATATTTGGTGGGACTAGGTGATTGTTGTAATTGTGGATTTCTTATTACTCTTGGTGATTGCCGTCACCTAGACGGTTGGTGATTTGGTGATTGGTGAGGGGATTTGGTGATTGTATCCGCCCCCAATCGGTGATTTGTGAGGGGTTCTTGTGCCTTCCTCGACGGAGCGCCAAAGGCAACTCTAGTGGATTGCTCATAGCTTGTAGATCCCCATCTTGTGGTGTGGTTGTGCGGCACCCAGTTGCGGGTTAGGCGTGTGATGCCTATTAGCGCGTGAACCTCCAAGTGGGTGTATCGCTACAATGGGGACGTAGCTTGCCGGCAAGCAAGTGAACCTCGGAGGAAAAATCATTGTGTCATGTTGTCTCTGTGGTATTCATTGGTATCTTTTTATTGATCTCTTGCCCGGCTCGGTATACACACTTTTATCACTTGTATTTACCTTTGTTACATTCTTGCAAGTGATAATTGTATCTTCCTGTAGCTAGTTATAATTACTTATCTTGTGTAGTTGTAATTTTTCTTGCTCATTTGCTCTTTAAGTTGTAAAATAGCAACATAGACATTGTGTGACATAGAGATTATAATTAACTAGAATTGTGGATAGGTGGCTTCCATTTTTGTAGAGCTAGTGCAAAACTTGCTTCGCCATTTAGTTTTCTAACAAGCTTGCTTAAGTGTTGTTGTAGAAATTTTTATAGGCTATTCACCCCCCCTCTAGCCATTTAGGACCTTTCAAGTGGTATCAAAGCCAAGTCACCGTTCATTTGAGGCTTTACATCCTACGGTGTGAAAAATGGCTCAAATCAACAACACCAAAAGGCCACCCCAATTTGATGACACCAATTATAGTTATTGGAAGGCAAAGATGACTACTCACATCAAGTCAATCAATAGAAAGATTTGGAGTGTGGTAGAAACAAAGATTGAGATTGCTGATCCAGGGCATCTCACCAATGCCGAAGAAGAGAAGATGCAAAACAATGATATTGCTCTTAGTGTTATTCATGATGCAATTGATGCAAATGTGTTTGAGCAAATCAAGGGGATGGAGTTGGCAAATGAGGCTTGGAAGAAGCTAGAAGAGTCATATGAGGGCACTCAAGCGGTTAAGGGTGCAAAAGCATATATCCTCAAAGAAAAATTTGCAAGCTTCAAGATGAAGGAAGATGAGAGTGTGCCAGAGATGTTCAATAGGCTACAAGTGCTAGTCAATGATCTAAAGGCACTTGGAGAAGAAGTGAAGGACAAGGACTTCTCTCACAAGTTCTTGAGATGCCTCCCAAAGAGGTTTGGTATGTTGGAAACTTTGCTAGTGAGGAGTGGTTTGGACACAATGACACCAAATCAAGTGCTTGGAGATGTGATGACCGATGACACATATAGAGAAGAGAATGAAGAAGAAGAGAAGAAGGATGAGAAGAAGAAGAGTGTGGCATTCAAAGCCACAACATCATCATCCAAGAGCAAGGGCAAAACAAAGAAAGAAGAATCTAGTGAAGACGATTGCTCCAATGCTTGTGATGATGAGGATGAAGAGATGGCTTTATTTGTCAAAAGATTTGGCAAATTCATGAAGAAGAAGGGCTACCGGGCAAGGAGGAAGGAGACCTCATACAAGAACAAGGATGAACGAAGGAGGTGCTTCAAGTGCGGTAGCAAGGACCATCTTTGTTGCTCAATGTCCATATAATAGTGAAAATGATGATGACAACAAGAAGGGCAAGAAGGAAAAGAAGGAGAAGAAATAGTTCATCAAGACGAAGAAGGGGCAATCATATATGGTCACTTGGGATAGTGATGCATCCACAAGTGTTAGTGATGATGATAATGATGATGATGGCCGCAAGGCAAGCAAGAAGAAGGCACTAGCAAGCATTGCTATCAACAACAAGCCTTCTATCTTTGACACTCCATCATGCTTCATGACTAAGGCCACAAAGGTACAATCCGATGGTGATGAGAGTGATGATGATGATGATGATGATGATGAACCCACTAGGGATGAACTAATTGATATGCTTGATGATGCTAGAGTTCACTTTGATAAGAAAAGAAAGCATTTCAAAAAATTGCAAAAGAGACTAAAAGCTCTTGAGCAATCCTTTGATGAGCTAAATGCATCTCATGAGAGGCTAGTGGAAGCCCATGAGGAGCTTGATGATGCTCACACCAAGCTTAAGAAAGCTCACTCCTCACTTATTGATCAAGCTAAAATTGAGGATGTGGTTGAAACATGTGACATAGGCATAACTTGTGATATAAATGATGAATCATTCTATAAGCCTATTATTATTGCTCCTACTAACCCTTCATGTAGCTCATCATCTACCACTACTACTTCATCTATGGATGATGGCTTCACTTGTGACGCCTCACTCATGGTTGAGAATGAGACATTGAAGAGGGAAGTAAATGAGCTCACTCATGCTTTAGGCAAAGCCTTTGGTGGTGAGGCCCGCTTACTTAAGTGCTTGGGTAGCCAACGCTTTTCTCTCAACAAAGAGGGATTGGGCTATACCCCCAAGAATGGCAAGACGGCTTTTGCTACTCACAAGACTAATTTTGTGAAGAGCAATGGTCGGTTTTGCACTGGATGCAAGCAAAGTGGGCATGTAGAGCAATATTGCAAGAACAAGAACAAGAACAAGAATGCTAATGTATCCTCTATTCAATTTGATTCTTGCTATTTGTTTACCAAGGGTGTTAATGGTGTGAAAGCTAAATTCATTGGTGCACCAATTGTGGGCTCAAAGAAGAAAGCCATTTGGGTACCAAAGAGTTTGGTCACTAACCTCGGAGGACCCAAAAAGGTTTGGGTACCTAAAAAGAATTGATTTGTTCTTGTAGGTCAATTACAAAGTCGGAGGGAGGAATTGTGTGCTTGATAGTGGGTGCACTCAACATATGACCGGGGATTCAAGAATGTTCATTTCAATCAATTCAAGTGGCAATAATGGTTTTGATTCTATCACATTTGGTGACAATGGCAAAGGCAAAGTTAAAGGGCTTGGTAAGATTGCAATATCCAATGACATGAGCATTTCCAATGTGTTGCTAGTTGAGAGCTTGAACTTCAATCTATTGTCAGTTGCTCAATTGTGTGATCTTGGTTTCAAATGCATTTTTGGAGTTGATGATGTAGAGATCATAAGTGTAGATGGCTCTAATTTGATATTCAAAGGATTTAGATATGAGAACCTATACTTGGTTGATTTCAATGCTAGTGAAACCCAATTGTCAACATGCTTGTTCACTAAATCTAGTTTGGGTTGGTTATGGCATAGAAGGCTTAGTCATGTTGGAATGAAACAATTGAACAAGATAGTGAAACATGATCTAGTTAGAGGCTTGAAAGATGTCACCTTTGAGAAGGATAAACTTTGTAGCTCTTGTCAAGCCGGCAAACAAGATGGTAACACCCATCCTAAGAAAAGCATGATGAGTTCTAGCAAAGCATTTGAATTGTTACACATGGATTTATTTGGACCAACAACATACACTAGCATCGGTGGAAATAAATATGGCTTTGTGATAGTGGATGACTACACTAGATACACATGGGTCTTCTTTCTTAGTGACAAGAGTGAAACATTTGATATCTTCAAAACTTTTGTCAAGAGATGCCAAAATGAGTTTGAAACAACAATCAAGAAAGTTAGAAGTGACAATGGGAGTGAATTTAAGAATACAAGAGTTGATGAGTTGTGTGATGACTTTAGCATTAGACATCAATTCTCACCCAAGTACACTCCTCAATCAAATAGGATTGTTGAAAGGAAGAATAGAACTTTGATTGAAATGGCAAGGTCTATGCTTAGTGAATACAATGTTAGTCATTCCTTTTGGGCCAAAGCTATCAATACGGCTTGCTATTGTAGCAACCGTCATTATTGCCATGGCATGCTAGAGAAGACACCATATGAGCTATTAAATGGAAGAAAGCCTAATATTGCATATTTTAGAGTGTTTGGTTGCAAATGCTATATCTTGAAGAAGGGTGCAAGATTGAGCAAATTTGAGAAGAAATGTGATGAAGGTTTCTTACTTGGTTATTCCACCACAAGCAAAGAATATAGAGTTTGGAACTTGGTTAGTGGTATTCTTGAAGAAGTGCATGATGTTGAGTTTGATGAACCAAGGGGTCTCAAGAAGAAAATGAAAATCTAGATGATGTGAGAGGCACTCAATTAGCAAATGCAATGAAGAACATGGATGTTGGTGATATTAGGCCAAGACAAGTGATTGAAGAGGAAGATGATCAAATGTTCTCCTCCAATGTGCAAGTTGATGCAAATCAAGCTAGTGATTGTCATGATCAATCAAGTTCTAGTGAAGATCAACAAGCTAGTTCATCTCAACAAAGAAATCAAGTGCAAATACTCCAACCAACCAACATTGCAAGAGATCATCCCATCGATCAAATTGTTGGAGATATTAGAAGTGGTGTACAAACAAGATCAAGATTGGCTTCATTTTGTGAGCATTATTCATTTGTATCATCATTCAAACCAACCAAGATAGAAGATGCATTGATGGATGTTGATTGGGTAAATGCTATGCATGAAGAGCTAAACAACTTCACCCGTAACCAAGTTTGGGAACTTGTTGAGAGGCCAAAGAATTACAATGTGATTGGAACCAAATGGGTTTTCCGCAACAAGCAAGATCAAGATGGCACAGTAGTGAGAAACAAAGCAAGATTAGTAGCACAAGATTACACACAAGTTGAAGGTCTTGACTTTGGAGAAACATATGCACCGATTGCGAGATTGGAAGCAATTAGAATTCTATTAGCTTATGCTTGTGCCCATGACATTAAGTTATATCAAATGGATGTGAAGAGTGCATTCTTGAATGGCTACATCAATGAGTTAGTATATGTTGAACACCCACCCGGTTTTGAAGATGACAAGAAGCCTAACCATGTTTACAAGCTCAAGAAGGCATTGTATGGTTTGAAGCAAGCACCAAGAGCATGGTATGAGAGGTTGAGGGATTTCCTACTCTCTAAAGGGTTCAAGATGGGCAAGGTTGATATTACTCTTTTCACCAAGAAGATTGGCAAGGACTTGTTTGTGTTGCAAATATATGTTGATGACATTATCTTTGGGTCAACCAACCAAGAGTTTTGTGAAGAATTTGGGAAGATGATGGCAAATGAGTTTGAGATGTCCATGAGAGCTTAGCTACTTCCTTGGTCTTCAAATCAAGCAAATGAAGAATGACACATTTGTAAGTCAAGGCAAGTACATCAAAGACATGCTCAAGAAGTTTGGTCTAGATGATGCAAGGACTATTAGCACACCTATGGGAACAAATGGACATTTGGATGGTGATGCTAGTGGCAACATGGTGGATCCAAAGTTGTATCGGTCTATGATTGGAAGTTTACTCTATGACCGCTTCTAGGCCGGATGTCATGTTTAGTGTATGCATGTGTGCAAGATTTCAAGCCTCACCAAGAGAGAGTCACTTGAAGGCAACAAAAAGAATATTGAGATATTTGAAGCATACAAAAAATATTGGATTGTGGTATCCCAAGGGGTCAAACTTTGAGTTGATTGGCTATTCGGACTCCGATTATGCGGGATGCAAAGTTGATAGAAAGAGCACATCAGGCACATGTCAATTACTTGGAAGATCACTTGTATCATGGTCATCAAAGAAGCAAAATAGTGTTGCACTTTCAACCGCCGAAGCCGAATACATATCCGCGGGTAGTTGTTGTGCACAATTGCTATGGATGAGAGCAACTTTGGATGATTTTGGAATCAAGTTCAAACAAGTGCCATTGCTATGTGACAATGAAAGTGCGGTGAAGCTCACTAACAATCCGATTCAACATTCAAGAACAAAGCACGTTGACATTCTGTTGACGCAAAAAGTGACACATTGCGCCAAGGCACACAGCAAGCCGAACGAGGCTAGCTTCAATCGGGTGTCCGGAGTGTGCTGAATCCGGTGACGTGCCAGTCGGTTTGACCTGAGAACCAACAAGGGATAAAACGTGAGAATACCTCTGGAACATGCTGGGTAAAACCAGACAGTTCTATATGTATGGCTTCGAAAGCCAGTCACGACGGCACACAACTACAGAAGCTGTCTGTCAGAGCATGTTTACAAAGCCATTCGGCGAGTATAAGAACAGAATATGTGAAGCATATTAACTGCCGAATGCAAAAGAAAGACATGCTTGAACGAATCAAAGATATTATAAACAGGCAACTCGCAAGAATAGATCTGTTCAAATAACACATGCATAGGCTAATCCAACTAATCTGCCGCACGTTTAGTCTTCATAAACCCGTCAAGCATAAACTTAAGCGAAGCTAATCCACCGCATGATACCACTTGCTATAAGTCTATACCACTTCTTATAATTAGATCAATCCACCGCATGATACAATCTAATTATAACAAGCTAAAAGCATGCATATATCTGTACAGATCTATAAGAGCTCATTACTCGTGTAAGCTTAACCAAAATCGGCAAACTAGCCGAGTTGGGGTCCATGAGGAAGGAACATACAAGCAAGCATGATCAAACTAATCTAAAACCTGCATCTGCCGCACGACACCCAGTTCTATCAAAGCATAAACTTGATTGACATGTATGAACCCACAACATGTAACAACCTAGATTGAAAGCTGATCCAACAATCATGATCTTATGATAAGCAAAGCACAAGCAAACTTGTGAAACAAGGCCGAATAGAGATCAATCTAGATTGGGCAAAAGAGTGTTACAGGAATTAAATAAATAAAACACATAACACATGATAACTTAATGAATCTACTAGATCTGCCAAATCTAATAGAGCCGATAACTATTTTTACTCATGTCTTAATCCGCCGCACGATACAAGGCACAAGCAAAAACTTCCCGTCATAAGCTTAAATCCGCCGCACGATACTAAGCTTAACATACGAGACTACTTGCATCATATCTAAATCCACCGCATCCGCCGCACGATACTAAGCTTAACATACAAGACTACTTGCATCATATCTAAATCCATCGCATGATACTAGACATGATAACAAGGTTGCCGGTACTTACGGAGGTCGACGGATCGATGTTTCCTCTCGAAGAACTCGACGACACGACTTAGGGACTCGAAGATGGCACGGGGCCGGTTTGTATTGATATGGTTGTGAACAATTTTACAATGGTCGAGGGCTTATATTTATACCCTGGACGAAATACGAGTCCTAGACGATTACGATTTACAATGATAAAATATGGAAAGATACGAAATCTATTTCTAATCTTCTCGGTATCTTTCATCGCATATGCCTTCCCATGCAAGTCGGCTTCGTCTGCAACATCCATCTCCCGAATGGAACTACCTCTCTGCAAGATAGCCGACTGCACATACATCTATCGAAATCCTAAGGACCAAATAGCCGTCTGATTACTTGCCGAATTCTTTCTTCTCTGCCGGCTGGGCCCACCTGTCATATCTTCATGCGTGCGAAAATCTGGTGTTAACACATGCCCCCTAATTTTGGGATAAATATTTATTCCAAAATTCCTATTTATCGTGGAACTTCTGGAAGCGTCTGCCTTCATATGCTACAATTACTATACCTGTCGACTCATCTCCCGATGCACCCTCTAGGATTCTTTAAAACCCTCTTTCGCCCTGTTTCGACTTGTGCACTCTGAACTCCTCTGCTCAGACTCAAAAACCCTCTTTTCTATTGTCATATCATACTCTGGAGGATGTCTTCTGCAGCGAGTCGCCATAGTTCCGAGCTTGGTGCTTCTAGCACCTCCAAAAGGACGTTGTTCTTTTCTTTCTTTCGTTTCAAAATGAAACAGTTGTTCTTACCTCACCATTTTTATTAGAAAGGCCGGAGACGACCTCCCCGAGGTCCTGATTCAGAAGATTCCAGATCTTCAATTCGATTCGGAGAGGAAGGATCGGGAGATCAACCGAATCTCTCGAGATCCGCAGAGAGACTTGCCTCTGTGTACTGTTGATTTGAGGAAGTGAGGCCGTATCCTCACTGTTGTAGTGCAGATCGATGACTTGATTCGCGATTTGGTTCGTGTTCTTCGCGTTCTTCGTTTCTTCGCGATTTTCCCATCACTCGATCTCCCTCTCTAGTGCGTCTTTGCGAAATCCGTTTGAATCATTTTGTTCGTATCATTGAGGAGGTCATTTCGACCAAAGGAATTCATCTAACTCCTCATGATCGAATAGACCGGGACGATTTCGTTTTTGTGGCGCTTTTTCCGTTCATCCACCTTCCCTTTTGATTTCCCGGTGATTTGGTTGATTTGAGCGGATGATTTCTTGGGGATAGTCTCCTAACTACCCCGTGATCATCTTCTCCAAGTTTGGAAACTTGGGATTTTGAGTTGGATCGGATTTGGAGAGATTTGGAGAGAAGGCGACCAAAATTGCCCTCTCTGCAAGGTCGCGGACAGTCTGGTCGTCGGGGGAGCAGCCTGTTCAGTGGCTGAGTTCCTTGGTCGGGTCACTGTTCATTGACCGGCGGACAGTCCGCCGTTGTGATTGGCAGATAGTCCAGGACTCGTCCAGCAAGGGTTCAGCAACCTTGCTGTTTTGGTGTTTCTGCCGACGGACAGTCCGGGACTGCTTGGCGGACAGTCCGCCCCTGCCGCAGACAGTCCGGGACTGGGGGTCCGGACAGTCCGGGAACATGCTGTTTTCACTGGTTTAGTGCGTTTGCTCTCCCGGCTTTTCCGCTTGGTTTTCGGACTTCTCGTTTGGCCCTGTAGTTGACCAAGGAACCTCTCTAGGTATCTTTGCTACTTGTTAGTGTAGGTATTTAGGAGTTTCTCGACGTAGCCGTCTATCTACGTTCGGGACTTGGTTTTTGGGGTTGTGTTCGAGCCGAAACTTTTGGAGTTTGGTTTGCTTCTTCTTGGTGGTGCTCCGCTGTGATCCTAGGGATCATCCACCCTCTTCCAAGGGTCGTGAGCATCACGGTTTCGGTCGCCATTTCTCAGGGTTGATTTTGGGACATTTGGCCAAAGTTTTTGAAGGAAATTTTTGAGCTCCCATTCACTCCCCTCTGGTCGCCTTGCTAGTGCTTTCTCGGTCCTTCAATTGGTATCGGAGCGGGTTAAGGATCTTCCACCTTAGCCGGTTCCAGATCCACAGAAGGCGACATGGATCACGGCGTGGGCAAACCGCCGTTTTTCGATGGGATGAACTATGCGTATTGGAAGATATGCATGTCGGCCTATCTGCAGAGTTTGGGTGCTTCCATCTGGGATATTTGCAACTCTGCCGATTACGTGGTCTTGGCTGCTCGTGTCACTCAGCTTTAGATCGATGAGCACGATGCCAATAGCCGAGCCCGTAATGCTCTTTTCTCATGTTTGAGCATGAGTGAGTATGATCGCGTTTCTCACCTCGCTACGGCTCGGGAGATTTGGGCCACCCTCATGCGTTTCCATGAGGGAACCTCTCAAGTCAAAACCTGACTCTACGAGTCGTTCAAGCGAGAGTATGAGAACTTTCGACATATGCCTGGCGAGAGCATAGAAAGCTTATTCGCTCGCTTTCAGGTGATTGTCAACAGGATGAGGGCTAACAAGGAGCTGTTGCCTTTCGACGATCATGAGAGAGCTTTGAAGCTTTTGCATACTCTTGATCGATCGGTGTGGGACTCCAAAGTTCAGGCGATCATCGAATCACCTAACTATGAGACCCTCACGTGCGACGAGCTCTTTAGTAAGCTCAAGTCCAGTGAGATTGACGCCATGGTGAGGGCTTCTTATGAGAATCCTTCTGGCCCGACTATGGCTTTGGTTTCTGGCTCTTCTAACCTCTCTGGAGGTTTTGCTCTTTCGTCTCTCTTTTCTGTCACAGAGGACCAGCTCGAGTCTTTGGGGGATGACGAGTTGGCAATGCTCGCCAACCGGTTCTCGCGGTTTCACAACAACCGCATGAACCGTCGCCGCGGAGGAGGACGCTCAGGATGCTATGAGTGCGGCGACCCCGACCACTTCATCGCCAACTGCCCCAAGAAGAAGCATTCATCTGGGAAAGGCGATCATGGGCACAAGTACGACTCCGGCAAGCGCAAGGAGAAGTACGTCCCCCCGAGGCACAAGCGGAGGGGCGGCTTCGACAAGGAGTACATCAAGAAGAAGTACTTGGAGAAGGCCCAGGCTGAGCAGCATGCGTTCTTCGCCACGCTCAGCGACGTCGACGGCTCGGATGACGACTCCGCATGCTCAAGCGATGACGAGTCCGAGAAGAAGAAGAGAATCGAGGACAAGCTGAACGGTCTCTGCTTCTTCGCCGATGACGACGGCTTCTGCACCATGGCGCTTGGTGATGAGGTCGACGGCAAGCTGGAGCACACCCCTCGGAACGACGACGACGACGACGACACCTCCCAGGTATCTCTCACCCACGACGAGCTTTCTGCTGAGGTCGAGAAGCTTACTGCCGCACTCCTTAGTCAGGACAAGTTGCTTAGGTGTGCCGCTAGAGAGCGCAAGGAGTTTAGGCAGAAGTGGGAGGACACGGTGAGGGAGCTTGAGTTTGCCAAGTCCACCGTGGTCGTGTTTGAGGAGGTTGAGTGTGAGATGTGCACCACGCACATGACTGACCTTCTCACTTTGAGAGGTAAGTATGCTGCGTTGGTAGGAGAGGTGGATGAGCTGAAGGCTAGACCTTCTCTGTTGGGTGCATGCAAGACTTGTCCTGTCTTGCAATCTGAGTTGGCAAAGAAGAATGCCAAGATTGTGTCTCTTGAAGAGGCCAACTCAGGTAGCACTTGTGTGGCTAGATGTGCTCTCTGTGAGGGTTTGGAGATGGAGATAGCCAATGTGAAGCATGACAAGATGCAAACCGAGGAAAAAAACACATACCTTCGGACCATCTTGTCATGGGTTTCTTGTGGTGAGCCGCAGCTCGGGATGATGATCTCCCAATTCAAGCGAGCTGCTGGAGGTCCTGGTGTAGGCTTTGCTCAGGGTGTTGATCTTTCTGCTTTTGGGAAGATTGGAGAGTCGAGTGGTCTGAATTCGAGTGAGAAACCCAACTCCACCACTACTCCCAAACTAACCAAGCTTCCACCCAAAGAGCCTCTCAAGCCTAACACCAAGGATGGGGTGTTTGAGGAACCCCCGAGAGCTACACCCAAGAACCAAGTGTGGCATCCCAAACCCAACCACCTGAAAAACAAGCTTGATACTATGCCACCTATCCAGGAGGAGTTGCCACAGAAGGGCAAAGTGATCCACACCCACAGCCATGAGTACCAACAACCCCCTTTGCGTGCGGTGAGGTATCATTGTGACTTCTGTGGGAAAGATGGACACTTGAGCGAGTTCTGCTTTAGGCGCAAGAGAGAGGCGCGCCGTGCTAGGGAGATGAACAACCCGGACATGTACCATCCTTTCCATGATGTACATGCGCCGAATGTTCAGAGGAGAGCACCGAGACGTGCTGCTAGGCCCAGAGGTCCAGAACCTCAAGTTCCCAGGCCTAGGCAGCAGAGAGCTCCAAGGAGAGACGCTAGGCCTAGAGGCGCAGTGCCTCAAGTTGCTAGGCCTAGGCCTCGTAGAGAGCGTGCCCGGCGGGAGCCTGTAGTTGTAGGCTATGGACCCCGTGGCGGAGGCTTTGTAGTTGAGCGTTTTCCCCCACCGCGGTTTGAGTATCGCGATGGACGCTCCTCCCTTAGCGGACCACGTTTTCCTCTACGTGGTGATCGCTCCTCTCGTAGACGTGCTAGGAATGGTTTTTCTGCTAACCGTTCTTTTGAGCAGCCGGCCCAACACTGGTATTCTTCCTACTTCACTAACCCCAGTGTTGGACCGTATGCTCACCCTATGTCTTTTTATTGATGTAGGTAAAACGGTTGGAGGACATTTGGTTGGTGGATTCCGGTTGCTCGAGGCACATGACCGGAAACGCCAAGTGGTTCTCCAGCCTTAGCCCTGTTGCCGGAAAGGAGTACATAACCTTCGGCGACAATAGCAAAGGTAAGGTATTGTCTCGCGGGTCGGTGCGAGTTAATAAGCACTTTGTGTTGCGCGATGTTGCTCTTGTTTCTAACTTGCATTTTAACCTTCTTTCTGTTTCGCAACTCTTTGACGACGACTATGAGATTCGTTTTAAACCGAATCTCAGTCGTATTTTGGATCCTCAGGGCAATCTTGTGTGTTTGATTTCGCCCTTTGGAAAAGTCTTTCATGCGAATTTCTCGGAGTCTTTTGGCACTTCTCGTTGTCTTGTGGCTGGACCTTCCTCCTCTGATCTTTGGAAGTGGCATAGGAGACTTGGACATTTGAGCTTCGACTTGCTTGCAAGGCTGAGTTCACTTGGCCTAATCCGAGGATTGCCCAAGTTGCATATGGAGAAGGATCTCGTTTGCCACTCTTGTAGACACGGGAAGATGGTTGCCGCTCCCCACCATCCAGTGACTCAGGTTATGACCAAGCGCCCTGGAGAGCTTTTGCACATGGACCTTGTTGGTCTGGCTCGGGTGAGCTCGGTTGGGGGGAAGTGGTATGTGCTTGTTGTTGTTGATGACTTTTCAAGATATTCGTGGGTCTTCTTTTTAGCCGAGAAGACCGAGACTTTCTCCTTTGCTCGCAATCTGATTTTGCGTCTTCAGAACGAGTTCCCTTTGTACTCGATGCGATCAATTCGGAGTGATAATGGTTCCGAATTCAAAAATTTGGATTTTGAGAAATTTTGTAACTCTTTGGGTTTGGAGCACCAGTTTTCTTCCCCTTACACACCACCACAAAATGGTGTTGTAGAGAGGAAGAATCGGACCCTTGTAGAGATGGCCAGGACGATGCTCAATGAGCATAGGACTCCTAGGCGATGTTGGGCCGAAGCTATGAGCACTGCATGCTACATTTCCAATCGTATTTTTCTCCGAGCTTTCTTGAAAAAGACTTCTTATGAGTTGCGTTTTGGAAAACTACCCAAGGTGAGTTATTTTCGAGTTTTTGGTTGCCATTGTTTTATACTCAAAAAGGGCAACTTGGACAAGTTTGAGTCTCGTTCTTCTGACGGTGTGTTTTTGGGTTATGGCACTCACACTCGAGCTTATTGTGTACTTAACCTCGACACTAACCAAGTCATGGAGACATCAGATGTCACCTTCGACGAGACCATGGTTTGTCCTTCTTCTCGTTTTGAGCGTGCAGGTGATCATGAGGTTGGTGAGCCTCTCTTTGATGATGAGGACGAGGGTGCTGAAGGTATGGATGATCCCGCACCCCCTCCACCTGCTGTGCCGCAAAGAGCGGCTTCTACGACGACTCACGGCCCCGACACCTCCTCTTCCTGGGGGCCGTGGGATCCGCCACCCCGAGCGATACCATTTGTACCCGGGGAGGCACCAACTGCTGTTGAGGGGGAGGCCACTTCGGCAAGGGAGGCGCCACGACACATCCAGCGCCAGCACCCACCTCAGCAGATGATCGGCAACATCGACGAACGAGTCACTCGGTCCAGGTCACAGCAAATCCCGCACTTCGCTCATTCTGCTTTTGTTGCTAATTTTGAGCCCCGAGATGTTGGACACGCTTTGACGGATCCTGATTGGGTCAATGCCATGCATGAGGAGTTAGAAAATTTTGAGCGAAATCGGGTTTGGGTTCTAGTTCCACCTCCTCCTGAGTGTAAGCCTATTGGGACAAAATGGGTTTTCAAAAACAAGCAAGGAGAGGATGGCCACGTTGTTAGAAACAAGGTCAGGCTTGTAGCGAAGGGTTATAGTCAGAAGGAGGGGATAGACTATGAGGAGACGTTTGGTCCTGTAGCTCGTTTGGAGGCAATTAGGATACTCTTGGCCTTTGCTGCATCCAAAGGTTTCAAACTTTTTCAAATGGATGTCAAGAGTGCCTTCTTAAACGGCTACATAGAAGAAGAAGTTTATGTTCAGCAACCCCCCGGTTTTGAAAATCTCAAGTTTCCAAACCATGTTTTTAAACTCTACAAAGCTTTATATGGTTTGAAACAAGCCCCTAGAGCCTGGTATGATAGGTTGAAAACCTTTTTGCTTGCTAAGGGTTTTAAAATGGGATGTGTAGATAAAACGCTCTTTCTCCTCAGGCAAGGCAAAGACACTCTCTTGGTCCAGATTTACGTGGATGATATCATTTTCGGTGGTTCTTCTCATGCTTTGGTTGCCAAGTTTGCAGATACTATGAGCAGGGAGTTCGAGATGAGCATGATGGGCGAGCTGACATTCTTTCTCGGGTTGCAAATTAAGCAATCCCGAGAGGGGACGTTTGTGCACCAGGGCAAGTACACCAAAGACTTGCTGAAGCGGTTCGATATGGGTGAGGCCAAGCCTCTTCCAACACCCATGTCGATGACGACTGCCTTGGATGCGGATGTGGATGGAGAAGCAGTGGACCAGAAGGAGTACCACAGCATGATCGGGTCGCTCCTCTACCTGACGGCAACACGCCCGGACATCCAGTTCGCGGTATGTCTGTGTGCGCGCTTTCAGGCGTCGCCGCGCACCTCTCACCGTCAGGCAGTGAAGCGCATATTCAGGTACCTTCGTTTCACACCTGAGTTCGGGATCTGGTATTCTACTTCCTCCACCCTCTCCCTTTGCAGTTATTCGGATGCCGATTTTGCTGGTTGCCGTATTGAGCGCAAGTCCACTTCTGGGACTTGCCAGTTTATTGGATCTTCTCTTGTTTCGTGGTCTTCTCGCAAGTAGTCTAGTGTCGCCCAGTCTACCACGGAGGCTGAGTATGTTGCTGCGGCTAGCTGCTGTTCCCAGTTGCTTTGGATGATGGCCACTTTGCGTGATTTTGGTCTGAGCTTTACTCGTGTTCCTTTGCTTTGTGACAGCACGAGTGCTATTAGCGTTGCTAAGAACCCCGTGCTTCACTCGAAGACCAAACACATTGATGTGCGCTTTCATTTCTTGCGAGACCACCAGGAGAAGGGTGATATCGACCTTCGCCATGTCAATACTCATCATCAACTGGCTGATATTTTCACCAAGCCTTTAGACGAATCAACCTTTAACCGGTTGAGGGGTGAGCTTGGTGTGTGTTTCCCCTTTTAGTTGGGGGAAACATTTTGGATCTTGTATATTTGACTGACTCTTTTGTCTTTCTTTTCTTTTGCATTTCAGCATACGCATTTACATTCTGAGCTTCATGTTTATAATCACTAGAATGTAACTATGCTCTATGTAGTATGCTCTGATGTTTATATTGATGCTTGTAGCTTATGCTCTTTCTGATCACTAGTACATGTTGTGAGCAGAGCTATTTTGAAATGGTGAATTTGCTTAAATACTTAAAATCTGAAAATGTTCACCATTAAGATATGCAACTAGCATGTGTAGGATGTGTTGAGTTTACTCGTGCTTTTCATATATGCTAGGTTGCTATGTCTCTAGTTCTGAGTCATTCACTCGCTTGGTCTGTTCAAATCATGTTTAAAATTTGAACCAAGTTTAGTGAATTGAAAAGATCGAGATGGGATTGCTTGTCAACACATCACGGTATCGAGATGGTTTCTCATTGCACTTTGAGTTAAACTTGAGCCGTGTAGTGTATGACCGAAACCGTAGCTTTAAGCTTCTGATTGCTTCGGCATAGGCTTCGCTCGATTGAAAAGTTAGGCAATGACAAGCTTTCAACCTCTCGCAATCACATGCTAATAATTGAACTTGTGTAATTTCACCGCTGCAACTCCGATCTAAAGTTGAATTCACAAGTGTATGTTTCATTCTTAAGCATGATGACTGAACTTTGTTAGGGGTAGTTCACCTTGTATACATGTTTAGCACTTGTTCAGACTCCTGCTCATACATTGCTAGTGCTATTTTGATGGTGAATACCTTTTGACTCAAAACTGCTCATTTCTGCTCATATGTTCATATTTCATATCTGGTGATCAGTTTGAGCCTTTGCTGAGCTTGTATGCTGTTGTTGAGTCATTGGAGTTATACTGTTTAGAGCATCTTTGCATTCTCCTGAATATATGCCTGAAGCTGCTAACTTGCATTTTGACTCATATGCATGTTGGAAGGGGGAGAATGTAACACCTCTGGTGTTTAATCTGTAATTAACCTGATATATCATCATCTTTAGTCATAATCATCCTTGTCATGCATTATGTTTGCCTTAATGCTTGTTGCATTTGTTCCCTTTTGTGTGTAGCAATCCCCTTTTCAAAAACCCTAAAGGCCCTAACCTTCCTATAAGGGCAAAATGGTAATTTCACCTCTGTGCCTAGCTTTGTGTAATTCTTGTTCAATTTGATGTCTTGAAGTTTTGTTGTGTTATTAAAAAATCAAAATCAAAATCAGATTTCAAATTCCTTTTGAAAAACCCTGAATTCCAAACCCTGGATTTTATCCCTCTTTTTGAAATTCAAAAATTATTCAAAATTTGGAGTTGGTCCAAAAAGCAAAGTTGTAGATCTGGTCAAGAGAAATAACTTTTGTATTTACAAATTTTCAAGTTTCAATATAAACTCAAAAGTAATTTTGAATTTATTCAAATCTCAAAAGTGTCCCCTTTTCAAATTTCAAATACAGTTCAAAAACTATTTGGATTTTGAAAATGTTCATTTTGACAAAGTTGTAGATCTCCTTTTTCTGCACAACTTTGGTGTTTTGAGTTTTTGTTGCTCAGTTCAAGTTTTGGGAGTATTTTGCAAAATTCAGAAATCAATTCTAAGTCAAACCCTAGACCTAGCCCTGTTCATCTTCAACCTAGAACTAGGGGGGCCCTGGCCGTGGCCGAGCCACCGGCGCTGCGCACGCCACGCGCCTGGCCGCTCCTCGCCTGCCACCAGCATGCCGCCGCGGACCCCGTGCTCATCCCGCACGCGAGCGCTGACCTTCTCTCCCGTCCCCCACAGTGCCCAGCAAGCCGCTGGTGCGTGTTCAACGCCGGCGAGCGTACGCCCGGCCCCTGCACGCACGCCCGTCCTTTCCGCCAGCGTGAAATCGATTGCGCACGCTTCGGCCAAGCTTATGCTCCTGCACGCGATGCTCATCCGCCCCGCGCACGGCTATAAAAGGAACCGCCGCCTGGCCAGACTTCCGCATTCCCCCGCCACCGTCGCCAGCTCAGTCCAGAGCCTCCGCCGCTCAACCACCTAACCCAGAAGCTCCGCCTTGAGCTCGCGAAGCTTCCCAGCCCCTCAATTTCACCCCTCCGTCCCTCCTCTTGCCGGCGCAGGTGCTCCGTCCCCAACTCTGGCGTACGACCCCGCCTCGGTCACGAGAGAAATTCGTCGCCGTGGGTTTTCTTCTCATCCACCCGACCCCTGCTTCATCTTCCTTGCCTCCTTGCGCTCCTAACCGCTCCTCGGCGATCTCTTTTGGTGTACAGAGCCGCCGGCACGCCGCTCGCCGCCGAGAGAGCTCCGCCGAAGCACCGCCCCGCCGAGCCCTGCCTCCGACCCATGGTAAGCACTCAAAGCCCCCGGTCTCTGCTGTCACGGCACAAAGCTCGAGCTAGGCCTCGAGCACACGTTTCCCGTCTCGCTCGAGCCAGGCCTCGAGCGGACACTCTCACCACTTCGCTCGAGCCAGGCCTCGAGCGAACACACACCCTCACCACTTCGCCGAGCCTAGCCTCGAGCAAGCGTGCACCCTCCGCTTCGCCCGAGCCAAGCCTCGAACCCACCCGCGTTTTCCGTCTCGCCCGAGCCTCCCAGCCAGGCCTCGGACGGACGATTGTTTTCCGTCTCGCCCGAGCCTCCCAGCCAGGCCTCGGACGGACGATTGTTTCCGTCTCGCCCGAGCCTCCCAGCCAGGCCTCGGACGAAGCGACCTTTTTCCGTCTCGCCCGAGCCTTCGCGTCAGGCCGCGGGCAACTTAGTGTTCTGTTTTCTCTTTTTTGTGAGAATTAATCTGTTGATCCTTAAATCCTGAGAAAATTATGGTATGCTCCTTGCACTGTGTAGTATTTTAGAAAAATATGAAACTTGACTTTTCTGCAAGAATTTGAAAATGAAAAATCCCTCTTTTAATTAATAAATGGACGGTTTTGGATTTTTAGAAAATCATTCATAACTCCAAAAATCATGAGATAAATTTTTGTGAGCTTCCTATGCCATGTTTAGTCTCTGGTGAAATTTTGAAGTCTTTTGGAACAAGTTGATTTTTGAGCATTTATTTTAATTGTTAAATAGTGCCTTTTGTTAATTAAGGTCTGATTTTATTTGAGCACCTTAATGATCTCCAAAAATTATGAAATTTGTTTTGTCATCTTTTTATACCATAATAAACTTATGAGATTAATTTGGTAATTTTTGGAGCAACTGCATAAAATGACTTTTTTTAAATAATTAAGAAAATAGAAAAAATGATTAGGGATCATGTTGTATGCCCTGTGAGGTGACTTTTGGGATTGTTTGCTGTTCATAGACCCCACCCTTCTGGTCTATGATGTTTGTGATGCCATGCAATGACTTGTGTTTAGGTCGGGTAAATGATGCTTAACAAGTTTAATCAATCTTGCTTAGGGGTACCGATAAGTAACTTTGTGTCTATACTAGGAGTTACTTACACGTTAGAAAGTTGTACTCTAGAATCTGTGGTTTTGTCCTGTGCTTTATGGTTCATGCCAGCATCCTCATAAGCATACATCATTGCATCCGTATAGTGACCGAAGGAGAAGGCATCAAGGCCGAGTCAGCCGCTGACGAGCCTACCCCCGAAGTGACCCCGAGCTCCGACGCCTACACTGCCGACCCCGAGCCTGTCCTCTTTGCTCTTCAAGGCAAGCCCCGGTGCATTTAGCCTTTCCTTGCTTTTATAAAAGTTTTACTTAAATGCTTTTGAGTTAAATTACTGCATTAGGTGATAGGAGTTGTGTGATGACCTATTACCTGCACTTTACCTCCACCAAAGATCCCCTACCCTGTTTAAAAACTATTTGCAAAATGCTTAGCATTGCTATACAATAGATTTGCAATAAAAATGCCAATTTCAAAAGTGTGATCACTTAAAGAATTTTTATGGGAATTTGGCTTTACTCCCCGGCCATTGGCTAGGTATCTGATCCGTACCTAGTCAATTGCGAGGAGAGGTTGTCCGAGCGTACGGTGCCGTCATGTTGTAGTCCGGGACTCAACAGTTGACACCGACCGAGACAGGGTTGAAAAACTGACAGGACTATTACGCTTGGGTGAGATATAACCAAGGTATAGTTCTGGCTGAAAAATTAGGGACCATCAGTATGGGGGCCTGCTGGCCAAGACTTGTAACTATTCACATACTTCGGAAAGCTCTGGCTCCGAGGAATCCTTTATTGGACCGACAACCGCGCACTGGGAGTGGAGAGATGGCGGAAGTAGCATGTACCCATGTGGTCGTCGTACCTGGATAGGAGTGGTGTACTGTACTTCCGGGTGGCGTAGGACCGGGCCCAATCTTGGAGGAATCGTGGTAGACGAGTTGGCATATGCAAGCTTGGGTGCTACATATGCAGTGTGGATAGGGATCCTCAGCTAAGTATTATTTATCCGGATTAACATTGCTCCTCGGTTATGGAGACTTGGTCACTGACTGTCAACGGAGAGTGGTTCTCAACTAGGTATGTTTTTGAAAGGTAAAATGAATCATGAACAATGAAGAATTGAGAGATACTGGAATCTTTCCAAAAATAAAACAAGGATTTCAAAATGCTTTTTCTGCATAATACTTGATCTTGCTTAAACCTTACCTTGACTACCTAAGCCTCTCATTCCTGAGTCTTCTCCCCTTTTTCTTTAGTCGGGTAAGTCTTGTTGAGTACCCCAGTACTCAGGGTTTGTTACCCATATTGCAGGTATGCCTGAGTATCCGATGTGTCTTGCACCCTGCTGCATGACCTTCGTTCAGGAGGAGGCCAATGAGGCCGAAGAATAGATGTGCACCCTCGGGCTGGGTGAAGTATCTTTACATTGTTGTATTCCGCTACGTTGTCTACCTTGAACTATCAGAACATGGTCTGTAATAACCGCTCTTCTTTAAGTTTATTTGGAACCCCAGTTTGTAAAACTATTGTTATTTAAATCTTCCGCTCTTTATTCCGCTGTTATTTGTGAAAGTATCAAATGCTGTAACCGAAAGGTGAGTGATCCTGTGGACATCGGGCGCTAATGTAGCCCGGTGACGAACAGTCTTAATCACGTGGAACATAAGTTCGGCTGTCAGAGGTTGACAGGGACATGTGGGCCATGGGATTAGAGCCGTTCTGTCACAGATTGGTATCAAAGCATCTCGCTTTAACGTTGCAATGTTTGTTTTGCGAAAACTTCAAAAGATTTTTGAGTCCAAACAAATTAAACTTGACTATTTTGAGTCCAAACTGCTTTTCTCATCTTGTCTTCTATTGGCAACACTAGTAGCGAGACAACATGTTTAAGCCCTATATATGTTAAGTATCTTGCATTTGCCTTGTTCCGTAGGAACGATTCATGCATCATGACATATTCACCTAAGCTAGATAATAACTTCCTCTCTAAGTTCATTGGGGTAGTATGCCTTTACCTGTTCTTGCTAGCCTTTCTCATCCATCTTCTCTTATCCAGACATGGCTCGCATCAAGCTGACCGCCCGCAAGTCGACTGGACCGCATGGTGTGCCACGCCACCAGCTGGCACCACGCGCTGGGGAGGAGACTGGAGAATCTTCCAACAGTCGTCGCTTTCCCCGCCGCACCCGCAAGCACCTGAAAGAGCAGATCAGGAACCTGAAGGCTGAGCTGGAGAACTTGGAGCATGACTTCTACCACTCACGTCTGGAGTTCTATGAGGCCCGAGCCTCCCTGGAGCAGGCCAACCGGAACACGATCCGCGCCATCGAGCAGCGCAATGCTACTTGGGTTCGTGAAGACGTCACCAGAGCCGAGCTCCACGGACTGCGGATGTACACCACTCAGATCGAGCAGTTCAACGACATGCTTCATGAGGAGGTACACCAGTTGTACAACCAACTTCACCCCATGGTACCCCCAGATGTCGAGGAACCTGAGGACGGAGTAGTGGAAGAACCGGACGTGGAGCAGGAGCCAAGCATGAACGAGGAGATTGAACCTGCCAAAGACATCCACGCCGAAGACGAGGACGAGGAGGTTGAGCCTGAGCTCATTCTCGAGGAGGACGACGACGACGACGTGATCATCATCAATGAAGACTAGTCTCGTCGTGTATGTACCACCCACTTACCTAAAACCTTAGTCTAGGTTTGGGGCGCTAGTCTGTAGTTTGTTAAGTTGAGTCTGTATCTTTCTTTCGTACCTTTTCCCCTTATCAGTCAGTTGCCACCTGTCAGTCATCTGTATCCATCATCTACCTTTGAATCAATGAAGTTTCTCAGTCAGTTGTTTCAGAACTTAATCTTTGGATGCTAAGTTCCAAGTTGCTTAAACAGATGCCTGTGAACACTCGCACTGGAGCTGGAGGTTCTGAGGGTGCCGCCCTTCCAAATCCTCCACCTGTACCTGCTACGCTAGCAGATGCCATCGCAGCCCTGGCGGCCGCTGCTCACCTCATGGCTAGAAACCAGGGCCAACAGCAGAATAATGGTCACCGTGGTCGTCAGCATATCAACAATGAGGCAACCTATGTGGAGTTCACGGAAACCCGTCCACCGGTCTTCACCAAGGCCGATGAACCCCTCGAAGCTGATGATTGGCTCCGCACCATGGAACAGAAGTTTAGTCTTATCCACTGCACCGACATCCAGAAGCCCCGGTTTGCTTCGCAGCAGCTTCGTGGTCCCGCAAGTGCTTGGTATGCTAATCTGTTGGCTGCCCAGCCAGAAGGTCATTAGTTGACCTAGGAGGAGTTCCGCACTGCTTTCCGTGCTCATCACATCCCTTCCGGATTGATGAAAATGAAGCTTGATCAGTTTTTGGCTCTTCAACAGAAAGACTCCACAGTCATGCAGTATGTGGGTCAGTTCAATCATCTCAGCCAGTATGCCTCAGAGTACGTCAACACAGATGATAAGAAGAGGGATTGTTTCCTCAGAGGACTGCACCCCAAGATCCGCAGGAGCCTGTCTAATAACCTGACTGGGTCTTATCATGATGTTGTTGACCGGGCTGTTGCTTTTGAGGAAAGCAATCGCCAGTACTAGGAGGAGAAGAAAAAGAAGAAAGCAGGGTCAAGCAGCTTCTCTGGCGGTCACAAACGCTAGAGAGTCATCTATCACCCCAGCCACCACCACAATCGTCCACCTTACCCCCACCAGCAAGTGGTCGTCCGTACTGCGGCTACCACCCACAACGCCAATCAGCAGAGTGCCACGCAGCCGAACGCCCCAGGTGTTCGTATCACCACCCCACAAACCGCCTACAACCATCCCTGCTACAACTGCGGCCAACTTGGCCACTGGTCTCGTGAGTGCCCAAAGCCCAAGAGGTATGCTCAGAGCGCTCAGAAGGGTCCTGGAGGATCTCAGCAGCAGCAGCAGCAGCAGCAGCACCGTGCCCCGCAGCAGCACGTTCAGAAGGGCAAGTTTGTCAAGAAACACGGGCAAGTCTACTACACCACCGTCAGTGACATCCCAGAAGGAGAACCCATCATGATCGGTAGGTTTCCCGTTGCCAATCATCCTGCAGTTGTGTTGTTTGATTCTGGTGCATCGCATTCCTTCATCAGTCATACATTTGTCTCTAAGCATGAGATATCAATTGGGGAGTTGAAAGAAAGTTTCTGTATATTTTCGCCTGGAGGGCGTATAAGTACTAAGGAAGTGGTTTGCAATATACCGGTGATGTTGGGGGAACATGTATTTCCTACCACCATGATAGTGTTACGTGATCAGGAGATAGATGTCATTCTAGGCATGAATTGGATGTGCCAGTATAAGGCCCTGATTGACATCCTGAATAGGGTTGTGAGAGTGGACATTCCTAACATTACCTCCAAACTCCTTCTTCAACTCCCAATGCCTCAAAAACCAGCAGCCACACAGTTGAATACCACCTACGTTCAGGAGACCAGAGACATCCCCGTGGTCTGTGAATTCCCTGATGTTTTTCCAGAGGACTTACCTGGTCTGCCTCCTGATCGTGATGTTGAGTTTGCCATAGAGCTAAAGCCCGGGACTGCTCCTATATCCCGCAGAGCTTATCGAATGCCTCCCAGAGAGTTGGCAGAGCTGAAAACTCAGTTACAAGATTTGTTGGACAAGGGCTTCATTCGCCCAAGCTCGTCTCCTTGGGGCTATCCTGCAATCTTTGTAAAGAAGAAAGACAAGAGTCTCAGGCTATGTGTTGATTATCGCCCACTCAATGAAGTCACCATCAAAAACAAATATCCTTTGCCTCGCATTGATCTTCTTTTTGATCAACTAGCTGGAGCCAGAGTATTCTCCAAATTGATCTCAGATCTGGCTACCACCAAATAAAAATACGTCCCGAAGACATTCCTAAAACCGCTTTCACCACTAGATACGGCCTATATGAGTACTTAGTCATGTCCTTCAGTTTGACCAATGCCCCTGCCCACTTCATGTACCTCATGAACTCTGTTTTCATGCCAGAGCTTGATAAATTTGTGGTCGTGTTCATTGATGACATTCTCGTCTACTCAAAGACCTCCGAAGAGCATGCCAATCATCTTCGTGTCGTTGTAACCCGCCTCAGAGATCATCAGCTGTATGCCAAGTTCAGTAAATGTGAGTTCTGGTTAGATCAGATACAGTTCCTTGGTCATGTCCTATCCGCGGAAGGTGTGTCAGTCGATCCCGGAAAGGTGGCAGACATTCTGGATTGGAAGCCACCTACCACTGTTCACAAAGTCCGCAGCTTCATGGGAATGGCTGGATATTATCGCCGTTTCATCCCAGATTTCTCCAGGATCGCCAAGCCTATCACCGAGTTGTTAAAGAATTCTGTGAAGTTTGTCTGGTCACCAGCTTGTGAGCAAGCCTTTCAAACGTTGAAGAAACTGTTGACCACATCACCAGTGCTAGCCCAGCCAAACGTCGAAAAGCCCTTTGATGTCTACTGTGATGCATCTGGTACTGGTTTGGGCTGTGTTTTGATGCAAGAAGGACGAGTGATCGCTTATGCCTCACGGCAGCTTAAGCGACATGAAGAGAATTATCCAACCCATGATCTTGAGTTAGCAGCAGTGGTGCTTGCCTTAAAAATCTGGCGTCATTATTTGTTGGGTAGTACCTGCAATGTGTACACAGATCACAAAAGCCTGAAGTATATCTTCACTTAAGAAGAGCTGAATATGAGACAGAGAAGATGGCTTGAGTTGATTAAGGACTATGATATCGAAGTGCATTACCATCCAGGTAAGGCGAATGTGGTCGCTGATGCACTCAGTCGCAAGTCATATTGCAACTGTCTGGTAAAGCAATCCTATGAGTCATCCCTATGCTATGAACTAGAAAAGCTGGGTATTGAAATGGTTCCGCAAGGAATTCTGAGTAATATCAGGATTGAAACCCCTATCAAAGAACAGGTCATTGCTGCACAGAAAGATAACCCTGGAATCAAGCACATCGTCGAAAAGGTCTGAGCTGGAAAAGCTGATTGTTTCAGGATTGATGAAGAAGGAGTGGTTTGGTTCAAGAATCGTCTCGTAGTTCCCAAAGTGCCTGAGTTGAGACAGTTAATCCTTGATGAAGCTCACTTGTCTAGATTCTCCATCCACCCCGGCAGCAACAAGATGTACCAGGATCTGAGGCAGAGATTCTGGTGGACAAAGATGAAGATTGAGATCGCCCGATATGTCGCTCGCTGTGATACTTGCCAGAAAGTCAAAGCCGTGCATATGAAGCCTGGAGGAGAGTTGCAACCTTTATCTGTACCTGCCTGGAAGTGGGACGATATCAGTATGGATTTCATAAATGGGCTACCCAAGACACAAAAAGGTTATGATTCCATCTGGGTGATCGTGGATCGCCTCACTAAGCAAGCTCATTTCCTGCCAGTCAAAACCAGCTACACCGTCCCCACATATGCCACTTTGTACAAGAACCACATAGTGAAACTCCATGGCATACCCAAGAGCATTATCTCTGATCGTGGTAACCAGTTTGTCGCAAAATTCTGGAAAGCGTTCCATGCCTCACTTGGAACCAAGCTTTTGCATAGCACGGCATATCATCCACAAACAGATGAACAAACTGAGCGAGTCAACCAAGTGTTAGAGGATATGTTGAGAGCCTGCGTGCTTACCTTCGCCGATACTTGGGATAACTGTTTGCCCTTGGCAGAATTCTCCTATAATAACAGTTACCAAGAAAGCATTAAAATGGCACCTTTTGAAGCACTGTACGGTCGCCGTTGTCGTACACCCCTCAGTTGGTCTGAACCCAGAGAAAGAGAATTCTTTGGCGTTGATCTAGTAAAAGATATGGAAGAGAAAGTCAAGCAAATACAAGAGAACATGAAGATTGCACAGTCTCGACAGAAAAGTTATGCTGACAAGAGACGTCGACCTCTGCAGTTCGAAATTGGGGATTATGTGTACCTGAAGGTCTCACCCACCAAAGGAGTCACTCGTTTTGGAGATAAAGGAAAGTTAGCACCCCGCTACATTGGTCCGTTTGAGATTCTGGATCGTTGTGGCAAGGTAGCTTACAAGCTGAGTTTGCCCGATCATCTTTCAGCAGTTCATAATGTGTTTCACGTCTCATAACTCAAGAAGTGTCTCCGAGTGCCCGAACATGTGGTGGAAGTTGAAGGTGTTGAGTTAGAACCTGATCTGTCATACTCTGAGTATCCCGTTCGCGTGTTGGACCACAAGGACCGTGTCACCCGAAGAACTACCACAAGATGGTACAAGATCCAGTGGAACCAACACTCTGAAGAAGAAGCCACCTGGGAATCCGAAGACTTCTTGGCGAAGAACTATCCCGACTTTCTCAATACTCTGTAGATGTAAGGTTTTCCCCTTGTTCTTTTTAAGACGCAGAATCTCGGGGCGAGATTCGTTTTAGGAGGGAGGGTTGTAACACCTCTGGTGTTTAATCTGTAATTAACCTGACATGTCATCATCTTTAGTCATAATCATCCTTGTCATGCATTATGTTTGCCTTAATGCTTGTTGCATTTGTTCCCTTTTGTGTGTAGCAATCCCCTTTTCAAAAACCCTAAAGGCCCTAACCTTCCTATAAGGGCAAAATGGTAATTTCACCTCTGTGCCTAGCTTTGTGTAATTCTTGTTCAATTTGATGTCTTGAAGTTTTGTTGTGTTATTTAAAAATCAAAATCAAAATCAGATTTCAAATTCCTTTTGAAAAACCCTGAATTCCAAACCCTGGATTTTATCCCTCTTTTTGAAATTCAAAAATTATTCAAAATTTGGAGTTGGTCCAAAAAGCAAAGTTGTAGATCTGGTCAAGAGAAACAACTTTGGTATTTACAAATTTTCAAGTTTCAATATAAAATCAAAAGTAATTTTGAATTTATTCAAATCTCAAAAGTGTCCCCTTTTCAAATTTCAAATACAGTTCAAAAGCTATTTGGATTTTGAAAATGTTCATTTTGACAAAGTTGTAGATCTCCTTTTTCTGCACAACTTTGGTGTTTTGAGTTTTTGTTGCTCAGTTCAAGTTTTGGGAGTATTTTGCAAAATTCAGAAATCAATTCTAAGTCAAACCCTAGACCTAGCCCTGTTCATCTTCAACCTAGAACTAGGGGGGGCCCCGGCCGTGGCCGAGCCACCGGCGCTGCGCGCGCCACGCGCCTGGCCGCTCCTCGCCTACCACCAGCCTGCCGCCGCGGACCCCGTGCTCATCCCGCACGCGAGCGCTGACCTTCTCTCCCATCCCCCACAGTGCCCAGCAAGCCGCTGCCGCGTGTTCAACGCCGGCGAGCGTACGCCCGGCCCCTACACGCACGCCCGTCCTTTCCGCCAACGTGAAATCGATTGCGCACGCTTCGGCCAAGCTTATCCGCCTGTACGCGACGCTCATCCGCCCCGCGCACGGCTATAAAAGGAACCGCCGCCTGGCCAGAGTTCCGCATTCCCCCGCCACCGTCGCCAGCTCACTCCAGAGCCTCCGCCGCTCAACCACCTAGCCCAGAAGCTCCGCCTTGAGCTCGCGAAGCTTCCCAGCCCCTCAATTTCACCCCTCCGTCCCTCCTCTTGCCGGCGCAGGTGCTCCGTCCCCAACTCCGGCGTACGACCCCGCCTCGGTCACGAGAGAAATTCGTCGCCGTGGGTTTTCTTCTCATCCACCCGACCCCTGCTTCATCTTCCTTGCCTCCTTGCGCTCCTAACCGCTCCTCGGCGATCTCTTTTGGTGTACAGAGCCGCTGGCACGCCGCTCGCCGCCGAGAGAGCTCCGCCGAAGCACCGCCCCGCCGAGCCCTGCCTCCGACCCGTGGTAAGCACTCAAAGCCCCCGGTCTCTGCTGTCACGGCGCAAAGCTCGAGCTAGGCCTCGAGCACACGTTTCCCGTCTCGCTCGAGCCAGGCCTCGAGCGGACACTCTCACCACTTCGCTCGAGCCAGGCCTCGAGCGAACACACACCCTCACCACTTCGCCGAGCCTAGCCTCGAGCAAGCGTGCACCCTCCGCTTCGCCCGAGCCAAGCCTCGAACGCACCCGCGTTTTCCGTCTCGCCCGAGCCTCCCAGCCAGGCCTCGGACGGACGATTGTTTCCGTCTCGCCCGAGCCTCCCGGCCAGGCCTCGCACGAAGCGACCCATTTTCCGTCTCGCCCGAGCCTTCGCGTCAGGCCGCGGGCAACTTAGTGTTCTGTTTTCTCTTTTTTGTGAGAATTAATCTGTTGATGCTTAAATCCTGAGAAAATTATGGTATGCTCCTTGCACTGTGTAGTATTTTAGAAAAATATGAAACTTGACTTTTCTGCAAGAATTTCAAAATGAAAAATCCCTCTTTTAATTAATAAATGGACGGTTTTGGATTTTTAGAAAATCATTTATAACTCCAAAAATCATGAGATAAATTTTTGTGAGCTTCCTATGCCATGTTTAGTCTCTGGTGAAATTTTGAAGTCTTTTGGAACAAGTTGATTTTTGAGCATTTATTTTAATTGTTAAATAGTGCCTTTTGTTAATTAAGGTCTGATTTTATTTGAGCACCTTAATGATCTCCAAAAATTATGAAATTTGTTTTGTCATCTTTTTATACCATAATAAACTTATGAGATTAATTTGGTAATTTTTGGAGCAACTGCATAAAATGACTTTTTTTAATTAATTAAGAAAATAGAAAAAATGATTAGGGATCATGTTGTATGCCCTGTGAGGTGACTTTTGGGATTGTTTGCTGTTCATAGACCCCACCCTTCTGGTCTATGATGTTTGTGATGCCATGCAATGACTTGTGTTTAGGTCGGGTAAATGATGCTTAACAAGTTTAATCAATCTTGCTTAGGGGTACCGATAAGTAACTTTGTGTCTATACTAGGAGTTACTTACACGTTAGAAAGTTGTACTCTAGAATCTGTGGTTTTGTCCTGTGCTTTATCGTTCATGCCAGCATCCTCATAAGCATACATCATTGCATTCGTATAGTGACCGAAGGAGAAGGCATCAAGGCCGAGTCAGCCGCTGACGAGCCTACCCCCGAAGTGACCTTGAGCTCCGACGCCTACACTGCCGACCCCGAGCCTGTCCTCTTTGCTCTTCAAGGCAAGCCCCGGTGCATTTAGCCTTTCCTTGCTTTTATAAAAGTTTTACTTAAATGCTTTTGAGTTAAATTACTGCATTAGGTGATAGGAGTTATGTGATGACCTATTACCTGCACTTTACCTCCACCAAAGATCCCCTACCCTGTTTAAAAACTATTTGCAAAATGCTTAGCATTGCTATACAATAGATTTGCAATAAAAATGCCAATTTCAAAAGTGTGATCACTTAAAGAATTTTTATGGGAATTTGGCTTTACTCCCCGGCCATTGGCTAGGTATCTGATCCGTACCTAGTCAATTGCGAGGAGAGGTTGTCCGAGCGTACGGTGCCGTCATGTTGTAGTCCGGGACTCAACAGTTGACACCGACCGGGACAGGGTTGAAAAACTGACAGGACTATTACGCTTGGGTGAGATATAACCAAGGTATAGTTCTGGCTGAAAAATTAGGGACCACCCGTATGGGGGCATGCTGGCCAAGACTTGTAACTATTCACATACTTCGGAAAGCTCTGGCTCCGAGGAATCCTTTATTGGACCGACAACCGCGCACTGGGAGTGGAGAGATGGCGGAAGTAGCATGTACCCACGTGGTCGTCGTACTTGGATAGGAGTGGTGTACTGTACTTCCGGGTGGCGTAGGACCGGGCCCAATCTTGGAGGAATCGTGGTAGACGAGTTGGCATATGCAAGCTTGGGTGCTACATATGCAGTGTGGATAGGGATCCTCAGCTGAGTATTATTTATCCGGATTAACGTTGCTCCTCGGTTATGGAGACTTGGTCACTGACTGTCAACGGAGAGTGGTTCTCAACTAGGTATGTTTTTGAAAGGTAAAATGAATCATGAACAATGAAGAATTGAGAGATACTGGAATCTTTCCAAAAATAAAACAAGGATTTCAAAATGCTTTTTCTGCAAAATACTTGATCTTGCTTAAACCTTACCTTGACTACCTAAGCCTCTCATTCCTGAGTCTTCTCCCCTTTTTCTTTAGTCGGGTAAGTCTTGTTGAGTACCCCAGTACTCAGGGTTTGTTACCCATATTGCAGGTATGCCTGAGTATCCGATGTGTCTTGCACCCTGCTGCATGACCTTCGTTCAGGAGGAGGCCAATGAGGCCGAAGAATAGATGTGCACCCTCGGGCTGGGTGAAGTATCTTTACATTGTTGTATTCCGCTACGTTGTCTACCTTGAACTATCAGAACATGGTCTGTAATAACCGCTCTTCTTTAAGTTTATTTGGAACCCCAGTTTGTAAAACTATTGTTATTTAAATCTTCCGCTCTTTATTCTGCTGTTATTTGTGAAAGTATCAAATGCTGTAACCGAAAGGTGAGTGATCCTGTGGACATCGGGCGCTAATGTAGCCCGGTGACGAACAGTCTTAATCACGTGGAACATAAGTTCGGCTGTCAGAGGTTGACAGGGACATGTGGGCCATGGGATTAGAGCCGTTCCGTCACAGAGAACCTCCCATGTTCGCACTTTTTGTTGGTAAGGATGAATCAAAATGTGGTATGCACGCTTCAAAGGTAAAATTTCATCATGTATACCTTAGCATCACTTAGTAGTGCTAATACTCCCACAAATTTCATATTTATGCATGTGTGCAAGCTTGAAACCAAACCATTTGAGCACACATGTAGGGGGAGTTAACACTACAAAGTTGGGTTGTATGGTGCTTATCCAAATTCTCTTATATGGTCTTAACGTTGGATAAGTAACATAGAATCCAAAGAGCTTAATTTCCATATCTTTGTAGAGTTGTCATCAATTACCAAAAAGGGGGAGATTGAAAGGTCCTAGTTTGGTTTTGGTAATTGAGTGACAACTTAGGTGGACTAATATGTGTTTGAAGTAAATTACACAGGTGATTAGTCCATAGGTGATCATGTGTGAGCAACATATGCCATAGAGGAGAATTGGCTTGGAGGATGTTGCAATGCTCATGCATGAAGATGAAGAAGGAGCTTAATGCATATGTGACATGACATGTGGTCATATGGCTAAGATGAAGAAGATCAAGGCAAGACTTGGCTTGATGGACCGGTTGCGAAGGTGAAGGGCAAGTTGAGGCTTTGAAGCCGTTGGTACCGAGTGTCGGGAGGCTTAAGCAAGACTTGGCGCCGAAGGACCGAAGCGATGGTGAAGAGCAAGTGATGTCAAGATCGATGGACCATGGAGGCCATGTGATGATATGAAGTGGATCATATCATTTGAAGATAGGTTGGTGCATGTGTTGCATCAACACCGAAGGAGATGGAATGGAATGCGCAAGGCAAAGGTATATTTGTAGGGCATTTCATTTCACCGGTCATAGGTGTGTAGAGAAGATTATGACCGGGTTTAGGATAGATGGCCGTACTATTAAGAGGAACTTGAGCGATCTAACTTTGCGATGTTACTAAGATCGAGTGGCGTGGTGAGAGCAAGTGAAAATCCTTTGAAAATTGTTTGTGAAAATGCTAACACACATGCACATGATGTTGTACACTTGTTGGTGTTAGCACATTTGCAAAGGAGAAGTTGTTGGAGTTGGTTTGGATCAACTCGGAGATGAAAATGAAGTTTTCTGTGTGTTGTCGGTGGTACCGACCCTGGGTTGTCGGTGGTACCGCCCAAGGATGCAGCGCGCAGACCTCTCTGGACCGAAGCGGTTTTGGCCTGGCGGTGGTACCGCCATTACCTCGGTACTACCGCCGGCGGTGGTACCGACCGGATGGTCGGTGGTACTGTGGCCCTGAGGAGTCTCGCGAGGCTCTCTGTTGTTTTCGAAAATAGCTTGCCGGTAGTACCGCCATTACCTCGGTACTACCGCCCGCGGTGGTACCGACCTATGGCCGGTAGTAACCAAGTTTGCGGAGCTCTCTGGTTTGAGTTGAAAATGGCCTGGCGGTAGTACCGCCATTACCTCGGTACTACCGCCCGCGGTGGTACCGACGCAAGGTCGGTAGTGGCTGTTTTTTCGCAGAGCTCTCTGGTCGCGGCGATTTTGGCCTGGCGGTAGTACCGCCATGACCTCGGTACTACCGACCTCGGAGGAACCGACCAGGGGTCGGTGGTTTGCCTAAATCTGCGCGATGTGAGGTAACGGCTAGTTTGACTAAGCCGGTAGTACCGCCCAGGAGGGGTCGGTACTACCGACCGGAGCGCAGAATGCCCAGTGAAGGGGCATAACGGCTAGTTGGCCATTGAGGCTATATATAGTCGTTGAGGCCGGCTTTGGGCCGGTGGTTGGAGCACTCCAAAGCCTTGGTGGCTTGTGTGGATGTGCTTGGGAGCCCTCTAACACACATATGCTTTAGTGCTCATCTGATTGTGTGAGAGAGTGATCCTAGTGCGTTGCTTTGAGCGATAGCATCGAGTGGCACTAGGTGTTCGAGTTGCAAGCCGGTGGTGCTTATTACTCTTGGAGGTTGCCACCTCCTAGACGGCTTGGTGATCGAGTCTCCGTCGTGAAGCCCGCGTGAAGATTGTGCGTGGCTCCGGAGAAGGATTGTGAGGGGCATTGTGCTCGCCCCGCGGGGATCGCGAAGAGCAACTCTAGTGGATTGCGCGTGTCATTGAGTTACCCTCACTTGTGGGTGAGTTCTTGCGGCGCTCGAGTGTCGAGCTAGGTGTGGTGCCTATTAGCCGCCGAACTACCAAAGTGTGTGGTCGACACAACGGGGACTAGCTTGGTGGCAACCAAGTGAACCTCGGGGAAAAATCACCGTGTCAACATTGTCTACTCTTCTCGGTGGTTTGCAATCTCCTTACACAAGCTTGTATTTACTTTCATACATATTGTGCTTGTGTAGCTATCTTGCTTGTGTAGCATAGAGTTGATCCCATGAGTGACTAGTTGACTTGTAGTCTTGCTAGTCACATTGCTTAGTTTGTGTAGCTAAGTTGAGCTCTCTAATTTGGCTTGTGTAGCCTTGTTATTGAGCATTGCTAGTGAGCTTAGGCTTCGCGCTTTTGCTTAGTGGCATGTGTAGGAGCTCCCCGGTTGTTTGAGTACTAGTTGCTTAGGTTTGTGTAACCTTGCAAGCTAGAATTGTTTAGGTGAGCTCTAGCTAGCCCGACACCTTATTTGCATTGTTTAGGATCTTTTGTAAGGTGTCATAGAGTATAGGTAGAGGGGTGTAGTCTTGGCTAGACCGATAGTTTTTAATTCCGCATTTGTTTCGGTTAGCCATTCTACTACGATTAAGTTTAAGTTTTTAAAAAGGACTATTCACCCCCCCTCTAGTCCGCCATCTCGACCCTTCAATTGGTATCAGAGCGAGGTCTCTCATTTGTGGTCTTCACCGACCCGAGAGGATGGCGTCTAGTGGGCTAGATGATGTGTGTGATACACATATTTTTGATGGCACACACTTTGCACAATGGAAACACCATATGCTTGATCATTTTCGTGCAAAGGGGCCAAAGTTTTGGTGGATTATCACTAGTGGTCTCACTCATGTTTTGGACCATAGAAATCTCACCAAAGCTCAAAAGGATCTCTTTGAACTTGATGCAAATGCTTATTGTTATCTAATGGATGCATTGAGTTTTGAGTTGTTTTATAAGATCAACTCCAAAGGGACCGCCCATGAGATGTGGGAATCCATCAAGACCACCTTCGGTGATCCCTCCACGTTTGATGATGGCAAGTTCATAAAGGAGGATGAACCGGTGGCATATGAGGATGTTGAGCAAGACCACAACTCCGTGATTATGGAAGATTGCTCCACCTCACGTTCAAGTGATGCAATCAATGAAGATACTTCAAGCACACTTGACAAGATGGAAGATGATGCCTCAAGTGATGCAAGTGATGATTCAACCTCAAGCACACTTGATGGTAATGATGGTACATGCTCCAATGATGATGCTACCACAAGCTCTCCAACATCATCATATTGCTTCATGTCACAAGGTGACACTAAGGTATCAAATTGCAATGTGATTGATCATGATTCCTATGATGAGCTTGTTAGTAGACTTGCTAGCATGACCATTGCCTTAGAAAATGAGTTAGCTAAAAATGAAAAATTAGAAAAAGAAAACTCATTTCTAAAGAACACATGTGAACAAACAAAGCATCTACTTTATGTTAGTAGTTGTTCACATGAGGAGCTTAAATTGACTCATGAGGAACTATGTGTTGCTCATGATAACTTGGTGCAAGACCATGCTTTTCTCACTAGTAAACTTTCTAATGAACAAATTAAAACTAGTGAGAGCTCATCACATGGGTCATTTGATCAATCACATATTTGTGCTAACCCTTGTGATGTAGGCAAGAAGAATGTATCCACCTCTTGCAATGATTTAATATCTATGCCATGTTCCTCACAATTAGATGCTTGTTCTACTTCTATGTCTTGTGAGACTAACCTTTTGAAGGAGAACAATGAGCTCAAAAGTGAAGTGAAGAACTTGAGCAACAAGTTAGAGAGGTGGTGCAAATCAAAGGTCACCCATGAGCACATGATGAAGAATCAAAGAAGCTATGGTGACAAGAGTGGCATTGGCTTCAACAAAAGCAATGCCAAGGGCAAGAAAATGAGGAAGCAAGAAGAAAAGAAGCTATCTCATTTCATGTGCTATCAATGCCATGAGATGGGACATCTTGCAAAAGCTTGCCCCAACAAGAAGAAGCCCCAAGTTCAAATCAAGAACAACCATCATGATGGTGACTTGATGATGAAGAAGAAAACAAGAAGGGGCGGAAGAGCAAGGCATCCAACTCACATTCAAGATGCCAAAATGATGATGAGCAAGAATGAAGAAAAGAAGAAAGTTTTGGCTCACATCAAGTGCTACAATTGTGATGAATTGGGCCACCTAGCTTCGGGTTGTCCAAACAAGCTTGAGAAGAAGGATCAAGCAAACAAGAAGAAGCAAGGCAATGAGAAGCAAAACATGAGCAAGGAAGAAAAGGCTCAATCAAAGAGAGTTTGCTACTCATGCCGGGAAAGGGGACACATGGCTCATTCATGTCCCCTAGGTATGACCCCTAAGCCTATTTCAATTGTTAATGATTCTATGCTTAGGAAGGATGAAAATGGTACCTCTAAGGCTACTATTGCAACTCATCCCGCTACTCATACTAAGGCTATGCCTAAGTATGTTGCTCCTAACTTGAGAGGACCCAAACTAGTTTGGGTACCATCAAAAAGTGGATGAATGTGTGTAGGTACCATAGCATTGGAGGCTTGACTCAATTGATTTCATATTATTCATCATGTGATTGAGTCAAGAAATGAAGCTTATTGCTATTATCATCCCAATGCCAAGTGAAGTGAAGTGAAGTCCAAGTGCTACAACGAACAAGTGCAAAAGATCAAGTTGTGGTGGTTGTTTGGAAATATTTGAAGGCTTGCAAACAATTGAGTTGAAGCTTGCTATTTGATGATCATGAGCTACTAAGGTATATCTCTAGTTGATCATGTTCTTTTAAATGCATATGAGTTGATTGAATCGGATATATATGCATATGTTGCTTGCTATAAGATGATTGAATGGATAAATTGCTTAGTGATCAAAATTGAGTTAGTTTGAATGGATATGTTCATGAGACTTCTTTTAGTAAGTGATTTGAATGGATATATGTCTTGTGAGAGTATTCAAACATGTTAGCTCAAGTTTGATTCATATTGGTAGAGTATAGCTCAATTGCTCAAAGTTGTCAAAAATCTGAAATCTGAGCTAGCTGTGATAATAGCCATGTTTGAATGATCAAATCTATTTGGATTGGCTTGAAATTTGGTACACATGCTCTACACTTATGATATTAGCTGCTGTGCAAAATTCATGATTATTGGATAAGATGTACTTTGGTTTTGGAGTAGATCTTGTCAACTATTGTGCAGCAGTTTTCAGCATGTAGTACTATGGAAAGAATTGAAATCTGGTAGCAATCTAGAAAGCCAATGAAGCTCAAATTTTTATGGCTGCTAGAACACTTAGAGAGGCACATCTCCACCAAATTTCATAGTCATTAGACTTATATTTTGGGAGATATGCATGTTTCTTTGAGAAGGACAGAATCTGCCAGAAAAGTGACAAATATTGGATTAATATAGAGTCACTTTGATTGAAAGGCCCTCAAGTTGGAATCATGTTATAAGTGGTTGAGGGACCTATGTTTGGTTTTGAAATGAGCTAGAAGCATGACAAAGATGAGTACAAGTTCATTTGATTAAGAAGTGTATTTGGCACACATTTGGTACTCAAATTGAAGATCAAGACCAACATCAAGATGAAGAGAAAGATGAAGCTCTAGTATCAAATTGAAGATCATTTGGAAGAAAGAAAAGGACTCAAAGAGGAATTCAAAGTCACATTTTCAAGAAGAGTTTAATTGGATCAATCAAACAAGGTCAATTCAAGTGAGTATCAAGGATGGTTCTTTGGAGAGAGGTCACTTCTCCCTTTTGTAGGGGCTTGCCGCCTTTGGTAGGTTAACCAAGTATGATACTTGGAAGGCTAATATGGAAGTGGTGATTCAAAGGATATTTGAGATGCTTAGTTGAAGCAATGAAAGGATTGACCAAGCAAAGCAAGCAACATGCAAGATAGTAAAGCAAATCATGACAATTCAAGTGGTATTCATATGCAAGCTATGTTCAAATGAAGAAGCAAGCCAACCACAACAAGATAGCGCACTTAATCATATGAGTGAAGATTTGTTCTATCAATTGGTATATATTGGTCTTCACCATGGACTTCACATTGCTATTTGGAGCTTAATTGGAATCAAATGACTATCCTCTACTCCAAGATAGCAAAGGTATCATTGTAATGTGCATGATCATATTCATCCCTTACTAGTATGCGGTTAGTGCATATAGTACATGCTCAATAGGATCATACATAACAATTGAAAAGTTTAAATTCATAGCCTACCACTATTGCTTGATTGACTATATGATCTAGTGGATAGTATGTGAATTTGTTCATGAGCTAGTGAACCCAAGTACTTGATCTAGAAGATGAACATTCAAGTGTCTAATTCAACATGAGTAAGATAACCATTGAAAGATGTGTGAAGAAGCTTACTCTAGAGCAAACCGAGTTAGATATCTTATGCAATATTGCCTAGTTCAAGTCACAAATGAGAAGCTCATGAAGACGACAAGAGTTCAAGAAGAAGATAATAATGCAAATGGATATCAAGTTAAACTTTTTATTCAAGTGGTATCCTACAAGACTTCAAGTGGTCCTCAACTTTAAGTGATCAAATCAAGCAAAGATCCATCACCAACAAAAGCTCAAGCTTATCAAGTGGATGACCCATGCTATGACATAGGGAAGGTGCCCCACCTATTGGTATCAAGGTCAAAGATCCTACACATGGTATCATTCCAACACATATGGTGGTGTCCATCAAAAATGAAGACTCAAGTATCATCCATCTACCCTAGTGTCACCCTTTGTGAGAAAAGAGCATACCTTTTATGGTCATTGATGACAAAGGGGGAGAAGTTATGGAAAGGATATGTCAATTATGATATGTCAAGGACAAAGAGGGAGAAAAGAAGATGGACATGGATCAAGAGGGAGCAAGATTGAAGGATCAAAATTCTTGGACAATGAGAGCACACAAGTAGGGGGAGCAAGCTCATGAACTTGGTTGTTGCATTTGATATGTGCATAATCATGTGCTTGCTTGCATTGCATAAGTTTTAAAATTTTATATGCATGCTTGTGTGGTGTATGCTAGTTATAGGATTTAATTGATGAATTGATAACTAGCATGCATAGGTTAATAGCTAGACTTGTGCTTTTAATGCAAAACTAGACCCTTGCTATTAATGTTGATCTCACGGGGTTTTCTAGTTTTTATGATGTCTAGCTACTCTTCGATGCTAAGGATGAATCAAAATGTGGTATGCACGCTTCAAAGGTAAAATTTCATCATGTATACCTTAGCATCACTTAGTAGTGCTAACACTCCCACAAATTTCATATTTATGCATGTGTGCAAGCTTGAAACCAAACCATTTGAGCACACATGTAGGGGGAGTTAACACTACAAAGTTGGGTTGTATGGTGCTTATCCAAATTCTCTTATATGGTCTTAACGTTGGATAAGTAACATAGAATCCAAAGAGCTTAATTTCCATATCTTTGTAGAGTTGTCATCAATTACCAAAAAGGGGGAGATTGAAAGGTCCTAGTTTGGTTTTGGTAATTGAGTGACAACTTAGGTGGACTAATATGTGTTTGAAGTAAATTACACAGGTGATTAGTCCATAGGTGATCATGTGTGAGCAACATATGCCATAGAGGAGAATTGGCTTGGAGGATGTTGCAATGCTCATGCATGAAGATGAAGAAGGAGCTTAATGCATATGTGACATGACATGTGGTCATATGGCTAAGATGAAGAAGATCAAGGCAAGACTTGGCTTGATGGACCGGTTGCGAAGGTGAAGGGCAAGTTGAGGCTTTGAAGCCGTTGGTACCGAGTGTCGGGAGGCTTAAGCAAGACTTGGCGCCGAAGGACCGAAGCGATGGTGAAGAGCAAGTGATGTCAAGATCGATGGACCATGGAGGCCATGTGATGATATGAAGTGGATCATATCATTTGAAGATAGGTTGGTGCATGTGTTGCATCAACACCGAAGGAGATGGAATGGAATGCGCAAGGCAAAGGTATATTTGTAGGGCATTTCATTTCACCGGTCATAGGTGTGTAGAGAAGATTATGACCGGGTTTAGGATAGATGGCCGTACTATTAAGAGGAGCAAACTTGTTTGCATATCGGTCATCTAGTGCCACTTGAGCGATCTAACTTTGCGATGTTACTAAGATCGAGTGGCGTGGTGAGAGCAAGTGAAAATCCTTTGAAAATTGTTTGTGAAAATGCTAACACACATGCACATGATGTTGTACACTTGTTGGTGTTAGCACATTTGCAAAGGAGAAGTTGTTGGAGTTGGTTTGGATCAACTCGGAGATGAAAATGAAGTTTTCTGTGTGTTGTCGGTGGTACCGACCCTGGGTTGTCGGTGGTACCGCCCAAGGATGCAGCGCGCAGACCTCTCTGGACCGAAGCGGTTTTGGCCTGGCGGTGGTACCGCCATTACCTCGGTACTACCGCCGGCGGTGGTACCGACCGGATGGTCGGTGGTACTGTGGCCCTGAGGAGTCTCGCGAGGCTCTCTGTTGTTTTCGAAAATAGCTTGCCGGTAGTACCGCCATTACCTCGGTACTACCGCCCGCGGTGGTACCGACCTATGGCCGGTAGTAACCAAGTTTGCGGAGCTCTCTGGTTTGAGTTGAAAATGGCCTGGCGGTAGTACCGCCATTACCTCGGTACTACCGCCCGCGGTGGTACCGACGCAAGGTCGGTAGTGGCTGTTTTTTCGCAGAGCTCTCTGGTCGCGGCGATTTTGGCCTGGCGGTAGTACCGCCATGACCTCGGTACTACCGACCTCGGAGGAACCGACCAGGGGTCGGTGGTTTGCCTAAATCTGCGCGATGTGAGGTAACGGCTAGTTTGACTAAGCCGGTAGTACCGCCCAGGAGGGGTCGGTACTACCGACCGGAGCGCAGAATGCCCAGTGAAGGGGCATAACGGCTAGTTGGCCATTGAGGCTATATATAGTCGTTGAGGCCGGCTTTGGGCCGGTGGTTGGAGCACTCCAAAGCCTTGGTGGCTTGTGTGGATGTGCTTGGGAGCCCTCTAACACACATATGCTTTAGTGCTCATCTGATTGTGTGAGAGAGTGATCCTAGTGCGTTGCTTTGAGAGATAGCATCGAGTGGCACTAGGTGTTCGAGTTGCAAGCCGGTGGTGCTTATTACTCTTGGAGGTTGCCACCTCCTAGACGGCTTGGTGATCGAGTCTCCGTCGTGAAGCCCGCGTGAAGATTGTGCGTGGCTCCGGAGAAGGATTGTGAGGGGCATTGTGCTCGCCCCGCGGGGATCGCGAAGAGCAACTCTAGTGGATTGCGCGTGTCATTGAGTTACCCTCACTTGTGGGTGAGTTCTTGCGGCGCTCGAGTGTCGAGCTAGGTGTGGTGCCTATTAGCCGCCGAACTACCAAAGTGTGTGGTCGACACAACGGGGACTAGCTTGGTGGCAACCAAGTGAACCTCGGGGAAAAATCACCGTGTCAACATTGTCTACTCTTCTCGGTGGTTTGCAATCTCCTTACACAAGCTTGTATTTACTTTCATACATATTGTGCTTGTGTAGCTATCTTGCTTGTGTAGCATAGAGTTGATCCCATGAGTGACTAGTTGACTTGTAGTCTTGCTAGTCACATTGCTTAGTTTGTGTAGCTAAGTTGAGCTCTCTAATTTGGCTTGTGTAGCCTTGTTATTGAGCATTGCTAGTGAGCTTAGGCTTCGCGCTTTTGCTTAGTGGCATGTGTAGGAGCTCCCCGGTTGTTTGAGTACTAGTTGCTTAGGTTTGTGTAACCTTGCAAGCTAGAATTGTTTAGGTGAGCTCTAGCTAGCCCGACACCTTATTTGCATTGTTTAGGATCTTTTGTAAGGTGTCATAGAGTATAGGTAGAGGGGTGTAGTCTTGGCTAGACCGATAGTTTTTAATTCCGCATTTGTTTCGGTTAGCCATTCTACTACGATTAAGTTTAAGTTTTTAAAAAGGACTATTCACCCCCCCTCTAGTCCGCCATCTCGACCCTTCAGGGGGAGAATTTGCAAATCATTTGTGCTTCCCGAGTGTATATGCTTCCCGAGTGTTCATTTGAGGGGGAGTTCCCAGGGGGAGAGTTTGCATGTCTCCTGGATGTTCAACTAAGGGGGAGTTTTGCTGTCTCTTGCTGGCCGAAAGGCATTGGTATCGAGCTTTCTTTGCTAGTTGTGTTGAGCCTCTGTGCCTCTATCTTGAGGGACTAGCATTTTGCTTCGATTTTCCAATTGGTGTTTGCTAGCGGTGTTGAGCCTGTTCTACCTCTTCTTGAGGGCTAGCTTTGCTTTGCTTGGTTGCGTCGAGCCGTTGCCCATGTCTTTGGGGACCAAGTTCTTTCGCTCTTTCCACTTGACCTTCTTTGGCTTTGCTATGCTTTTGGGTCATTTGGTTGACTTCTCTCTTTCTCCTTCCTCCTTCTTCCTTATTCTCTTTCTATTATGATTTGTGTTGGTAGTTGACAATGCACTCATCAAGGGGGAGATTGCGAATACATGGGTGTATGCCGGGTTTCTGAGTGATGAGTGATTGTCAACTGGGATGATGCGCATGTTCTTTGGCTTGTGTTGAGCAGGTGTCGAGCACGGATGCAGTGATCGAAGGCGAGGTGAAGGTCAAGTAGAGACGTGCCATGCCGATGGACCGAGAGTGGCGAAGGGCGGACGTGAGGCTTGGACTGAGGGACCAGAGGCCCGAGGATCAGCTATGGTGGCTGGCAGCCTGTGGCAGCTACAAGCGAAGACTTGCGGTCATGTGTTGCTTGAGTCATGGACTCGGGGACACGTGTCGGTGGACGGGGTGCACGGGAGGTGCATCCCCTCTACGACGTCGGTTTGGTGGTAGAGCCAGGGAAAAACCATCGGATGGACGGTTTCCAGGTTTGGGCCTCAAAACCTGGGTGCGGATGGTTTCCGAGTTTGGCCACAAAACTCAGGCTGAGGACGGTTTCTAGGTTTGGGCCTCAAAACCTGGGCGCTGAGGGTTTGCTGAGTTTGGCCTCAAAACTCAGATGCTGGTGGGCTGGTTTCCCGGTTTGGGCCTCAAAACCGGGGGTTGGCTGGAAAAGGCTGGTTTCCCGGTTTAGGCCACAAAACCAGGGGTGCAGAGCGAGGGCGGCACGTGGCGGCGATCTGGAGGTTGTGTCGAGGCAACGCTTCGAATCGAGCGAGCATGGCCGTCGGATACAACTACCACCGAGTTGGTCCAGAATAACCCTAGGGTTTAGCTGGGTCGCTCTGTAATTAGAATAGAGAGAGGTAGAGTAGGAATTAGACTTAGGCTAGTAGTAGATAAGTAGTCGGGAGACACCCTCCTCCCCTTTATCTCAGTCATTTGCTCTTTCGCACTTAGGGTTTCCTGCTCTCCCATCCCCTGCTGTAGCTAGCTGAGATCCGCAGAGAGACTTGCCTCTGTGCACTGTTGATTTGAGGAAGTGAGGCCGTATCCTCACTGTTGTAGTGCAGATCGATGACTTGATTCGCGATTTGGTTCGTGTTCTTCGTGTTCTTCGTTTCTTCGCGATTTTCCCATCACTCGATCTCCCTCTCTAGTGCGTCTTTGCGAAATCCGTTTGAATCATTTTGTTCGTATCATTGAGGAGGTCATTTCGACCAAAGGAATTCATCTAACTCCTCATGATCGAATAGATCGGGACGATTTCGTTTTCGTGGCGCTTTTTCTGTTCATCCACCTTCCCTTTTGATTTCCCGGTGATTTGGTTGATTTGAGCGGATGATTTCTTGGGGATAGTCTCCTAACTACCCCGAGATCATCTTCTCCAAGTTTGGGAACTTGGGATTTTGAGTTGGATCGGATTTGGAGAGATTTGGGGAGAAGGCGACCAAAATCGCCCTCTTTGCAAGGTCGCGGACAGTCCGCGGTTTTGACCGGCGGACAGTCCGGTCGTCGGGGGAGCAGCCTGTTCAGTGGCTGAGTTCCTTGGTCGGGTCACTGTTCATTGACCGGCGGACAGTCCGCCGTTGTGATTGGCAGACAGTCCGGGACTCGTCCAGCAAGGGTTCAGCAACCTTGCTATTTTGGTGTTTCTGCCGGCGGACAGTCCGGGACTGCTTGGCGGACAGTCCGCCCCTGCCGCGGACAGTCCAGGACTGGGGGTCCGGACAGTCCGGGAACCTGCTGTGTTCACCGGTTTAGTGCGTTTGCTCTCCCTGCTTTTCCGCTTGGTTTTCGGACTTCTCGTTTGGCCTTGTAGTTGACCAAGGAACCTCTCTAGGTATCTTTGCTACTTGTTAGTATAGGTATTTAGGAGTTTCTCGACGTAGCCGTCTATCTACATTCGGGACCTGGTTTTTGGGGTTGTGTTCGAGCCGGAACTTTTGGAGTTTGGTTTGCTTCTTCTTGGTGGTGCTCCGCTGTGATCCTAGGGATCATCCACCCTCTTCCAAGGGTCATGAGCATCACGGTTTCGGTCGCCGTTTCTCGGGGTTGATTTTGGGACATTTGGCCAAAGTTTCTAAAGGAAATTTTTGAGCTCCCATTCACCCCCCCTCTCTGGTCGCCTTGCTAGTGCTTTCTCGGTCCTTCATTACCGACTCTTCCTCCTTTTTAGCTCTGGAGACCAAGCTTCAATCTCTCGAAGCAGCTATTGCTAATCTTGCTGTCACGGCCAACGTACCGGGTACAACAGCCTTGAGGTGAGTAAACGAAGTCAACCGAGCCCTCCCCAACATTTCCAGAGCTGGCATGGGATATGGCGCAGCACTTGCCTTCAACGCGGTACGGATTCACTCTGGAGCCGACTACCGCAATTTTGACGTCTGCGAGCGAGGACTAGAGTACAGGGTAGCACACTCCGTAGATGATATGAAGGAAGCTGGAACAGATCTGGCTGATTCCTTCGATCACGACCTCCCGATCAGACAGAGGATAGGATGGACGAACTAATTTCTATTGTAAACTTGAACCCTCCCTCTGTAAAATAAGAAGCTCCTTTCGTTCGTCCGGCTTTGAAATCAATCTGCGATTGATCCTTCGAGATCAATGCGTGCCCCATTTTTGTGCATCAGCCACTGATTTGATTGATTTTTTTTACTTCAACGACGATGTATACTACATCGGCCATTGCCGATAATAGCATCAGATATCTTCGCCTTGCAGACAATTCGTTGTTATCGGTCATCTTAGATTCAAAGTTCTGGCTTTCTCTTAACCTTCCGATCCATGATGACATCAAGGTAGTATCTCTTAAAGGTCTTTTCGATCTTCAGCTCTCTGCTCTCAGTGCCAATTGGTAACATGAGTTCCCAGACTACTAGTTAAAACTGAACGACTCTTAGCCGAATCCTATCAGCTTTCTAATTCTGGAGTCATGACCTCTTCCAATCGTCAAAAATCCGGCCTGGCCCAATAACGGCCCATAAGCCATGAAAACCCTACTTCGATGCTTGGTTCTCCAGTGTGCAAGTCATGGTTCTATAAATATGACCCTACACAAGCTGTCACTCTTATCTTCAGTCAAATAGTTTGATTCGCAAAAATTTCCAATTCTCGGCTTCTAGCTCAAGCCAGAAAGAAAATCTCTTGCTTGCGTTTCCATCAATGACAGGCAAAGGTGACCACGGCAGGCACCTTGACAGAGACGAAGCAGGAGGAAGTCGAGCATTAACTCACTGGTGCCATAGGTAAAAGACTAGTCCCCTGCCCCCTTGCGATAGTTCTTCTTGCTCATCCATCCCTAATCTGTCGTCCTTCTCAGGGTAGGGTCTTCATCCAGCCAAGATCGAGCTGCTCTGGATGCTCTTCGATACCATGAGGAAAAGGACAAATCCCAGAAAGAACTGGAAGATGAATCCAGAAAGCATGATACTGATGAAGCTGAATGGGTAGACCAACGGAAGCAACTCTGCAGTATAATCACAGGTTTAGCAGAGCCTTGGTCCTTCCTCCTCTCCTGATCGAGTTTGCCTCCGCCTAATATCCCCTTTTTTCTTGTCAGCCTTGTCTGCAGAGAATGACCGCTTGAAAGCAGCAGCAAACAGAGTTGCACTTAAGGTGAATGCTCATGGAGACTCAGCTGAGGCTTGTCTTGATGCCGTGGATGGTCGTATCGATCAGGCCGTCATCCAAGGTGTGCACGCTGGGGTTTCCTTCGGGTTAGCGGCAATGAACTCTTGGACCAAAGAAGATTACTCCCTCCTACCGGTTGGCTTCGTAAGCGGGGATCCAGATGAATTTGAAGACCTTGAGATCTATGACAACCATGCTACTGCCATTGCTGAGATCGCTGATCCACAATCCATTGTAAACAAAATATTTCAAGGGTAGTTTGTATTAGGATGGATCTATGAATGAGGCTTGCAATATACGAAACTTATTTTCCTCTAAATCATGCTTATTTGCATTTTTCGATCCCTAAGTGACCTTCTCTATTCGCAACATTTCTTCAGAAGAACGTTTGCCGAATGTATGACGTCATCTTAGCAGACTAGATCTCATCTCCGATATGTCATGTCACCTGGCATTGCACTCACTGCACTTCATCTTTCTCTTCTTCCAATAAACCTACCAACTCGAAAAATGTTAGGGCCACCAGGGTCATAAATATCTTGTACTAAAGGCGATATAAATAATATCGGCTATGACTTGAATTCTTGGAACATTTTTTCTGCTAAAGGCGATGCTTTACATCGGCTGTATAAAAATATCCTTGAATCCGTTCCAGATACAATTTCCACGCGTTCGGCTTTCAACAAGTAGTGCCGAAGCTTGATCCACGAGTGATAAAATCTCTTTACAGCCGAATACCCTTCTCCGGGTTTAACATTTTTCGGCTAAAGCTAGCTCCTACTTAAACTTAAATTCAAAAAAATAAGGGCCGATCCTGCTATAAGGCTATCGGCCGCCACGTACAACTTGAAATGATTACCAAGTTGTGGAAGTGCCTTCATACTTTCCAAGACCCTCTGTTGTACGTCACCTTACGTGAACTCTTGTTTTTTCCTTAGCTTCGGCAATGGAGAAATAAGCAGAACCTTCTCAGAAGTTCGTTAACTTCAAAACATGCTCGAGACCCAGACTTGCATACATTGGTCCTATTTCGGCTTCATTATCAGCACTTTATTCCTTGTCAGCCGACACAAAACTTGGCCTCAACCTTTCTCCATTACCATCAATTGGATTATCTACTCAAAAATTGCTCTGAGAGCTGACCGTCTGAATCGGCTGTTGGTCCCCGTTGAAAATGTTCACAGGACCCGCTTCCCAAGCTCTTCCAGAAAAGCACTCAACGCCATCATATTCCCAGTAGATGGGTTCTGTATTAGCAACACTCACCGAATCATCAACATGGACGATTTCGATGTCATCACCGATCCACTGGATGAGGAAATGATGCATAGCTGACGGCACACAACAATTTGCATGTATCCAATCTCTTCCCAATAGCAAACTGTATGCCCCCTTGCCATCAATGACGAAAAAGGTAGTGATCAAGGTCTTAGTCCCGATCGTCAACTCAACATGGACTGCCCCCCGAGTATCAGAAGAATTGCCAGCAAAGTCTCTTAACACCATGTCAGTCTTCAGCAAGTCTTCACTTGCCATCCCAAGTTTTCTGAAGGTGGTATACGACATGATATTTATGGCAGCCCCTCCATCAATGAACATCTTAGTCAATGGCTTGCCATTGACATAACCTCTCATATATAATGGCTTCAAATGTCGATGCTTGACTGGTTTATTAAATACTGCCCGTTGAGCCAAGACGAGATGGGCCAATAATTCTTGAAATTCATCTTCATCAAAATCTGAATACACTTCATCTCGGATATCTTGGTCCTCGGGAGCTATGAACTCTGATGGAAGAAAGAAAGCCATGCATGCGTCAGCCGAACGATCACCCCCATCCGGCTTCTCTTTGGGGCGCCAAACTCGCTTTACTCTAACATTTGCTTGTTCTAGCTCTCTATTTCTTAGGCGCTGCACCCTCCTTTTCTGGCTTTTGCTCAATCCTGGTGGACACCACTGTCCTCTCTGCCAGACATACTCGCGGTACTCTTCTTCTTCAGCACGAGCCCAACTTTGATCGGCAAAATCTCTTCCCTGCCGATCTTCTAAATTATTTATTTTTACGCGCCGATCGTCCTCAGGGATTCGTGCCCCAAGCCTCTCATGGATAGATCGGCGGTTGACTCGAGACTGCCTATACTCGGAGTACTGACTACTGCACTCAAGGCAATTGTTCTTAACAGGCAGTTTCAAGCCTTCGTTCCAACAATACTGGAAGAACGAGCATTCCCAATGAGATTGTTCCTGCTCCATCGTATCTTCCCGTTCTTCCCGGTACACCTCTTCTTCGTACCTTCATTGTTTCTATAGGAACTTCCGTTCTTCATAAAGTCTCTGCTTCCGATATCGTTCCTGTTCCCGACGCCATTTATTCAACAAGATGCGTGTCGTGACCCTTGGTCTGGAAGTTTCACTTGTCTCAGTTCGGCTGTTTTGGAACCGATCCCTCTGCTGAAGCTCTCTCTTTGTAATCTGCCGATTAGGGTCAACGGCACCAGCTTCCTTCGCCCTAATAGAGGTTAATACTTTCATTTTGCTCTTATCTCTGGGATCAGCTGCATTGATCATATTAACAGAGAAGGACACAGTGTTCTGTCCAAAAGGGCTACCATCAATTTTCATCTTTCCATCAAACCTCAGATGCCCGTCCTGGATAGCTTTCTGGATCCGCACTCTGAACACTCGGCAATCGTTTATGGAGTGAGATCTAGTATTGTGAAAACCACAATATTTCTTGTCCTTGACCCCTTCAGGATGCAGCATAGGATGACCTTCTTGCAACTTGATGCGTCCTTCCTTCAACAAGTACTCAAATAATTTATCTGACTTGGAAACATCAAAATCATAAGTACCTTTCTGTTGTCTTAGCCATCGCTGGTTGACTTGAGTCGGTTCTTTATCCCAGACTATCTCGGCTGCAGCTATTTCATCATCATCATCGTACTCAGTTGCTTCTTCTAAGAAAGTCTGATACATCTTGGCAGCCACATCACCCTTCTGGAACTGATTATTCCTCTTGAACCTCTGGGCTTGATTACTCATCGTCGCCAACCTTTGTGACAACTGCCCAAGGTCATCAAACTCCATGCCGAATAGCCTCTCTTTGATATTCGGCAACATGCCGGCTATGGCTATTTTCGGCAGTTGATCATCCAACAAATTCAGAGAATAGCAAAGATTCTTGGTCTCCCTGAATCGGCGTAGATACTCTTGCGGCGTCTCGCCAGGTTTCATCCTTAGGCTCATTAGATCGACCAACTTTTTCTTGCCGGTACCCGTAAAGAAATACGAGTGGAATTTTTGCTCTAGCTCTGCCCATGTATTGATAGAATTTGCTGGCAGAGAAGAAAACCACGAGAAGGCTAGTCCTGTTAATGATAACGGGAAATACCGAATCCTCCAAGCCTCATCTGTAGATGCTTCTCCGAGTTGCATCAAGTAGTGGCCGATGTGTTCTATAGTACTGGTGTCATCCTGGCCTGAAAACTTGGTGAAATCAGTAGGAGGCTTCACCCTTGGAGGAAGAGCTACCCGATTGTACCATTCTAGATAGGGGGACTTGTAGGTGTAAGTTTGATTCTTAGGTTTCAGGCCAAATTGATTTTGCATCATATCAGCCATCTTATGCATGATGAGTTCAACATTCGGATCAGGAGCTGCTTGTGCCTGCCCCCCCAGGATGTAGCCCTGCCGAACTCTTATAGCCTGGATTTGGGAGAGCATTGATTGAGCTATAATCGATGAACTCATGATATCCGTCTCCAAACATATTCTTCTGTATCCTGTTCGCTGCAGGAGACACTCACTACAACAAATCTAGCCTTTTGTAACATTTTCCTAGTGACAAAAGAAGAATTTGTCGTTGATTTATGATGTTTTCTCTAAAAATTGTCGCTACAAGTTATAACCTACATTTTTGCGACAATAAAAGAATTGTCAAAGAATACGTCGCAAAGGAAACGTCGCAATCCAAGATAATAACATTAAATATTGTCGTAAGCTAGTACATAGAATTGTTTTGATGAATTAGATTTGTCGTAGAGTTTATTTGTTTTTAATGATGAATTTTCTATGTCATTCAGATTTATGTTTTCACATATGAAAATTTTCTATCATCGTAAATTCATCGTGTAAAATTTAGTCAATACATATTTGGATTCACTTATAAAAACACGAATCACAATTTGTTTGGGCCAAGTAAACCTATTTCTATTTGTTACGGCTGTCACTTAAAAAAATAGATAATAGGGTAAAAATGAAGTCACCAAAATAGAGAAAAATTTGAGAGCACCATGAAACAAACCGGAGAAAAAAATGTCAACCATCCCAACGCGCTACTCTTTTTCGCGCCAATCTTTTCATCAGCGCGCGTACTCCAGCAAATTTTTTTGGCTTAGTGCTTGTTCCTGTGAAGATAAAATACCAAATATATCCAGTGAATGGAGGGGAATATAAATATAGTGCAAACAGTTCTGAGGGTAGTAGAGTAAAACGTTTCCACATTGCATATTTTACCCTGACCGAGTCCTCATCCTTGCCGCCGCCCCATCTTTCTACCGCACGCCGCCCCATCCTTCTACCTCGCCTCCTCCTCCTCATTCCCTCCCGTCGGCGTTGCTTCCCTACGCCAAGACCCTTCCCCTCCACAAGACCGGCATGGCTCCAGGAAGAGGAAGGAAGCCCTCAAGGACTCAAAATTCCGTAGGTAATTTTTCTACCATACCTCTCAGCATGGATCTCGATTTGGAGCTGGGGGAGGATTCGGCGTTCCTGCACAAATGCAGCGGCTGCTGGCTGCCCCTGCGGGAGTGCAGTGCTGCAGCTTCTATTTAGGGGTGGCCGTAGGGAGCAGGGAAGGAGGAGCAGCAATTTCAGCCTGGGAAGGAGGAGAAGGACCCGTAGGGGTGGCCCATGGGGAGGGGGCTACCAGCCCGCACCATGTGTGGTGACGTGGAGCTAATGGGGAAGAGTGGGATTTCAATTTTTCTGTAGTGGATGAGGTGCGTGGAGTTAGTGATAGATATATTCTAGCTTGTATTTAGGTTCCTGTTAGTCTAGTGCTTCAATGGTTGTGCTCTTGGAGAGGACAGTAGAGAAGGAAGAATGTCTAGATGCTACTTGTTTTTTTAGTGCTTATAGTCGGTAGCATTTTGGTCAATAGCATCTATGTATGTCATGGAAAAAAAGATTTTATTTCTTTTCATATGAAGGTTCAGTGTATGCTATCAGTCTAAACTTGGTGTACAATGCTATTAGTCTGAATTTCAAGTGCATTATCAGTCTGAAAAATAGAATCTGCACTTCTCTCATGGAAAAGGATAGCAAAGCTGCATTCTGGCTGGCTAAATTTTTAGCCTATTGATATATAACCTGCACAATAACTGTTGGTTTCTGTTGTCTGTAGGAGGATGAGTTATTTTTTAGCCTCTGAAAATTGTTTATGTGGTTAAATTTGTACAGACATACTAATATGTAATAGCCTTTAAATAGATAAATGATTAGGTAGCTAGTTTAACTAAATTATCCTTTTTGTTTATATTTGTTGGGTGTTTAATCTTGCAAAACTTCTCATGGAAGAACATTTTTTTGTGCATGCAGCAAGTCATCCTTGCTATACAACTTGTCGTGTCTAATATGAAAAGTTAATTAAACATGCAACATTTATGTAGGCTTTTGGGTCTACAGAGGCATATAATCTCATTAAACTCCAACCTTCTAACTATTCTCAAATGATTTTTATAGAGGAGCCTCTTACTGAATATGAGCGTTCAAGGAACGAAGAAATAATGAAAAACAACAGAGAGCTTGAAAGGCTTGGTATCAAGACATTAGTGCCCATTGTGAACAATACATCGGTGAAGAGAAGGGGTGAAGACCATGAAGTTTCAGGATCATTGTATACAGATCAGGAGAGCGAGGACTATGAAGATGAGGAGGTTATTAGCAAGGTACCAAGTCTTCTAAGCATGTGTTTGTTTGTCATTTATTCTTTCTTATTTTTGTGTCGGTATTCTATTTGGAAAATTTTGTGCTAATTCTGCTTGTTTTTTTTTGCCTAATGAGGCTTTGCAGGTTGCTGATGCTGCACATACAAAGAATTCAACCAGATTTGGGAACACCTCTATTAGAGGAACAAAAGCATCTAAGAGAGTGGTGGCACCTCAGGACCAAGATGTGCATAACAGAGTCACTAGGCAAAAAACAAGGGATCTAGCCTTGGTTTCAAGTCTAGACCCACAACAGGTGAACAACTTAGGCCTGCCAAATGCCACTTCCACACATGATGTGTTGGTTTCTGGTAGTGGTCCCTCCCTGCAACAGGACTTGGTTGACATTACAGATGAAGGCAAGTGACTGTATCTGTATCTATCTGTGCAAGCAAATTTACTGCCTTCTAAATTAAGTGGTACTGCTAAATAGTTTTTCTTTATTCTCGTCTATTCCCAAATTCTGATGAATGGACTAGTTAAAAAAAATCAGTCTAAATCTATATTGTATTCATGCAGTCATTTAGTACATGAGTTATATGTGTACTGCAAATAGCAACAGTACTGACATTATATTGTTGTTAGGTGCACTTGCTGCAATAAAAGATCCAGATAGGATAAGAGGAAGAAGCGCAGGAAAATAACTAGATAGGCTAAGTAAAGGATTATGCATGAAGCTTCCAATCCATGTTTCTGAAGGGAACAGACGGCCAACAGCACCTATCCAAGCTGCCAAGCTTGCATCAGAGGGTGGGATCACACTTAGACAACACATACCAATCCTTACACACTGGAAGGATTACAAGAAAGATGAGTCACATCTTGAAAACTACATTGGAAAAATTGGTGTAAGTGAAATTCAATTTTGCTGATTTCATGGAATTTCAATCAATCCTTTGCATTCGCATTCTAATTTTCATGCTCTTTACTAGGCCCAATTCACCATTGACACAAAAAGTGAAGCAGTCCAATATGCATGTGCTGATTTGCTTAAGTGTGGACAACGTCAGATGAGGCACAAGCTTAAAAAAAAGTACTTCGATGGGGTACCAGCAAGTCAAGTTAGGACTACATCACCAGTGAATCATATGACTGACAAGGAATGGCATGCCTTAGTGAAAATGTGGTCAGACCCGAAGCACAAGGTGCGATAATCCTTCAAATTTCCTAAACCTGAACTTAGTTACAATAAAAATAGAAATTAAGATGGCAAGCTGGCCCTTGTCTTGATCTATTACTATTTTTGTAAATCTTCTTATCTAAACTTGAGCCTTTAGCTAATTTTCTATGCTAGGAATTTTTTTTTATCAAGTAGTTTTGCATCCACATATGTGGTCAATGGTAGTCCTGTTGTACCAATAGAATGCAAATTAAATTTAACCATTGTCCTGATCTGGTTGTAGTATTATAGGTCACTAATTCACCAACAATATATTATTTTACTATAACTTCACTTCTGCATTTGTCATATGTGTACAGGAAAGGTGCTTGAAAAACCAGAGATGTCGAGAGAAAGTACGGTTGCTGCATTGTACAGGATCTCGGTGTTACATTGCACAAGCCCATGTCGTGGTAATAAGCTAAACCACCAATGGTCAATAAAGCACATATATTGATTTTTGTATCAGACTATGTAATTCTTTGCAAATAATTTAGAGACAAGAGAAATACAAAGATGTACAACCTACTGCGCTTGATCTTTTCAAGGACTTCCACTGCAGCAAGAACAAAGGATTCAGTGAACCTATCAAGAAAGCTATTGTGAGTGACTAATTTTCTTTTCTTCTTTGTTCCCAAGATTTAAGTGACTGCACACAAGATTTAAGTCTATTGTAATTTTTTGCTAGGCTGATATGGAAGCAATCATGGCTGAACCAGTACAAGATAAAGAGCAACCAAAGTCAGTGAACCATGCTGTTTCTCAGGTTGTAAAATCAACTCAATTTCTTCAAGTTGCAGGGATTCAGCCAAACTCCAATAGCTCTAAAGATGGTGCTTCCTCAAAGGTACAAGTGCATCAAGTCCCTACCATACATGCTATGAAGTTATTTTCTTTATAGATTTGTGCTTCATCTAGACATAGACCAGATTTATGCCTCATTAAGATATATACCTACCTAGTTGTGATTTAGGAATAAATACCTAGTCGTTTAGTTTGATTCTACAAGCACCTTAGCTTTGCTACTCTTGCACATGAATTGTGTCCCTTAGTTGGACATTTGCATTTGACGTAGGATTAAATCAACTTGTACCTAGCTGTCCTTCACATATGAAAGCAGTGAACTCAAACCTACTTGTAATTAGTTGTTCAGTATGCATAAAATAATGTCCAGTAAACAAATATTTTGTCTTGCTGCCTGGTGTGGTTATTGCTTCTAAGAGAATAATAGATAATTTATTTTGTAGTAAAGCCACCAATATATTTATGGTGTTTATGCACAGGTGCAGCAGCTTCGGGCAGAGCTTGAAATTGAAAAAAAAAATCAAAAGAAGACCTAAGGCATGAGTTCGAAGCCATGAAGAAAGAATCAGAAATGGCAATGGAGACTTTAAAGAAAGAGTCAGAAATGGCAAGGGCAAAACAGGCCGAGGAGATCGAGAAAATAAAAAAGGCATCTCAAGAAACCATGTCCTTTCTTCGTCAAATGCTTGGTCCTAGGGATTGTTGAACTTGGTTTGGTTGCTGGTTGTTTGCCCCTAGTATTAGTAGCTAAAACTTTTGAACCATGCTGTTATTGGCATTGTTTGCCACCTCTAACCATTAAACTTTGGAACTTGTGGCTGCTATAATTTTGGTCGATGCATCATATCCTATGTGAGATGTATTTTGGCATGTGAACAAAACTAGTATTGTGGTATGTTGTTGTTAGCGAACATATGATCACTGGATGTATTGTATGACCTGCCATTGTAACTTTGGTTTCTGAGTTTGAACTTTAATTAATGAACTGTTGAATGATATTATCAATTTGTGACCTACATTATATTATGTATTTGCTTATATTGATTTGCGTATTATGTATTTTCTTATATTGATCTTGCCACATGGCATCATTGTAGTTAATAGTTAGCGACAATTCTTCCTAAAACAATGACAATAACCATTGTTGCAAATTTAGGGACAAAGAAGTATTGTTGCAAATTTAGCGACAACAAAACTTGTTTTTGTCACCAAAGGTGTTTAAACACGTCAGATAGGTGACGTATGAGAATTTGTCGCGCTAACGTCACCAAATCTGCAACTTGACATAAATTTAGTCTTCAACGACAATAGTTGATTGTCGCAGAAGGTCAAGTGTGTTGTAGTGACTTTAGAAGCAGACTGCGGGACATTCCCTGTCGTGCCGAATGCGAGCTGGCCATAGGTCTGAGGAGGTTGTTGCGTCTCATGAGGAACCATCCCACCTGTGCTTGGGCCAGCTCCGCCCTCTCCTGCGATCCTTTGACGTTGAGGTACTGGGAACAACAACGGTCCCTGCATCGGACCAACAATTTCTTCAAAGCATTTATCCATGGCTGGACTGAAAGCATTGACCATGATAGCGCGAAAAGTGTTCAGGAAAGCCGACTGATGATTGGTTATGGCTTCTGATACAACCTTATGCATTATTTCAGTCATCTTCCGAATAGCTTCTTCTTCATTGGGGGTATCAGGTTGATGGTGAGGAAGAATCTTTGCGAACGGTTCTTTCCGGTAAATCTTGTCGCTCTTGTTCTTGGAAAAGGTCATCAGGCACTTATCCTAAAGCTCTTCACAAGTCTATTGTATTAAATTCTTCAGATCTGGCGGTAAGTCGTCCATAGTTACATCCAGAATCTGATCATCGTTGGTCTCGGGCATCTTGAATCGGAGAATCTTGTCCCACCGGGCGTGCCAAAAAGTGTGTTGACGCAAAAAGTGACACCTTGCGCCAAGGCACACACCAAGCCGAACGAGGCTAGCTTCAATCGGGTGCCCGGAGTGTGCTGAATCCGGTGGCGTGCCAGTCGGTTTGACCTGAGAACCAACAAGGGATAAAACGTGAGAATGCCTCTGGAACATGCTGGGTAAAACCAGATAGTTCCATATGTATGGCTTCGAAAGCCAGTCACGACGGCACACAACTACAGAAGCTGTCTGTCAGAGCATGTTTACAAAGCCATTCGGCGAGTATAAGAACAGAATATGTGAAGCATATTAACTGCCGAATGCAAAAGAAAGACATGCTTGAACGAATCAAAGATATTATAAACAGGCAACTCGCAAGAATAGATCTGTTCAAATAACACATGCATAGGCTAATCCAACTAATCTGCCACACGTTTAGTCTTCATAAACCCGTCAAGCATAAACTTAAGCGAAGCTAATCCACCACATGATACCACTTGCTATAAGTCTATACCACTTCTTATAATTAGATCAATCCACCGCATGATACAATCTAATTATAACAAGCTAAAAGCATGCATATATCTGTACAGATCTATAAGAGCTCATTACTCGTGTAAGCTTAACCAAAATCGGCAAACTAGCCGAGTTGGGGTCCATGAGGAAGGAACATACAAGCAAGCATGATCAAACTAATCTAAAACCTGCATCTGCCGCACGACACCCAGTTCTATCAAAGCATAAACATGATTGACATGTATGAACCCGCAACATGTAACAACCTAGATTGAAAGCTGATCCGACCATCATGATCTTATGACAAGCAAAGCACAAGCAAACTTGTGAAACAAGGCCGAATAGAGATCAATCTAGATTGGGCAAAAGAGTGTTACAGGAATTAAATAAATAAAACACATAACACATGATAACTTAATGAATCTACTAGATCTGCCAAATCTAATAGAGCCGATAACTATTTTTACTCATGTCTTAATCCGCCGCACGATACAAGGCACAAGCAAAAACTTCCCGTCATAAGCTTAAATCCGCCGCACGATACTAAGCTTAACATACGAGACTACTTGCATCATATCTAAATCCACCGCATCCACCGCACGATACTAAGCTTAACATACAAGACTACTTGCATCATATCTAAATCCATCGCATGATACTAGACATGATAACAAGGTTGCCGGTACTTACAGAGGTCGACGGATCGATGTTTCCTCTCGAAGAACTCGACGACACGACTTAGGGACTCGAAGATGGCATGGGGCCGGTTTGTATTCATATGGTTGTGAACAATTTTACAATGGTCGAGGGCTTATATTTATACCCTGGACGAAATACGAGTCCTAGACGATTACGATTTACAATGATAAAATATGGAAAGATACGAAATCTATTTCTAATCTTCTCGGTATCTTTCATCGCATATGCCTTCCCATGCAAGTCGGCTTCGTCTGCAACATCCATCTCCCGAATGGAACTACCTCTCTGCAAGATAGCCGACCGCACATACATCTATCGAAATCCTGAGGACCAAATAGTCGTCTGATTACTTGCCGAATTCTTTCTCCTCTGCCGGCTGGGCCCACCTGTCATATCTTCATGCGTGCGAAAATCTGGTGTTAACACATTCGCCATCACTTCATAAGAGATCATCAATAAGAGGGTGACATTTCAATTTAGAGTGTGGGAACCGAAGATCAACTTGCCGACATATTCACCAAACCACTTGATGAGAAGAGATTTTGCAAGCTAAGGAATGAACTGAACATACTTGATTTCTCAAATATGAGTTGATGCACCTTCCATTATATGACATGCCTCTCCTTCGACAAAGCAAAGGTAAAATTGTTTGGCATGAAATTCATCTCTGCTAAGGACATGTTTAGTGCATTTAGTCATTCCTTGCATATTATAGGTTCATTCATGAAAATCAAATGGTTTTGATGCTTATATGGTACCACTATTGCTTCTATATTTGATATGATCTAGTGGTAGCATATGACATGTTTGTGGGCTTGTGAACCTAGTGTTTCATCTTGGCAATAAGCATTAAGTGTTTAACCAACATGAGTAAGATAACCATTGAAAGATGTGTGAAGAAGCTTACTGTTGAGCAAACTGTGTTAAATATCTTATGCAAGTTTGCTAGGTTGAACCATAATATGTTTTTGATCACCCATTGATTGACTTAACTCCTACTAAAATTGGTGTGCCTTTTATCGTACTTAATGACAAAGGGGAGAGAAAATCACAAAGATAAAGCAAAGTAATCTCAAAGGGGGAGAAGTGACAAAGGAAGGGGATCAATTAAACTTTGAGCACACAAGTAGGGGGAGCAAGCTCATGAACCTATTGTTGCATTTGTATGCGCATATACATATGAGTGTTGCATTGCACAAGTCTTAAATTCAATAACATGCTTGTGTGGTGTATGCTAGTAATAGAACTTGTATGATGATTTGAGAACTAGCATGCATAGGAGTTAGCTAGATGTGTTTTAATTATGTTTCACAAGTGGTACTAGAACCCTGCATCTAATGTTGATCTGATGAGGTATCTAGTCTTTTGTGTTTACAAGTGATATCTAGCTACTGATGGTGCTAAGGATGATGATCAAAAGTGCACTCCGATGGTAACACGCTTCAAAGGTCCATTCTATACACCTTAGCATCATTTGGTAGTAGTATCTCTCCCATAATTTTAATCCATGCATATGTGAACAAATTGAACCAAACTCATGAAGCACATATGTAGGGGGAGCTAGTACTACCAAAATCGAATTTGTGGTGATTCTCCAACTCTTACTCACTGTTGGGTATTTTAAACGCACACAGAATAATCCGCAAACGCACGGATACCGATGTAGCTTTCACCTGAGAGTATTCCAGGGTATCGATTTCCACGGGGAACATGAAGTGTACTAGAAGAATTAAGAACGTCCAAGAAAAGAATGTTAATATGAGTAGAGAGAGATATAGGATTTTTTAAGCGGGTCTATTTAATTAAAGGCTCACTATACTTTACTTACTTCAGAGCAACAGTACCTTTCCGATTCTCGAAAAAGACTGGGAAAAGGGTAATCGGGAGAAGGCTACCAAAAATCTCTACGAAAACACCAATCCTAACGTGGTGGATTATAACAATCTACAAAGTTGTCACCCCTGTAGCTACCACAACTATCCGGAGGATTGGGCGCAAACTCAGGTAAACCCTAGTCTAGACACCAAGTCTACACTAACACTTACTACTCTAATCAGATATCATAATTAGAGCACTCAATACGAGCGGAGATCCAGTAAATAAAATAAAGTAAGAACTGAAATTAAATATAATACTTAGAAATAGTAAATGAAGAACTTGGAGATTACTTGAAGACAAACCAGATGCTGCACCAATACAATGTCGAGGAAGATCCGACAGATTCGGCTCCTCCTCAGCTCTCTCCTTCTCTCTCTCTAGATTACAACTAGATGATGAACTAGAACTAGATCTAGAACTAGATCTAGAACTAGAACTAGAACTAGAACTAGATGATCGACTAGAGGGGCCTCTACTTCTAATTGAAACCCTAGTTTCTGATGTGGAGATGAATAATGAAGATGGAGATGCCTGGAGAGGGGGGTCTGGGGTTGCTTATATAGCCCGAGGTGGAGTAGGGGGCAAGGAATCGCCATGTCATCGATCCGCGTCACGTTTATCCCCCACCGTTAGAACAAACCGACTTCGGAGATGGTGGAGATGCATCCTAGGAGGCGGTGGAAGAAGGTTCCAGAAGGCGGAGGCGAAACGGGCTCCGTGGCCGACCGGTCGGTCTCCATGTGGGACCGGTTGCTCTGGCCTAGTGGGCCCATGTGGTGGCCTGCCTCATGGTGTCTTCTGGTGTCTTCTAGATCCTTCTTTTGCAGATTTCGATGCGAAATTAATATCTTTTCATCCGGGACTCCGAATATAGCAAATGATATGTCCGTTTCGATCGTCTCAACAAGCCCTTCGCAATGGTGCACTCCAAATCATCACTTGAGATACTTTTATATGGTGAAATATTGATGTCCTACAAAACAAGTGAGAGCACCAAAACTCGTGGAACTTATTAGTTTCAAACCCTACAACTATGCTTTGTGATTCATTTAGTGTCATTTCATGCAATAGTTGATGGTTAATTATGAGCATTAGTGAGCGTCAACACTCACGAACAAAATGCTTGGACAAGCAACTCAAATTCAAAATTGAATTTGATTCATATCTTTGTGAAGGTTGTCATCAATTACCAAAAAGGGGGAGATTGAAAGCCCTAGTTTGGTTTTGGTTAATTGATGAAACCTATTGGACTAACTCTATGCCTAATAGTGATTATAAGATAGGTTGGTCCAAGTCCAAGTGGTGGAACTAGATGGCACTCATGTGATGGAGATGGCCAAAAGATTGTGATCAAGCGCTCCAACTTGGAAATGAAGAAAGAGAAAAACAAAATGGGCTCAAGGCAAAGGTATAAAACCTAAGGCCATTTTATTTTACCGATCAAGACACAATAGAGTGCGTGATCGGGTTTAGGATAGATAACTGTACTATAAAGAGGAGAAATCTTTGATTACAATGGTTATCTAGTGCCACTAAGTGTGAGTCTCATTTGCATATTCTTTGCGCTTAGTGTCGTGGTGAGATCCATGAGAAAGCCTGAGAAAATTCTTTATGAAAAATGCCAACTTAAGTGCTAAAATGTTTTGGGATCACTTTGGAAAGTTAGCACTTAAAAGGGTTTTAAAAGGAGAAGAAAGTTGGCTGTTGTCGGAATTTCCAGCTTAACTCCTTGTTTTTCCAGGAAGGGGTTCTCTGTTTGGTTTTCCCTTTCATCCGAAAATTGGTGTCGCCCGAGCTGGAATTTCCAGTGCGGGTGTGTTTCAGGGCCAACGGTTGGAGAGATGCTCCCACCATGGAAATTCCAGGGGGCGCCACCTGGAATTTCCAGTGCGGGAATGGCACTTTGGACTGGTCCGTTTTGGTCGGACTGGTCCGTTCCTTTTGACCGTTGGAGTGAAAGAGCCGTTGGGAGTTTTGGTCTGCTCCTGACTGAAATTTCCAATCCGCGTTAACTGGAATTTCCAGTGCGGGTTTGAGTAGTGAGGGAGCCTGTGCGTGAGGGGATAAGGCTGGTTGGCTCCTCTCTTCTTCCTCACTTCTTCTTTCCCCATTCTTGCTCATTTTGAATAACCCTAAGTGCAGAACAAGCTCTCTCCCTCTCCTCTCTCACTCCCAAGGATTTGTGCTCCATTCAAATGAGAGATCGAGCTCTAGTGATTGATTTTGAGAGCTTCAAGAGCATCTCCTCCCTCTCCTCTCCATCTCCTAGCTTGTTGCTCATTTGAGAGAGGATTTGGGGGAAACCCTAGTGTGTGCATTTGAGATTGCATATTTGGTGGCACTAGGTGATTGTTGTAATTGTGGATTTCTTATTACTCTTGGTGATTGCCGTCACCTAGACGGTTGGTGATTTGGTGATTGGTGAGGGGATCTGGTGATTGTATCCGCCCCCAATCGGTGATTTGTGAGGGGTTCTTGTGCCTTCCCCGGCGGAGCGCCAAAGGCAACTCTAGTGGATTGCTCAAAGCTTGTGGATCCCCATCTTGTGGTGTGGTTGTGCGGCACCCGGTTGCAGGTTAGGCGTGTGATGCCTATTAGCGCGTGAACCTCCAAGTGGGTGTATCGCTACAACGGGGACGTAGCTTGTCGGCAAGCAAGTCAACCTCGGGGGAAAAATCATTGTGTCATCTTGTCTCCGTGGTATTCATTGGTATCTTTTTATTGATCTCTTGCCCGGCTCGGTATACACACTTCTATCACTTGTATTTACCTTTGTTACATTCTTGCAAGTGATAATTGTATCTTCCTGTAGCTAGTTATAATTACTTATCTTGTGTAGTTGTAATTTTTCTTGCTCATTTGCTCTTTAAGTTGTAAAATAGCAACATAGACATTGTGTGACATAGAGATTATAATTAACTAGAATTGTGGATAGGTGGCTTGCATTTTTGTAGAGCTAGCGCAAAACTTGCTTCGCCATTTAGTTGTCTAACAAGCTTGCTTAAGTGTTGTTGTAGAAATTTTTATAGGCTTTTCACCCCCCTCTAGCCATTTAGGACCTTTCAAGCTGATTCATCTCCAGTGCCAAGACTGAACCTAGACCCATATTTGAACAAGAAGAAGATGAAGGTTCAGAAGATGTACATGAAGAAGTTGAGCATCCCAAGCTAAGGCAAACGATACAATGGGATCACCCAGTTGACAACATTCTTGGGAGTCTTCGAAAGGGAATAACAACACGATCTCAATTAACAAACTTTTGTAAATTTTACTCGTTTGTTTTTTCCTTGGATCCTCTTGAGGTAGAGCAAGCACTAGATGATCTGGATTGGGTCATGGCCATGCAAGAGGAGCTCAACAACTTCGAAAGAAACAAGGTATGAAAGCTTGTGGAAAGACCAAGTACCAATGTCATAGGCACTAAGTGGGTCTTCCGCAACAAGCAAGATGAGAATGGCGTGGTGACAAGGAACAAGGCAAGATTGGTTGCTCAAGGATTCACTCAAGTAGAGGGCTTGGACTTTGAAGAAACGTATGCACCGGTAGCTAGACTTGAAGCAATTTGAATGCTTCTCGCCTATGCCATCCATCACAACTTCAAGCTATTCCAAATGGATGTGAAGACTGCATTTCTCAATGGCCCCATACAAGAACTTGTCTATGTGGAGCAACCACCAGGATTTGAAGATCCAAAGTTCCCCGACCATGTCTTTCAACTCCAAAAGGCGCTCTATGGGCTTAAGCAAGCATCAAGAGCATGGTATGAATGCCTTAAGGAATTCTTGCTAAAACAAGGCTTTGAAATAGGCAAAGCCGATCCTACACTCTTTACTCACAAGTTGGAAATGATAAATTTATGTACCAAATATATGTCAATGACATAATATTTGGTAGTACTAACCTTTCATTGTGTGAAGAGTTTAGTAGGCTCATGACCAAGAGATTTGAGATGTCCATGATGGATCAATTGAAGTTCTTCCTTGGATTTCAAATCAAGCAAATGAAGGAAGGAACTTTCCTTAGTCAAACAAAATACACTCATGATATGCTAAGAATGTTTGACATGGTGAATGCCAAGCCCATCAAGACACCAATGCCAACCAATGGGCATCTTGATCTCAATGTGGAAGGGAAAGCCATGGACATTAAGGTATATCGCTCCATGATCGGCTCTCTACTTTACTTATGTGCATCTAGGCCGGACATAATGCTTAGTGTGTGCATGTGTGCTAGATTTCAAGCTAACCCAAAAGAGTGTCATTTGATGGCCATTAAGATAATCTTGAGATATTTAGTGCACACTCCTAACCTTGGCTTGTGGTATCCCAAGGGCTCCAAGTTCGATTTGCTTGGGTATTCGGATTCCGATTACGCCGGTTGCAAAGTAGATCGAAAAAGCACTTCAGGAACATGTCAATTCCTTGGACGGTCCTTAGTGTCTAGGAGCTCTAAGAAACAAAACTGTGTAGCCCTATCCACCGCCGAGGCCGAATATGTTGCAGCCGGAGCATGTTGTGCTCAACTACTTTAGATGAGACAAACCCTTTGTGATTTTGGATGCCATTTTACCAAAATCCCATTACTATGTGACAATGAGAGTGCAATCAAACTAGCAAGCAATCCCGTAAGCCACTCAAGGACAAAACATATAGACATCCGACATCATTTCTTGAGAGACCATGAAACTAAAGGAGATATCAAAATTTGCCATGTGAGCACCGACAAACAACTAGCCGATATCTTCACTAAGCCCCTCGACGAGACAAGGTTTTGTGCTTTGCGTAGTGAACTAAATATACTTGATTCTCATAACGTGGTTTGAAATATTGCATGCCTCTGATTGCTCAACTAGCGACCTAGGAAAATGTTTTGCAAAATCTTCACATTGTGCTTCAAAATGTTTGAAAATCACCTCTAAGGACCATGACCATAGCCCTGTATTGTTTTTCTATGTCTGGTCATGATTCTCAGAGGACACATAGACATATCCGATATGAAATAGGTTCTTTAAGTTTTAGTCAGTTCCAGGCTATTTGGGCAGGTCGGCAGTGCCGACCATTGAATCTGCTGACAGGTTCAGGCCCACTTGGCCAGGCCATGTGGTGCCTTTCTTCTTTCCTATCTGCACCCCGTGACCCCTCTCTCTCAGTCGAAACGGCCAGCACCATCTCCTCTTCTCTCTTTTACCCCAAAGGAGGAGATTTCTAGGGTTTGGCTCTCCCTGCCCCTTCGGCAGTGCCGAGCCTAGCCCTGCCGTCCTGCTCGTCCCCAGGCCGGTGTTGGTCCTCTCCCTCAAGCCATTGCTCCTTCCCTCAAGTTCTCTCAAGGTAACAAGGTGTTCTTCCCTAAATCTTGCCCGATTTATGCAATGGATGGTTTCTAGTTATGGATTTGTGTTACTGGTATGTCACAAAGGTGCTAGGAACATGTTTAGGGGAGAAATCGAGTGGATGCGGAACTCCATTATCGGAGTGAACAGCAAACATCAGCACTGCCGATGTCCTGGTCGGCAGTGCCGACCTCTCAGCCACCTTGGTTGCAGATCATGCTGCTTCCTCAGTCAATGGGCATCTAAATCTGCTGGATTCCTCAACCAAAACTTGTTTTTCAATAACTTTTGTTTTATGACCTAATCCATGGCTTGAAACTCTAAGTTGTTGTTTCGAATCAGTTTTGTAATTGCTCATATTGTGAAAAGGATGGTGTGACACAGAGAGAATTAGGAAAGAAGTAGAATTGGAACAGGGGTTGCTGAGTTGGTCGGCTGTGCCGACCATGCTGAGAATTTTTCTTCTCTGCAGCAGCTCGTGTTTTGACTCTAACTCTTTCTCCTAGTTACTTCTGTATCACAGAAATTCTTTTTACATGCAGTTGCTCATTTGATTCTATTTATGCATAGATGGAGGGTGGTGATGACCGTGGCAAAAGGAAGATTTCCACCAAACAATGCACTCGCCACGGAAGGGGAAGAGCTGCGTACACCATGAGAACACAAGAAGAGCAGCAATAGTACAATGAGGAGCAGGCTAGGCTTCAGCAGACAGGACATACTGCGAGATATGTGCTTTCCACTTCACTTCACCTCACAGAGTTTGATGATAGCTATATGAGGGACATCACTATTGAGTTTGAGCTGATGGAGCCGCAAAACAGAAGGAGAATCCATGTGACAGACTACTCCAGAAGTGTTGCAGAAACCACCAGGGCTAGACAGGAAAATCCCTTCGAGGTGCAGAAGGATCATGATTTGGATTGCAGGTTTTGGAATGCCTTCCATTCCAACTTCTACACTACCTGCATTATTGGGAGAAACAAGACAAAGGTGATCAAGATGCAGTACATTGACTTCTCTGATATGCAGGATAGGAATGATCATGATTTTGCTTCAGCTGTGACACTTTGTGATAGATATGAGTTGACTGTTGGTATAAATTAATGCACACTCTACTTTATCCGCAAGCGCACAGATCAAATCTACCGATGTAGCACTTCACCGGAGTAACCCAGTTTTAATATCGAACCCAAAGGAACGGATAGCGATGAGTCTCAAGTGTATAACCCCTGAGTAACTAACAAGGACGGAGAAGCTAAAAGTGTAGAGGGGATCACTAAGGTTATCTAAATCCAACTTAAGAGTGATATGTTTATTATTCTTAATGGGGAAGTTGCCATAAAAGGTCACAACAGAGTATGATTCTTTTATGCAAATGTATAATCCTACCGGGCCTACACACGGGTAAGTGGACTATAGAAGAATCAACAAGGATATAAGAGTCACCCTTGCGAACTACCACTACTACCGGCGTTATAGGAGGTAAATATGAGCTATCAAGTCTAAGCACTACACTTATACTATCCAACTACTCCAACTATAGAGCGACTAGAATTAAAGTACTCAAAAGAGAGTCATAAACCTTAAGAACAATAAGAACAAAGGCTCAAACTTAAATATAGATGTTGATTACCGAAACAATCGTTGAAGCAAGTCGATGAAGAACTTGAATCCACAGGTACAAGATGAAGAAGTTGATCCGACAGGCCGGAGCTTCCTCTTGATCTCTTCCTCTCTCTCTCTCTCTTCTAGTTCTAGAATAAGACTAGGTTCTAATCCTACTAGAGGGGTTTCTAGTCTTCTACTTGAAAGCTAACTCTTGATTACAACTAGATGAACTAGATCTAATTCTAGATGAACTAGAAGAGATTCATCTAGAGGGACCTCTACTTCTACATTGGAACCCTAATTTCTGATGTGGAGATGAATAATGAAGAGGGAGATGCCTGGAGAGGGGGGTCTGGGGCTGCTTATATAGCCCTGAGGGATCAACCGCGGCCGTTAGATCAAACCGACTTCACGTAGGGCTGAGATGCATCCTAGAGGTCGGTGGAGGTAGCTTGCAGAAGACGGAAGCCAGCGGGCCCGGGGGGAGACCGACCGGTCTAAGGGTGGGACCGGTCGGTCCCACCTGGCGGCCTCTCGAGGTGTCCCGCCTCGTGGTGTTCTTTGGTGTCCTCTAGAACCTTCTGGAATATTCCTGACGTGCCGGTTGCGTTATCTCGCGTCGGTTTCCTTCTAGGGGAAGCAATCAGCGCTGGTTTCCTGGTTTAGTCCCTGCAGAATCACAATTCACCAAAACTCGTAGAATATTGTCAATTAAAACCCTAAACCTTTGTTGGTGATTGAATTCATGCCCTTTTCATATTTATTTATCCTCTAATTTTGATAGATAACCAGCGTCAACACTGATAGACATAATGAGTTTCAGATATGATTGGAACCAGGAGGTTGAAAGGTCCAAATTGGCTAGAGGGGGGTGAATAGCCTAATTAAAAATCTACAAAATTACTTAGGCAAACACTATTAGTATAACAAATGGCGAAGCTTTTTGCACTAGCCTAATAGTGTGTTCAATGTTTTCCTAAACAGTAAACGGTAAACAATCGGTCACTCTTTGTTTAGCGTTTAGGCCGTTTAAACGGTGTTTAAACGGAGTTAAACGGCCTAAACGGTTTTGTATGGTAACACTAAAATATACATATTTATGTATGTAAAAATTAAATTTGCTAGAACTGTACATATTTGCACATGTAAAAAATAAATATTATACCAAATAATATTTTTGGAAGAAATCTAAATCCCACAACATTTCATATACTCACAATGTTAATTAGTTTTGTGTTGATTATGGTAGTCGTAGTTCTCTAATTAACCAAATTATGGATTAAATGGTTGTTTAGATCATTTAATCATGTCTAACCTGATTTTTTTAGAGCATTTAGACGGGTTTAAACGGTTTAAACGGGTTTAAACGGTCCAACCGTTTAATTCACCGTTTAGGGCCTAAACAAAACAGATGGCCTCTGTTTACCGTTTAAACGGTGTTTAAACGGACTAAACGGCCGTTTAGGCGAACAGAGAGTGTGTTGCAAGCCACCTATCAAACAATTCTACCTAATAAGACTATGACACACAATCTACTAGAGCTAGATATACTAGAGCTAATATCTAATGCGGAATAAAGCCATCTAGCTCTAGTACAAGTATGATATACAAAATGTATATAAGACAAGTATGTGCAATAGATAGACTAACCAAGCTAATCGCAACTAGCTACACACGGAATATAACAAGAGATATACAACAAGTGATAGTATCTACACAAGAGGAATAGCTCAAAGTAAATACACAAAGTAAACAAGCTAGATAGAAGTGATTTCACCGAGCCTTCGGGATCGTCTAGTAGAAAGCCAATCACCGGTGAAACCCACTTGTGATGCCAATCACCAAAGATGTGAATATGAAGACCAATCACCAAGATGAATGTGCAATCACAATAAGCACACGGGACACCAAGATTTATCCCGAGGTTCACGTGCTTGCCGGCACGCTACTCCCCGTTGTGTCGACCAACACTAGGTGACCTGGTGGCTAATTGACACAAAGTCAAGCTCACAAAGAGCGCCACAAGAATCTACCACTAGTGAGATAACTCAATGACACGAGCAATCCACTAAGGATGCCTCTTGCCCCTCCGGCGAGGTGAGACTCCAAAACCTCTCACAATCACGATCGGTGGTGGCCAAGAACAATCTCCTTCTCTTGCCAACAACACCACAACACCTCCAAGCCGTCTAGGCACCGACAAATGCCAAGAGTAACAAGAAACTCAAAGCCGATGCGAAGGACTAGTGCCACTAGATTGAACTCTTTCAAATCACGCACTAGATCACTCAATCTCACTTGGTTTGATCAAATCAACTTGGGAGATGAGTTGGGAGGCTTGCCAAAACTCACTAGAATGCTTAGGAATCAAAATGTGCAAGAGTGAAACCAAGTGAGCTAGCCAAGTCCCTTAAATAGGCCACTCAAGTTGGCCTAGCCGTTGGGCCAGAATCGGGGGCATCGGACGCACCGATGCTCAACCATCGGACGCTGCCCCAGCATCCGATGCTCCAGATGGAGCCACGTGTCCTCTGTAACACTCCAGTGTTATCCACATTAAAACTTGTCATGTCATCATATGCATCAGCATTTCATTTGAGTGATAACCTGGATTTGCATTCACTAAAACAAGTTTATTATTTTATGCTTGTGTTTAGTTGATAAAAGAGTGCTTAAGTTAAACCCTAGTTTATGCTTTCTTATTTGGTAATTAGTGCTTTTATGTGTATATGGGGTATTATGGTAATTTCTTTTATAGTAGTGAAGTTTTGGACCAAATTCTGATTTTATGTCTCAAAGGTGTATTTGAGTCATGATTCAAGTCATCATTGAGATATAAATTAGATTTTGGTTAGAATTCAATTAAATAGTTTAAATAATTCTAAAACCCTATTTTATCCCCTTTTCTTTAAATCAAAATTTTGAAAGAATTTGGGTATGCTTTAAAAAGCAAAGTTGCTCTATTTCTGATTAGGAACAACTTTGGTGTTTAAAGTTTTTCAAGTGTTCTTGTGAAATCAAAAGTAATTGTAAAAGTCCTCTTTTGTCCTTTTTGTCCTCTTTTGTATTTCAAATCCTAATTCAAAATCTGAGCATATTTTGGGTATCTTGCAAAAATGAAAAATGTTCAGTATTGAATTCTGAGCATTTGATATTTTGGCATATTTTCAGCTTATTTTCAAAAATCCAAAGTAATTTCAAAATATGGAAAGGGTAGATTTGGGAAAGGGGGGATAAGTTCTTGTTCCTGTTCATGGCGGCAGCAAGGCCGATCTTTTGATCGCCTGCTCTCGTGCGTGGACGGCGACTTCTCCCGAAGGAACGCGCGACCGAGTTCGTGGCCAAGTTAAGCTGCTGCTGGCACTCTTCCTCGCGTCGTGGCGTCACCTCTGAGCTCGCCGTTGCCATGTTTGCCACCAAGGTACCGACGGGAACAATCCGGTCAAACCTCCAGATTCACCGTCTCCAGTCATTCCCATCCTTTTTCACCGCGCCTATAAGTACTTCACTTCTTTGCGCATCTCCCAGACCTGTCCTCTCCATCTCTTTTGCACCAGAGAGCTCATACTCGCCGGTTTTCTTCCCGCCGAGCAGAAAGCGCCGCCGAGCTCGACCTCACCGTGGTCAGCTCAACCGAGCACTTCTCCACTCTCTCTTTTTCGTGTTTGTGTTTCGTCTTGATCCCAAAGAGCTCATCGGCTCGATGGTTCCTTGTCTGGTGCTCAGGTTTTACCGGAACAGCGTCGTCTTCGCCGGAGTTTACCGCCGAAGGCCACTGCTCCGTGGACGCCTACTTTCCGAGCAACCTCCGCTCAAACCGACTTCACCATCAGCACCAGGGTGAGCTTCTACACCTTCCTAGCTTCTTCGTTCACTGGCTACCGGCCTAGGTTCACCGGAACGGCCGTGCCGAGATCCAATCCGCCGCCGTGCGTGGCCAGACCTCGCCGAAGTAGTAGAGTTTAGGGTTAGGGGCTCAATCGGTTGCGGTGGGCTTGCCGGTGCTGATGCTTGCGTCCGTTGGGTCTCTAGTGGCCAGAGTTGGCCGGCGTAAGTCACGCCGCCGCTCGGTTCATCGCCATGCGCGCCGGCCATGGTCGAGGACCTCCTCGTTGTAAAGATGAGAAGTTCCAGGGTGTTGGTTGTAAAGTCCAAGACTCAGGTGAATAGCGCCATGGACTGCGGGTTGTTTTAGCGCAAGCCGAAGGGCTTTTCTGCAAAGCTGTCAGGACACACCGCTTCGCTCGAGCCGAGCCTCGGGCGAACGTGTTCGCTGTCCCGCCCGAGCTAGGCCTCGGACGGACGAGCGTTTTTCCGTCTCGCCCGAGCCTCGAGCTAAGCCTCGAGCGGGCACGTGCGCAACGTATCGCCCGAGCCTCGAGCTAGGCCTCGAGCGGACCCTCGGGCACTGTCTCGCTGGAGCCGGGCCTCGAGCGAACGCACCCTCACCCACCGCCGTGCGCTCGCGCCACGCTGGGCCGAGTTGGCTTGGGCCGAAAGCCCAGTTTAGGCTCGTTTCAAGTTTTTCTTTTTCTGGCTTTATGCACAGTAATCAGTTTATTGTTTTTGCTATAATTAATCTATAGCTCTGTTATTTATGAAATTTGACATGATAGATGATAGCATGTCTGTGCTAATATAAAAATTATGAAACTTGTGTTTGGAGCATTTTTACTTTACCAATAAAATCTGTGCTTTATTTAATAAATGCAACTTTGATGAATTATGTAATTTTCTGTGTTTCTCCTAAAATCATGAAATTTGACACGGGAGTTTATATCACTGATATACACCTTCATGTTTAATTTCATCTCTGTTTGACAAAGTATAATTGGTGTATAAATAAAAGGCTAATTAACATGATTAATAAAATAAATAGAAATAGTTGATCCCTGTAGATTTGTGTGACTTTTGGAATTGTTTGACAACCAATGGGAAACTAGCAAGATTTGCTCCCTGGTTATGGGTTTCCTTTATACAAATACCTTGTTATTGCTTGTAAGTTGGTTTATCAGAAAATAATAAAACTTGTTTAGTTTTTTTTTTAATAGCTAAAGTGGTTTTGTTGGTTTGCAACTTTACCGTGATGGAAAGTTGTATTCTGTAAAGGTTATAGTTAAGAAAATTTCCATCTTTACCATGATCATATCATAAGCATCTCATTACTCATGCATATGCACTTCTACGTGTAGATCCCGTTTCAGAAGGCCCTAACTCTCAGTGGATTTCTCCTGAGGGTGCAGACCTTTCTTGTTTTTCAGAATCTTCGGACTTCACCGATCCTCAAGGCAAGCCCCGGTGCTTTTAACCTTTACTTGTTTTTATAAAGGTTTTATTAAAATGTTGTTAAGATAAACTACTGCATTAGGTTATAGGAGTTGTGTGATGGCCTACTCCTTGCACTGTTTACCTCCACCAGAAGATCCACCTGCCTTGTTTAAAAACTATTTGCAAAATGCTTAGTGATGTTATACAATAGATTTGCAAAAATGCCAATTTCAAAAGTGTGATCACTTAAAGAATATTTATGGGAATTTGGTTTTACTCCCGACTGTTGGCTAAGTATCTGATCCGTACCTAGTCAATGGCTAGGAGAGGTTGTCCTAGCGTACGATGCCGTCATGTTGTAGTCCGGGACTCAACAGTTGACACCGACCGGGACAGGGTTGAAAAAACTGACAGGACTGTTACGCTTGGGTGAGATATAACCAAGGTACAGTTTCTGACAGAAAAATTAGGGACCATCCGTATGGGAGCCTGCTGGTCAAGACTTGCAACTATTCACATACTACGGAAAGCTCTGGCTCCGAGGAATCCTTTATTGGGACCGACAACCGCGCACTGGGAGTGGAGAGATGGCGGAAGTAGCTTGTACCCACGTGGTCGTCGTACCTGGATAAGAGTGGTGTACTGTACTTCTGGGTGGCGTAGGACCGGGCCCAATCTTGGAGGAATCGTGGTAGACGGGTTGGCCTATGCAAGCTTGGGTGCTACATATGCCGTGTGAATAGGGATCCTCAGCTGAGTATTCTTTATCCGGATTAACGTTGCTCCTCGGTTATGGAGACTTGGTCTTCGACTGTCAACGGAGAGTGGTTCTCAACTAGGGATGTTTTTTTAAAGATAAAATGAATCTTGAACAATGAAGAATTGAGAAATACGGAAATCTTTCCAAAATAAAACAAGGTTTACAAAAATGCTTTTTGTGCAAAATACTTGATTTTGCTTAAGCCTTACCTTGACTTCCTAAGCCTCTCATTCCTGAGTCTTCTCCTCTTTTCTAGTCGGTTAAGTCTTGTTGAGTACTTTTGTACTCAGGGTTTGTTAACCCTTGTTGCAGGTGAGTACATGGATCCACCTTTTGATGGACAATGCTACTTCACTCTGGTAGAAGAAAGTGATAACGATTCTGATGTGTGACCTTGGGCAAGTAATCTCTTTTGAATGAGTTATGTAATATAAAGTTCCGAACAAGTTATGTAATAAGTACTTTGGTGATGTAAACTTTAAACATAAGTTTTAATCTATGTATTATAATCTTTCCGCTCTTACTCTGATTTATCTTATCTATAAAACTGTTGTAATACTGTGATGCTTGATGAGGGATTATCCTGGAAAGAATGTAACGTGGATGATTCGGGTTTCCAGAGGACACCCGACAGACCTCTTAAGTCATTTGGAACTCATGCACGCCGATCAAAGGTCCTTAGGACAATGATGGGTGCATGTGGGCCACTTAATTTAGGAGGTTCTGCCACAGCTGGTATCAGAGCAGGATTCCCTTAGAAAGTATAACAGTATTCATTTTTTAAAACTTCAAAGGTTTTGAGTCAAACTAAATTTCGAATTAGTTTGAGTCCAAATTGCTTCTAAGACTTGTCTTATTCTTCTGACTTGCCTTAATTCATTCTTCAGACTTATCCTTCTATCTAAATGGATATGTTTTTAGTATAGTTATGGTGATATTTATATCTAAGGAACAATGTTTATTATGTTATTGCCCTAATTGTGAAAAGGAAGTTTATTCACTTTTATTAAAAGTGACTATTTTAAAGTTAATTAATTGTTTGATGTATGCTTTGTTCGTAAGTACGATTCATGCATCATGATTGATAACCTATAATTAATTTTCCCTCTTAAAAGGTTGTATCTAAATAGAGTTAATATATCTATCTAATTATAAAACTCTATCTCTTTATCTTAGAACATATATGGTTCGAATCTTCAAAATGGATATATTTTAGCAGATGGCTCGTACCAAGCAAACAGCACGTAAGTGCACTGGACCACGTGGTGTTCCTCGGCATGCTCTCGCCCTGAGGCAAGCCGACCTTGCCGAAAGCGAAGGGAGTAACCAACCCCTGGTTACTTACGAAGAAGGCGAATGCAGCAATAGCGCCACTTAACGGCTACAGGCGGAAGTAGACCGCCTATACATGGAATTAGCTAGAGCAAATGGAGAAAGAATGAGGGGTAACCGAGAAAGAGAAGAGCTTAATGAACAATTGCAATATCACCACAAGAAACACCAAGAACATGAATGTAAGTGGAGGCAGGCTATAGATCAGAGAAATCGGGCACGATGCCGGGTGGATACCATGAGGGATAACCAAACTCTCATGGCAAACCATCATGTTGAGTTACACAGGCAGTTGGAGGAACTAACTGCACGGTTGCATTCCGAACCTGCTATGCCAACCACTACTGAGGAAGAAACCGAAGAGGAAGAGGAGGATGAAGAGTTAGAACCTGAGGAGTATGAGATCTCCTCCGAAGCAGAATCCTAGATCTAGAGGTGGAATAATATGGAGATGTATCATAATGAATCATTCTGACTTTGTAACATAGTTAGTCAAAAAAACCTCTAGCCTGGTGATATATGTAATAATCTCAGTAATCCTTCTGTCTCAGAGTGGCTTGTTTAATAAATAAAATGGGCTTGGTATGTATTATATGTGAGATGATATGTTAATCAAGTATAGTTGTGTTAAACAGATGCCTGTCAATACTCGTGGAGCTAGTTCTTCTCGTGGCGGAGATGATATACCCAATCCACCGCCAGTTCCACCATCCTTAGCCGATGCTATTGCGGCATTGGTTAATGCCACAACTCTCCTAGCTCAGAATCAGAATGCCGGACAACGTGGTCATGGTCGATTCAATAGGGATGAAACAAACTATGTGGATTTCACAGATACATGTCCTCCAATCTTTATAAAGGCTGATGAACCTTTGGAAGCAGATGATTGGCTCCGTACTATGGAGCAGAAGTTTAGTCTTATCAATTGTACGGAAACTCAGAAGCCAGTTTTCGCAGCACAACAGCTTCGGGGAGCTGCCAGTGTATGGTGGGCAAATCTCTTGGCTATACAACCAGCCGGTCATCATATAACTTGGGTTGGATTTAAAGAGGCTTTCAGGGCACATTACATTCCGGATGGAATCATGCAAATGAAACTTGAAGAGTTTCTGGCATTACGTCAGGGGAATGAACCGGTGATGCAGTATGTCGAGAAATTTAATCATTTATCTCAATATGCTTTTGAACAAGTTAATACAGATGTAAAGAAGAAGGCCTGCTTTATGAGGGGATTCAATACAAAACTTCAATCAATGATGACTACTTGTGGCAATATCAGCTATAATGAAGCAGTGAATATTGCTATAGCAAGCGAAGAAAAGAATAACAAACATAAGGAGGCCAAGAAGAAGAGGGGACTTGTGTCAAGGCCTGGATAATCTGGCGGCAACAAGAAGCGTCAGAGGTTTGTATATCATCCAGTCCAGCAGTTCCGCCCATCTTATCGTCCACCTTATCGTCCGCCTCAGCAGCAGCAGTATCCTCAGAGGACGTTTGCAAGGCCTGTTATGCCTTTCAATACTCAACGTCAGTCAAATGTTTCTACCATTCGTCCATCAGTGCCACAAGCTACCAATGGTCCATGTTATAATTGCGGAAAGGCGGGGCATTTTGCTCGTGAATGTCCTTATCCAAGGCAGAATGTTCCCAATACCAATGCACCAAGGCCAGCAGGAAATCAGCAAGCAAATCAAAACCGGGGAAATGCACAGAATAATCAAAAGGGTAAAGGTGCTTCGAAAACGGGAAAGGTTTTCCACACTCAAATAGAAGCTATTCCTGAAGGAGAACCTGTTATGCTTGGTATGTTCCCTGTCGCTCAACACCCAGCTTTTACACTTTTTGATTCTGGTGCATCGCATACCTTCATGAATAGAACATTTGCGGAAAGGCATGATATACCTATTGATGAAACCCAAGATAACTTCTTGATACAGTCACCTGGGGGTCGACTAAGTACTAAGGAAATGGTACGTCAGGTACCTATAGATCTGGGTGGATATATATTTCCAACCTCCATGATAGTCTTAAAAGATCCAAGTATAGATGTGATCTTGGGCATGAACTGGATGAACCAGAGAGGTGCAGTAATAGACACCTTGAATAGAACCATTAAACTCAACGTACCTAATCGCAATTCTCAACTTCTTATCCATCTTCCTACTCTTAAGAGAGCAGTTGAGCAAGTGTGTGCTACCTCTGTCAAGGAAATCCAAGACATTCCAGTGGTCTGTGAGTTTCCTGATGTGTTCCCAGAGGATTTACCTGGTCTGCCACCAAATCGTGATGTGGAATTTGAAATAGAACTCAAACCAGGCACAGCACCAATAGCCAGAAGGGCTTATAGGATGCCACCCAAGGAGTTAGCAGAGTTGAAAGCTCAGTTACAAGGCTTGCTAGATAAAGGTTTCATTCGACCTAGTTCGTCACCATGGGGTTGTCCAGCAATATTTGTAAAGAAGAAGGACCATACCCTGAGGCTATGTGTGGATTATCGTCCTTTAAATGAAGTGACAATCAAGAACAAGTATCCTTTGCCCCGTATTGATCTCCTCTTTGATCAACTTACCGGTGCGAAGGTATTCTCGAAAATAGATTTGAGATCAAGGTATCATCAGATCAAGATCAAACCAGAAGATGTTCCGAAAACAGCTTTCACCACCAGATACGGCCTATATGAGTACTTGGTCATGTCCTTCGGTTTGACCAATGCACCTGCCCACTTCATGTATTTGATGAATTCAGTGTTCATGCCAGAACTAGATAAGTTCGTGGTTGTGTTTATTGATGACATTCTCATCTATTCCAAAACCAAAGGAGAACATGCAGAACATCTCAGGATAGTGTTGACTCGCCTGAGAGAACATCAGTTATATGCTAAATTCAGTAAATGTGAGTTCTGGATAAATGAAGTTCAATTTTTAGGTCATGTTCTGTCAGCCGAAGGAGTGGCAGTAGATCCAAGTAAAGTCCAAGAGGTTCTTGACTGGAAGTCCCCAATTTCAGTACATCAAGTTCGGAGTTTCTTAGGATTGGCAGGGTATTATCGAAGATTTATCCCTGACTTCTCCAAGATCTCCAAACCTATGACAACCTTACTGAAGAATGATACTAAGTTCATATGGTCGTCAGAATGTGAAGAAGCTTTCCAGACTCTGAAAAAGTTGTTAACAACAGCACCAATATTAGCTCAGCCAGATATTGAAAAGTCCTTTGATGTTTATTGTGATGCTTCAGGCAAAGGCATTGGGTGTGTACTGATGCAGGAAGGCAGAGTCATTGCTTATGCTTCACGACAGCTGAAACGGCACGAGGAACATTACCCAACGCATGATTTAGAGTTAGCAGCTGTGGTTCATGCTCTAAAGATCTGGCGGCACTATTTATTGGGTAATACATGTCATATATACACCGATCATAAAAGTTTGAAGTATATCTTCACACAATCAGAATTGAATATGCGACAGAGAAGATGGCTAGAATTGATAAAGGATTATGATATTGAAGTACACTATCACCCAGGTAAAGCTAATGTAGTGGCAGATGCACTCAGTCGAAAGGATCATTGCAATTGTCTAGAAGTTAAGCTAATCGATGTTACTTTGTGTTATGAGTTTGAAAGTTTAAGCCTTGAAATGATTCCACAAGGAAATCTCGCCAATGTGACAGTTCAATCATCCATTAAGGATCAGATCATTGCAGCTCAGAAAGAAAGCAAGGGAATGATCCATCTAAAAGAAAGGATTCACTCTGAGCAGAATTCCAATTTTAAAATAGATGAAGCTGGAGTGATTTGGTTCAAGGATCGGTTAGTGGTTCCAAAAGTTCCTGAGCTCCGAAAGCAGATTCTTGATGAAGCTCATGCAACAAGATTTTTAATACATCCAGGCAGTAATAAGATGTATCAAGATTTGAAACAGAGATTCTGGTGGACTAAGATGAAACTTGAAATTGCCAATTATGTAGCAAAATGTGATACTTGCCAGAAAGTGAAGGCAGTTCATCTTAGGTCTGCTAGAGAGTTGCAACCATTGCCTATTCCATCTTGGAAGTGGGATGACATTAGTATGGACTTTATAGTGGGTCTGCCCATGACATCAAAAGGGTTTGATTCTATATGGGTCATTGTTGATCGTCTGACCAAATCAGCTCATTTCATATCTGTGAAGACAATATATCCAGCATCTACCTATGCCAAAATATATTTTGACAGAATTGTAAGTCTGCATGGTGTTCCAAAGACTATCGTATCAGATAGGGGGACACAGTTTGTTAATGTTTTCTGGAGGCACTTACATGAGTCTTTGGGTACCAAGCTTCTACATAGTACAGCTTATCATCCACAGACTGGGGGTCAAACTGAAAGAGTTAATCAGATCTTAGAAGATATGTTAAGATCATGTGTACTCAGTTATTCAGAGAAATGGGATGAATGTTTGTCTTTAGCAGAGTTCTCTTACAATAACAGTTATCAAGAGAGCATTAGGATGGCACCATTTGAAGCTCTGTATGGTAGAAGATGCAGAACACCTTTAAACTGGTCTGAGCCTGGAGAGCATAGTCTTTTTAGAGTTGATTTAGTCAGAGAAGCTGAAGAAAAGGTCAAGTTGATTCAAGAGAACATGAAGAAGGCACAATCCAGACAAAAGAGTTATGCTGATAAAAGACGTCAGTCCCTTACCTTTGAAGTTGGTGATTATGTTTATCTCAAGGTGTCATCTATGAAAGGAGTTACACGATTTGGAATCAAAGGGAAGTTGGCACCTCGATATATAGGTCCTTATCAGATCCTTAAAAGATGTGGAAAGGTGGCATATCAACTTGATTTACCACCACAGTTATCTTCAGTCCATAATGTGTTCCATGTCTCTCAGTTGAAGAAATGTCTTCAAGTGCCTGATCATGTCATTCATGTTGAAGAGATTGAATTAGAACCTGATCTGACATACTCAGAATATCCTATCAAGATTCTTGACCAGAAAGATCGAGTTACGCGAAAAAGAACTGTCAAGTTCTACAAGGTTCAATGGAATCAACATACGGAGGTAGAAGCCACGTGGGAATCGGAAGAGTTTCTCTTAGAAAGTTTTCCAGATTTTCTCTCTTCTGTGTAATCCTCGTAATCTGTCTTATGGGAATCCTTCCCTGCTTTATGTAAAGGTTAGTAATGGAAGTGCCTGACACATTTCCTTTTCCATTACTTAGCCTACAGGTTAAATCTCGGGACGAGATTTCTTTAAGGGGGAAAGAGCTGTAACACTCCAGTGTTATCCACATTAAAACTTGTCATGTCATCATATGCATCAGCATTTCATTTGAGTGATAACCTGGATTTGCATTCACTAAAACAAGTTTATTATTTTATGCTTGTGTTTAGTTGATAAAAGAGTGCTTAAGTTAAACCCTAGTTTATGCTTTCTTATTTGGTAATTAGTGCTTTTATGTGTATATGGGGTATTATGGTAATTTCTTTTATAGTAGTGAAGTTTTGGACCAAATTCTGATTTTATGTCTCAAAGGTGTATTTGAGTCATGATTCAAGTCATCATTGAGATATAAATTAGATTTTGGTTAGAATTCAATTAAATAGTTTAAATAATTCTAAAACCCTATTTTATCCCCTTTTCTTTAAATCAAAATTTTGAAAGAATTTGGGTATGCTTTAAAAAGCAAAGTTGCTCTATTTCTGATTAGGAACAACTTTGGTGTTTAAAGTTTTTCAAGTGTTCTTGTGAAATCAAAAGTAATTGTAAAAGTCCTCTTTTGTCCTTTTTGTCCTCTTTTGTATTTCAAATCCTAATTCAAAATCTGAGCATATTTTGGGTATCTTGCAAAAATGAAAAATGTTCAGTATTGAATTCTGAGCATTTGATATTTTGGCATATTTTCAGCTTATTTTCAAAAATCCAAAGTAATTTCAAAATCTGGAAAGGGTAGATTTGGGAAAGGGGGGGATAAGTTCTTGTTCCTGTTCATGGCGGCAGCAAGGCCGATCTTTTGATCGCCTGCTCTCGTGCGTGGACGGCGACTTCTCCCGAAGGAACGCGCGACCGATTTCGTGGCCAAGTTAAGCTGCTGCTGGCACTCTTCCTCGCGTCGTGGCGTCACCTCTAAGCTCGCCGTTGCCATGTTTGCCACCAAGGTACCGACGGGAACAATCCGGTCAAACCTCCAGATTCACCGTCTCCAGTCATTCCCATCCTTTTTCACCGCGCCTATAAGTACTTCACTTCTTTGCGCATCTCCCAGACCTATCCTCTCCATCTCTTTTGCACCAGAGAGCTCATACTCGCCGGTTTTCTTCCCGCCGAGCAGAAAGCGCCGCCGAGCTCGACCTCACCGTGTTCAGCTCAACCGAGCACTTCTCCACTCTCTCTTTTTCGTGTTTGTGTTTCGTCTTGATCCCAAAGAGCTCATCGGCTCGATGGTTCCTTGTCTGGTGCTCAGGTTTTACCGGAACAGCGTCGTCTTCGCCGGAGTTTACCGCCGAAGGCCACTGCTCCGTGGACGCCTACTTTCCGAGCAACCTCCGCTCAAACCGACTTCACCATCAGCACCAGGGTGAGCTTCTACACCTTCCTAGCTTCTTCGTTCACTGGCTACCGGCCTAGGTTCACCGGAACGGCCGTGCCGAGATCCAATCCGCCGCCGTGCGTGGCCAGACCTCGCCGAAGTAGTAGAGTTTAGGGTTAGGGGCTCAATCGGTTGCGGTGGGCTTGCCGGTGCTGATGCTTGCGTCCGTTGGGTCTCTAGTGGCCAGAGTTGGTCGGCGTAAGTCACGCCGCCGCTCGGTTCATCGCCATGCGCGCCGGCCATGGTCGAGGACCTCCTCGTTGTAAAGATGAGAAGTTCCAGGGTGTTGGTTGTAAAGTCCAAGACTCAGGTGAATAGCGCCATGGACTGCGGGTTGTTTTAGCGCAAGCCGAAGGGCTTTTCTGCAAAGCTGTCAGGACACACCGCTTCGCTCGAGCCGAGCCTCGGGCGAACGTGTTCGCTGTCCCGCCCGAGCTAGGCCTCGGACGGACGAGCGTTTTTCCGTCTCGCCCGAGCCTCGAGCTAAGCCTCGAGCGGGCACGTGCGCAACGTATCGCCCGAGCCTCGAGCTAGGCCTCGAGCGGACCCTCGGGCACTGTCTCGCTGGAGCCGGGCCTCGAGCGAACGCACCCTCACCCACCGCCGTGCGCTCGCGCCACGCTGGGCCGAGTTGGCTTGGGCCGAAAGCCCAGTTTAGGCTCGTTTCAAGTTTTTCTTTTTCTGGCTTTATGCACAGTAATCAGTTTATTGTTTTTGCTATAATTAATCTATAGCTCTGTTATTTATGAAATTTGACATGATAGATGATAGCATGTCTGTGCTAATATAAAAATTATGAAACTTGTGTTTGGAGCATTTTTACTATACCAATAAAATCTGTGCTTTATTTAATAAATGCAACTTTGATGAATTATGTAATTTTCTGTGTTTCTCCTAAAATCATGAAATTTGACACGGGAGTTTATATCACTGATATACACCTTCATGTTTAATTTCATCTCTGTTTGACAAAGTATAATTGGTGTATAAATAAAAGGCTAATTAACATGATTAATAAAATAAATAGAAATAGTTGATCCCTGTAGATCTGTGTGACTTTTGGAATTGTTTGACAACCAATGGGAAACTAGCAAGATTTGCTCCCTGGTTATGGGTTTCCTTTATACAAATACCTTGTTATTGCTTGTAAGTTGCTTTATCAGAAAATAATAAAACTTGTTTAGTTTTTTTTTAATAGCTAAAGTGGTTTTGTTGGTTTGCAACTTTACCGTGATGGAAAGTTGTATTCTGTAAAGGTTATAGTTAAGAAAATTTCCATCTTTACCATGATCATATCATAAGCATCTCATTACTCATGCATATGCACTTCTACGTGTAGATCCCGTTTCAGAAGGCCCTAACTCTCAGTGGATTTCTCCTGAGGGTGCAGACCTTTCTTGTTTTTCAGAATCTTCGGACTTCACCGATCCTCAAGGCAAGCCCCGGTGCTTTTAACCTTTACTTGTTTTTATAAAGGTTTTATTAAAATGTTGTTAAGATAAACTACTGCATTAGGTTATAGGAGTTGTGTGATGGCCTACTCCTTGCACTGTTTACCTCCACCAGAAGATCCACCTGCCTTGTTTAAAAACTATTTGCAAAATGCTTAGTGATGTTATACAATAGATTTGCAAAAATGCCAATTTCAAAAGTGTGATCACTTAAAGAATATTTATGGGAATTTGGTTTTACTCCCGACTGTTGGCTAAGTATCTGATCCGTACCTAGTCAATGGCTAGGAGAGGTTGTCCTAGCGTACGATGCCGTCATGTTGTAGTCCGGGACTCAACAGTTGACACCGACCGGGACAGGGTTGAAAAAACTGACAGGACTGTTACGCTTGGGTGAGATATAACCAAGGTACAGTTTCTGACAGAAAAATTAGGGACCATCCGTATGGGAGCCTGCTGGTCAAGACTTGCAACTATTCACATACTACGGAAAGCTCTGGCTCCGAGGAATCCTTTATTGGGACCGACAACCGCGCACTGGGAGTGGAGAGATGGCGGAAGTAGCTTGTACCCACGTGGTCGTCGTACCTGGATAAGAGTGGTGTACTGTACTTCTGGGTGGCGTAGGACCGGGCCCAATCTTGGAGGAATCGTGGTAGACGGGTTGGCCTATGCAAGCTTGGGTGCTACATATGCCGTGTGAATAGGGATCCTCAGCTGAGTATTCTTTATCCGGATTAACGTTGCTCCTCGGTTATGGAGACTTGGTCTTCGACTGTCAACGGAGAGTGGTTCTCAACTAGGGATGTTTTTTTTAAAGATAAAATGAATCTTGAACAATGAAGAATTGAGAAATACGGAAATCTTTCCAAAATAAAACAAGGTTTACAAAAATGCTTTTTGTGCAAAATACTTGATTTTGCTTAAGCCTTACCTTGACTTCCTAAGCCTCTCATTCCTGAGTCTTCTCCTCTTTTCTAGTCGGTTAAGTCTTGTTGAGTACTTTTGTACTCAGGGTTTGTTAACCCTTGTTGCAGGTGAGTACATGGATCCACCTTTTGATGGACAATGCTACTTCACTCTGGTAGAAGAAAGTGATAACGATTCTGATGTGTGACCTTGGGCAAGTAATCTCTTTTGAATGAGTTATGTAATATAAAGTTCCGAACAAGTTATGTAATAAGTACTTTGGTGATGTAAACTTTAAACATAAGTTTTAATCTATGTATTATAATCTTTCCGCTCTTACTCTGATTTATCTTATCTATAAAACTGTTGTAATACTGTGATGCTTGATGAGGGATTATCCTGGAAAGAATGTAACGTGGATGATTCGGGTTTCCAGAGGACACCCGACAGACCTCTTAAGTCATTTGGAACTCATGCACGCCGATCAAAGGTCCTTAGGACAATGATGGGTGCATGTGGGCCACTTAATTTAGGAGGTTCTGCCACATCCTCCTGATATGAATTCAGCCTGTTAGATCCCAACGGTCAAATCCCTTCGCGCCACGGTTAATATGACATCGGACGCGCTGATGCCAGGCATCAGACGCTCCGATGCCACTGCTCAATTTAGCTCTTTTCTGCGCCACATCGGACGCTCCGAGACTCCTGCATCGGTCGCTCAACCCCTATGTCCGATGACACAACAGAAAGGTTCCAGAATGCCTCCAAACACATCGGACGCGACCGATGGTTTGGCATCGGACGCAGGCCAGCGTCCGATGCTCCCTGCAAAGCTCGCTCGCGCCACGTCATCTCCATCGGACTCTGCAATAGTGTTTCCTCAGCGTCCGTTGCCAGTGTCCGATGCTCCTTCAACATTTGTCAGAAACTAGGGTTTACCATCGGACGCTTGGCCCAGCGTCCGATGCCCCTCGGACCAGCATCCGATGCTTCTGAACACACTACTTCTCTTCCGAAAAATGCTGAATCCTGCCTCGCAAGCTCGGCAGAAGGGAGAAGAACTATACACTAGTTTCTCCCACTTTTCCACAACTCCGGAACACCCCCTTATCCCAAAAGTGCCAACACCACCAAGTGTACATCTTTAAAAGCATGTGTGTTAGCATTTTGCAAAACATTTTCCAAGGGGTTTTGTTAGTCACTCACTAGGTCTATAGCATAAATATGTTAGAGAACTCCTAGTGGCACTTGAACATTGCATAAGCCTTGAATTATCTCCTCTTAATAGTATGACTATCTATCCTAAATGTGATCACACTCTCTAAGTGTCTTGATCACCAAAACAAAGAGCCCTATAGGTTATACCTTTGCCTTCGGGCCTCTTTGCCCCATCTCTTCTCTTCTTCCTTTCACCAATGGTAGAGCACTTGATCTCTTGAGTGCTTGTGGCCATCACCATCCTCCATGGTTGCCAACTTGCTAGCTCCACCACTTGGCTTGGTCTAAATCCTTTCTTATAAGCTACACACATGCTTAGCAATAGGATTAGACCAAATAGGTTTCATCAATTAACTAAAACCAAACTAGGGCTTTCACAGGTCCTTGCCCAGTTTCATGCCACTTTCTATAGGGACAGGGATGTGGATGAGATTCACTAGTTGACTGATGGTATTCACTATCGTGTCAACTTTGTGTCCTTTTGTCGCATTCTTGGTTTTCGGCAGTAGCACAGGTCCTACAGTCGCATTCATGATGATCATCGCTTCATGCCACATGAAGTGAGTTTTCTATGGGAGGATCCAGCTGCAGCTGATGGCAGGAGGACAGGGTTGAAGAGCATATATTACATCATGAACAACCTCATTAGAAGCACAATCAATCCAAAGGATGGTGCAGCCACTGATCTTAATGGGTACATTACCAATGTCTTATCTCGGTTTCCTAACGGTGCCAAGTTTAATGTGCCTAGCTTCATTTGGGTCGAGCTAAGTTGTGTTGTGGAAGATGGTAGAAGGGCGCTGCCCTATGCCCCTTACATCATGTTTATGATTGAGAGAGTGAATGGTTTCAGGTATCCCAAGGATGGGACACACACTAGTTACAACATCAAGACAACTAGAGGTAGGGCAGCTACCTCTCAAGTGCATAGGAGTGCTTCACATGCCCATAGAGAGGCACCTGAGTCTTCCAGAGGTGGTGGCAGGAGTGGCAGGAAGAACAAGGAGTTTTGGAAGCTTGGATCTTGGATCAAGGCGATCTTTGCCACTTGCTCTTATTAGAGTGATGCAGTGTACAGGACTCACAGGTCCATGCAGGAGATGAGACAGGCTCAGGGACTTGCACCTCTGTCTCCCTTGAGATCTCCTCCGAGGTTCAATCTTCTGAACATTTCTGAGTCCGATGATGATGATGGTGCGGATACATGGGTGTATGCCGAGTCTCTGAGTGATGAGTGATTGTCAACTGGAATGATGCGCATGTTCTTTGGCTTATGTTGTGCAGGTGTCGAGCATGAATACAGTGATCAGAGGCAAGGTGAAGGTCAAGTAGAGACGTGCCGTGCCGATGGACCGAGAGTGGCGAAGGGCGGACGTGAGGCTTGGACTGAGGGACCGGTGGCCCGAGGATCAGCTGTGGTGGCTGGCAGCCTGAGACAGCGACGAGCGAAGACTTGCGGTCATGTGTTGCCTAAGTCGTGGACTTGGGGACACGTGTCGGTGGATGGGGTGCACGGGCGGTGCATCCCCTCTACGGCGTCGGTTTGGTGGTAGAGCCAGAGAAAAACCATCGGGTGGACGGTTTCCAGGTTTGGGCCTCAAAACCTGGGTGCAGATGGTTTCTGAGTTTGGCCACAAAACTCGGGCTGAGGACGGTTTCCAGGTTTGGGCCTCAAAACCTGGGTGTTGCGGGTTTGCTGAGTTTGGGCCTCAAAACTCATATGCTGGTGGGTTGGTTACCCGGTTTGGGCCTAAAAACTGGGGGTTGGCAGGAAAGGCTGGTTTCCCGGTTTGGGCCACAAAACCGGGGGTGCAGAGCGGTGGCGGCACGTGGCGGCAATCGGGAGGTTGCGCCGAGGCAACGCTACGAGTTGTGCGGGCGTGGCCGTCGGATCCACCTACCATCGAGTTGGTCTAGAATAACCTTAGGGTTTAGCTGGTTCGCTCTATAAGTAGTTAGGGGTAGAGTGGGAATTAGGAATAGTTAGAATTAGGATAAGTAGGGGGAGACACCCACCTCCCCATCTATCTCAGTTCATTTGCTCTTTGCTTCTAGGGTTTCCTGCTCTCCCAATCCCCTGCTGTAGCTAGCTGAGATCCGCAGAGAAACATACCTCTGTGTACTGGAGATTTTGAGGAAGTGAGGCCGTAACCTCACTGTTGTAGCGTGTGGTAGCCACACGGTTGCAGATCGATGTGTTGATTCGCGTTTTGGTTCGTGTTCTTCGCGTTCTTCATTTCTCCGCGATTTTCCCATCACTCGATCTCTCTCCCTACTGCGTCTTTGCGAAATCCATTTAAATCAACTTGTTCGTATTTGAAAGGAGATCATTTCCACCGAAGGAATTTATCTAACTCCTTACGAACAAGAAGATCGGGTTGATTTCGTTTTCGTGGTGCTTTTCGGTTCATCCTCCTCCCCTTTTGATTTCCCGGTGTTTGAGTTGATTTGAGTGGATGATTTCTTGGGGATAGTCTCCTAACTACTCCGTGATCATCCTCTCCAAGTTTGGGAACGTGGGATTTTGGTTTGAATCAATTTGGAGAAGATTTGGGTGAAGGGCGACCAAAATCGCCCTCATTGTGTGTTGGCGGACAGTCCGCCACCCTAGGCGCGGACAGTCTGCGCGTCGGGGACTTGGCCAGAGCAGTGGCCGCGAGTCTCTGCATTTTGGGTCTCGGTTGACCGGCGGACAGTCTGCCGGTGTAAACCGCGGACAGTCCGGGACTGTCCAGGGAGTTTGCAGCAACTCTGCTGTTTTGCGTTTTCTGCCGGTGGACAGTCCGCCAGTGAACCGCGGACAGTCCGGCCTTGGGCGGACAGTCCGGGACTCCAGGTCCGGATAGTCCGAGATTTGCCTGAAGGTTGCGTTTTGGTGCGTTTGCTCTCCCGGCTCTCTCGCTTGGTTTCCGGACCTTTCGTTTGGCCTCGTAGTTGACCAAGAAATCTCTCTAGGTATCTTTGCTACTTGTTAGCATCGATATTTGGGGATTTCTCAACGTAGCCGTCTATCTACGTTCGAGACTTGGTTTTTGAGGGCCGAACTTGTGCCGGTTCTTTTGCCGTTCGGTTTGCTATCGCTTTGTGGTGCCTCGCTGTGATCCTAGAGATCATCCACCCTCTTCCAAGGGTCATAGGCATCACGGTTTTGGTCATAGCTCTTGGGGTTGATTTTGGGATATTTGGCCAAAGTTTTGAGAGAAATTTTTGAGCTCCCATTCACCCCCCCTCTGGTCGCCTTGCTAGTGCTTTCTCGGTCCTTCAATTGGTATCGGAGCGGGTTAAGGATCTTCCACCTTAGCCAGTTCCCGATCCACAGAAGGCGACATGGATCGCGGCATGGGCAAACCGCCGTTCTTTGATGGGACGAACTATGCGTATTGGAAGATACGCATGTTGGCCTATCTTTAGAGCATGGGCTCTTCTGTTTGGGAGATTTGCAACAGGGATGATTATGTTGTCTTGGCTGCTCGTGTTACTCAGCTTCAGATGGATGAACACGATGCCAATAGCCGAGCACGTAACGCTCTTTTCTCCTGTTTGAGCATGTCCGAGTTTGATCGCGTTTCTCACCTCCCCACGGCTCGTGAGATTTGGGCTACCCTCATGCGCTTCCATGAGGGAACTTCTCAAGTCAAATCTCGTCTCTACGAGTCGCACAAGCAGGAGTACGAGAACTTTCGACACATGCCTGGCGAGAGCATAGAGAGTTTATTCGCTCGCTTTCAGGTCATTGTCAACAAGATGAGAGCGAACAAGGAGCTGTTGCTTTTTGACGATCATGAGAGGGCTTTGAAGCTTTTGCACACTCTTGATCGGTCGGTGTGGGACTCAAAGTTCTAGGCGATCATTGAATCGTCTAACTATGAGACCCTCACTTGCGACGAGCTCTTTAGTAAGTTCAAGTCTAGTGAGATTGACGCCATGTCGAGGGCTTCTTATGAGAATCCTTCTGGCCCGACTATGGCTTTGGTTTCTGGCTCTTCTGCTAACCCCTTTGGAGGATTTGCACTCTCTTCACTCTTTTCTGTCACAGAGGACCAGCTGGAGTCTTTGGGGGATGACGAGTTGGCAATGCTCGCCAACCGGTTCTCGAGGTTCCACAACAACCGCATGAACCGTCACCGCGGAGGAGGACGCTCAAGATGCTATGAGTGCGGCGACCCCAACCACTTCATCGCCAATTGCCCGAAGAAGAACAAGCAGACCTTCAGCAAGGCGGACCATGGGCACAAGTACGACTCTAGAAAGCGCAAGGAGAAGTACGTCCCCGCGAAGCACAAGCGGAAGGGCGGCTTCGACAAGGAGTACATCAAGACCAAGTACTTGGAGAAGGCCCAGGCTGAGCAGCGCGCGTTCTTTGCCACGCTCAGCGATGTCGACGACTCGGACGACGACTCCGCTTCTTCAAGCGACGACGAGTCCGAGAAGAAGAAGAGGATCGAGGACAAGCTCAACGGTCTCTGCTTCTTCGCCGATGACAACGGCTTTTGCACCATGGCCCTCGGCAAGGAGGTCGACAGCGAGCTGGTGAACTCCCCTCGGAACGATGATGACGATGACACCTCCCAGGTATCTCTCACCCACGACGAGCTTTCTGCTGAGGTCGAGAAGCTTACTGCCGCCTTGCTTAGTCAGGACAAGTTGCTTAGGCGTGCTGCTAGAGAGCGCAAGGAGTTTAGGCAGAAGTGGGAGGACACGGTGAGAGAGCTTGAGTTTGCAAAGTCCACTGTGGTCGTTTCGGAGGAGGTAGAGTGTGAGATGTGCACCACACACATGACTGACCTTCTCACTTTGAGAAGCAAGTATGTTGCGTTGGTAGGAGAGGTGGATGAGCTAAAGGCTAGACCCTCGCTGTTGGGTGAGTGCAAGACTTGTCCTGTCTTGCAATCCGAGTTGGCAGAGAAGAATGCCAAGATTGTGTCTCTTGAGGAGGCCAGCTCGGGTAGCACTTGTGTGACTAGGTGCGCTTTGTGTGAGGGTTTGGAGATGGAGATTGCTAATGTGAAGCATGATAAGATGCAAACCGAGGAAGAAAACACATACCTTCGGACCATCTTGTCATGGGTGTCTTGTGGTGAGCCGCAGCTCGGGATGATGATCTCCCAATTCAAGCGAGCTGCTGGAGGTCCTGGTGTAGGATTTGCTCCGGGTGTTGATCTTTCTGCTTTTGGGAAGATTGGAGAGTCGAGTGGTCTTAACCCTTGTGAGAAGCCCAACTCCACCACTACTCCCAAACTTACCAAGCTTCCACCCAAAGAGCCACTCAAGCCTAACACCAAGGATGGAGTGTTTGAAGAACCTCCGAGAGCTCCACCCAAGAAACAATCATGGGCTCCCAAACCAAACCATCTCAAGAACAAACTGGACACCATGCCACCCATCCAGGAGGAGCTTATGCCACTAAAGGGCAAAGTGATCCACACCCACAACCGTGAGTACCAACAACCCCCTTTGAGAGTGGTGAGGTACCATTGTGAGCATTGTGGGAGAGATGGACACTTGAGTGAGTTCTGCTTTCGGCGCAAGAGAGAGGCGCGCTGTGCTAGGGAGATGAACAACCCGGACATGTACCATCCTTTCCATGATGTACATGTGCCGAATGTTCAGAGGAGAGCTCCGAGGAGAGCTGCTAGGCCTAGAGGTGCAGTGCCTCAAATTCCTAGGCCTAGGCCTCGTAGAGGGCGTGCCCGGTGGGAGCCTGCAGTTGTAGGCTATGGACCCCGTGGCGGAGGCTTTGTTGAGCGTTTTCCCCCACCGCGTTTTGAGTGTCGCGGTGAGCGCTCCTTCCCCAGCGGACCACGTTTTCCTCAGCGTGGTGATCGCTTTCCCCGTAGGCGTGCTAGGAATGGTTTTTCTGCTAACCGTTCTTTTGAGCAGCCGGCCCAACACTGGTATTCTCCCTACTTCACTAACCCCAGTGTTGGACCATATGCTCACCCTATGTCTTTTTATTGATGTAGGTAAAACGATTGGAGAACGTTTGGTTGGTGGATTCCGGGTGTTCGAGACACATGACCGGAAACGCCAAGTGGTTCTCCAGTCTTAGTCCAGTCGCCGGAAAGGAGTTTATTACCTTCGGCGACAATAGCAAAGGTAAGGTATTGTCTCGTGGGTCTGTGCGAGTTAATGAGCACTTTGTGTTGCGCGATGTTGCTCTTGTTTCTAACTTGCATTTTAACCTTCTTTCTGTTTCACAACTTTTTGATGATGACTATGAGATTTGTTTTAAACCGAATCTCAGTCGTATTTTGGACCCTCAGGGCAATCTTGTTTGTGTGATTTCGCCCTTTGGGAAAGTCTTTCGTGCGGATTTCTCGGAGTCGTTTGGTATTTCCCGCTGTCTTTTGGCTAGTCCTTCCTCCTCTGATCTTTGGAAGTGGCATAGGAGGCTCGGTCATTTAAGCTTCGACTTGCTTGCAAGACTTAGCTCACTTGGCCTAATCCGAGGATTGCCCAAGCTGTCGATGGAGAAGGATCTTGTTTGCCATTCTTGTAGACATGGGAAGATGGTTGCCGCTTCCCACCATCCAGTGACTCAGGTCATGACTAAGCGCCCTGGAGAGCTTTTACACATGGACCTTGTTGGTCCGGCTCGGGTGAGCTCGGTTGGGGGGAAGTGGTATGTGCTTGTTGTCATCGACGATTTTTTGAGATATTCGTGGGTCTTCTTTTTAGCTGAGAAGACCGAGACTTTCTCCTCTGCTCGCAATCTGATTTTGCGTCTTCAGAACGAGTTCCCTTTGAACTCGATGCGAGCTATTAGGAGTGATAATGGTTCCGAATTCAAGAATTCAGATTTTGAGAAGTTTTGTAACTCTTTGGGCTTGGAGCATCAGTTTTCTTCCCCCTACACACCGCCACAGAATGGTGTTGTAGAGAGGAAGAATCGGAGCCTTGTAGAGATGGCCAGGATGATGCTCGATGAGCATAGGACTTCTAGGCGATATTGGGCCGAAGCTATGAGCACTGCAAGCTATATTTCCAATCGCATTTTTCTTCGAGCTTTCTTGAAAAAGACCTCTTATGAGTTGCGTTTTGGAAAACTCCCCAAGGTGAGTTATTTTAGATTTTTTGGTTGCCATTGTTTTATACTCAAAAAGGGCAACTTGGACAAATTTGAGTCTCGCTCTTCTGACGGTGTGTTTTTGGGTTATGGCACTCACACTCGAGCTTATCGTGTACTTAACCTTGACACTAACCGAGTCATGGAGACATACGATGTCACCTTCGACGAGACCATGGTTTGTCCTTCTTCTCGTTTTGAGCGTGCAGGTCATCATGAGGTTGGTGAGCCTCTTTTCGATGATGAAGAAGAAGGTGTTGAAGGCATGGATGACCCAGCACCTCCTCCTCCACCTGCTGTGCTGCAAGGAGCGGCTTCTACGACGACTCACGGTCCCGACACTTCTTCTTCCTGGGGGCCGTGGGATCCGCCACCCCGAGCGGTACCTTTTGTACCCGGGGAGGCACCAACTGCTGTTGAGGGGGAGATCACTTCTGCACGGGAGGCGCCACGACACATCCAGCGCCAACACCCCCCTCAGCAGATGATCGGCAACATTGACGAACGGGTCACTCGGTCCAGGTCTCAAATCTCTCACTTTGCTCATTCTGCTTTTGTTGCTGATTTTGAGCCCCGAGATGTTGGACACGCTTTGACGGATCCGGATTGGGTCAATGCCATGCATGAGGAGCTTGAGAAGTTTGAGAGAAATCGGGTTTGGGTTCTAGTGTCTCCACCTTCTGAGTGTCATCCAATTGGGACAAAATGGGTTTTCAAAAACAAACAGGGAGAAGATGGCCATGTTGTGAGAAACAAGGCCAGACTCGTAGCCCAGGGATATAGTCAGAAGGAGGGGATAGACTATGAGGAGACTTTTGCTCCTGTAGCACGTTTGGAGGCGATTAGGATACTCTTGGCTTTTGCTGCATCCAAAGGTTTCAAACTTTTTCAAATGGATGTCAAGAGTGCATTCTTAAACGGCTACATAGAAGAGGAGGTGTATGTTAGACAACCCCCCGGTTTTGAAAATCCCAAGTTTCCAAACCATGTTTTCAAACTCCACAAAGCTTTATATGGTTTGAAACAAGCCCCTAGAGCCTGGTATGATAGGTTCAAAACCTTTTTGCTTGCTAAGGGTTTTAAAATGGGATGTGTAGATAAAACGCTCTTTCTCCTCAAGCAAGGCACTGATACTCTCTTGGTCCAGATTTACGTGGATGATATCATTTTCGGTGGTTCTTCTCACGCTTTGGTTGCCAAGTTTGCAGATACTATGAGCAGGGAGTTCGAGATGAGAATGATGGGCGAGTTGACATTTTTCCTCGGGTTGCAAATCAAGCAATCCCGGGAAGGGACGTTCGTGCACCAGGGCAAGTACACCCGGGACATTCTGAACAAATTCGATATGGGTGAGGCCAAGCCTCTTCCAACACCCATGTCGACCACGACGGCCCTGGATGCGGACAAGGATGAAGAAGCTGTGGACCAGAAGGAGTACCGAAGCATGATCGGGTCGCTGCTCTACCTGACGATGACACGCCCGGACATCCAGTTCGCGGTGTGTCTGTGCGCGCGCTTTCAGGCGTCGTCGCGCACTTCTCACCGTCAGGCGGTGAAGCGCATTTTCAGGTACCTTCGTTTCACACCTGAGCTCGGGATTTGGTATTCAGCTTCCTCCACCCTTTCCCTTTGCGGTTATTCCGATGCCGATTTTGCTGGTTGCCGTGTCGAGCGCAAGTCCACTTCTGGGACTTGCCCATTTATTGGATCTTCTCTTGTATCATGGTCTTCTCGCAAGCAGTCTAGTGTCGCTCAGTCTACCACAGAGGCTGAATACGTTGCTGTGCCTAGCTGCTGTTCTCAATTGCTTTGAATGATGGCCACTTTGCGTGATTTTGGTCTGAGCTTTTCTCGCGTGCCTCTGCTTTGTGACAGCACGAGTGCTATTAGCGTTGCTAAGAACCCCGTGATTCACTCGAAGACCAAACACATTGATGTGCGCTTTCATTTTTTGCGAGACCACTATGAGAAGGGTGATATCGACCTTCGCCATGTCGATACTCATCATCAGTTGGCTGATATTTTCACCAAGCCTTTAGACGAATCAACCTTTAATCGGTTGAGGGGTGAGCTTGGTGTGTGTTTCCCCTTTTAGATGGGGGAACATTTTGACTCTTGTATGATACACTGACTTTGTGTTTTTCAGTTGTTTTTGCTTCCTTTTAGTTTCTTCATGCATCTTTGCATTTCAGCATACGCTTTTACATTCTGAGCTTCATGAATATAGTCTGAAGAATGTAACTATGCTCTGTGTAGTCTTTGCTCCGATGCTTTATGTAGATGTTGTAGCTTATGCTCTTTCTGATCACTGAAACATACTGTGAGCTGAGCTATTTTTGAATGGTGAATTTGATAATAAACTTAAAACTTGCAAATGTTCACCATTGAGATATGCAACAAGCATGTGTAGGATGTGTCGAAGTCACTTATGCTATTTGTGTATGCTAGGTTGCTATGTCTCTAGTGTTGAGTCATTCACTTGCTTGGTATGTCATATTTTGTTTTAAATATGAACCAAGTTAAGTGAATTGAAAAGATCGAGATGGGTTTGCTTGTTAGCACCTCACAGTTTCGAGATTGTTTCTCATTGCACTTTGAGTTAAACTTGAGCTGTGTAGTGTATGACCGAAACTGTTGCTTTAAGCTTCTGATTGCTTATGCATAGGCTTCGCACAGTTGGAAAGTTAGGCAATAACAAGCATTCAACCTCTCGCAGTCACATGCTGATTTCTGAACTTGTGTAATTTCACCGCTGCAACTCCGATTAAAATTTGAAATCACAAGTATTTGCTTCATTTTTCAATTGGTGTCAGCATGATGATTGAACTGTGCTAGGGGTAGTTCACCTTGTATACATGTTTAGCACTTGCTTGACTTCCTGTCTATACATGTCTTATGCTATTTTGATGGTGAATACCTTTTTGGCTAAAAACTGCTCTTTTTGCTCTCATTTCAGACTTAGTGATCAGTTTGAGCCTTTGCTAGCACTCTGTGCATTTTCTGAGTCATCGGATCAGAACTCTGTAGAGCATATTTTGCACTCTTTTGAGTATACTCCTGAAGCTCCTAACTTGCATTTTTTACTCATATGCATTTTGGAAGCGGAGAATTCTGCGTGTTGGCACTTTTTGATGGTGCATTTTCTGAGGGGGAGCATTGTTTCTTGATAAGTGCATTTTCAACTAAGGGGGAGAAATTGCAAATCATTACCCTCTGTTTGAACTAAGGGGGAGCTTTCCTGGTTGGTTGCACTATTCGAGGGGGAGTTTTTGCTGCTTCCTATTGGCCGTAAGGTTTTGGTATCGAGCTTTCTTTGCTAGTTGTCTTGAGCCTCTGTGCCTCTGTCTTGAGGGACTAGCATTTGCTTCGATTTCTCGTTTGGTATCTGCTAGCGGTGTTGAGCTTGTTCTACCTCTTCATGAGGGCTAGCTTTGCTTTGCTTGGTTGCGTCGAGCCGTTGCCCATGTCTTTAGGGACCAAGTTGTTTCGCTCTTTCCACTTGACCTTCTTCGGCTTTGCTATGCTTTTGGGTCATTTGGTTGAGTTCTCTCTCTTTCTCCTTCTTCCTTCTTCTGCTTCCATTATGATTTGTGTTGGTAGTTGACAATGCACTCATCAAGGGGGAGATTGCGGATACATGCGTGTATGCCGAGTCTCTGAGTGATGAGTGATTGTCAACTGGAATGATGCGCATGTTCTTTGGCTTGTGTTGTGCAGGTGTCGAGCACGAATACAGTGATCAGAGGCAAGGTGAAGGTCAAGTAGAGACGTGCCGTGCCGATGGACTGAGAGTGGCGAAGGGCGGACGTGAGGCTTGGACTGAGGGACCGGTGGCCCGAGGATCAGCTGTGGTGGCTGGCAGCCTGGGACAGCGACGAGCGAAGACTTGCGGTCATATGTTGCCTAAGTCATGGACTTGGGGACACGTGTCGGTGGATGGGGTGCACGGGTGGTGCATCCCCTCTACGGCGTCAGTTTGGTGGTAGAGCCAGAGAAAAACCATCGGGTGGGCGGTTTCCAGGTTTGGGCCTCAAAACCTAGGTGCGGATGGTTTCCGAGTTTGGCCACAAAACTCGGGCTGAGGACGGTTTCCAGGTTTGGGCCTCAAAACCTGGGTGCTGCGGGTTTGCTGAGTTTGGGCCTCAAAACTCAGATGCTGGTGGGTTGGTTTCCCGGTTTGGGCCTCAAAACCGGGGGTTGGCAGGAAAGGCTGGTTTCCCGGTTTGGGCCACAAAACCGGGAGTGCAGAGCGGTGGCGGCACGTGGCGGCAATCGGGAGGTTGCATCGAGGCAACGCTATGAGTTGTGCGGGCGTGGCCGTCGGATCCACCTACCATCGAGTTGGTCCAGAATAACCTTAGGGTTTAGCTGGTTCGCTCTGTAAGTAGTTAGGGGTAGAGTGGGAATTAGGAATAGTTAGAATTAGGATAAGTAGGGGGAGACACCCACCTCCCCATCTATCTCAGTTCATTTGCTCTTTGCTTCTTGGGTTTCCTGCTCTCCCAAACCCCTGTTGTAGCTAGCTGAGATCCGCAGAGAAACATACCTCTGTGTACTGGAGATTTTGAGGAAGTGAGGCTGTAACCTCACTGTTGTAGCGTGTGGTAGCCACACGGTTGCAGATCGATGTGTTGATTCGCGTTTTGGTTCGTGTTCTTCGCGTTCTTCATTTCTCCGCGATTTTCCCGTCACTCGATCTCTCTCCCTACTGTGTCTTTGCGAAATCCATTTGAATCAACTTGTTCGTATTTGAAAGGAGATCATTTCCACCGAAGGAATTTATCTAACTCCTTACGAACAAGTAGATCGGGTTGATTTCGTTTTCGTGGCGCTTTTCGGTTCATCCTCCTCCCCTTTTGATTTCCCGGTGTTTGAGTTGATTTGAGCGGATGATTTCTTGGGGATAGTCTCTTAACTACTTCGTGATCATCCTCTCCAAGTTTGGGAACGTGGGATTTTGGTTTGAATCAATTTGGAGAAGATTTGGGTGAAGGGCGACCAAAATCGCCCTCACTGGGTGTTGGCGGACAGTCCGCCACCCTATGCGCGAACAGTCCGCGCGTCGGGGACTTGGCCAGAGCAGTGGTCGCGAGTCTCTGCATTTTGGGTCTCGGTTGACCGGCGGACAGTGTGCCGGTGTAAACCGCGGACAGTCCGGGACTGTCCAGGGAGTTTGCAGCAACTCTGCTGTTTTGCATTTTCTGCCGACGGACAGTCTGCCAGTGAACCGCGGACAGTCCGGCCTTGGGCGGACAGTCCAGGACTCCAGGTCCTGACAGTCCGGGATTTGCCTGAAGGTTGCGTTTTGGTGCGTTTGCTCTCCCGGCTCTCTCGCTTGGTTTCCGGACCTTTCGTTTGGCCTCGTAGTTGACCAAGAAACCTCTCTAGGTATCTTTGCTACTTGTTAGCATCGATATTTGGGGATTTCTCAACGTAGCCGTCTATCTACGTTCGAGACTTGGTTTTTTAGGGCCGAACTTGTGCCGGTTCTTTTGCCGTTCGGTTTGCTATCGCTTTGTGATGCCTCGCTGTGATCCTAGAGATCATCCACCCTCTTCCAAGGGTCGTAGGCATCAAGGTTTCGGTCATAGCTCTTGGGTGTTGATTTTGGGACATTTGGCCAAAGTTTCGAGAGAAATTTTTGAGCTCCCATTCACCCCCCCCCCCCCTCTGGTCGCCTTGCTAGTGCTTTCTCGGTCCTTCAGATGGTGGTGGTGATGATCTGCAGCAGCCACAACAGTCACAGCAGTATCAGGCTGAGCCTGAGTACAATCACCATAGTGCCTAGGAGTTTTAGACGCTTGCAGATTATCAGCGGCAGTATCAGTATCAGCAGCAGCAGGAGAAGCAACAGCCTCCCTGGAGGTCCACTAGACTGTCCACTCGCTACACGGCGACTTCTCACCGTGGTGGGCGTGCTCGCATAGAGTCGGATTCCGATGATGATGAGGGCGGACAACAGGCTGGTACTAGTGGCGTTGGTGGTGGTGTTGATTGGGATGACATCCAGGATTCCGACGATGAGTGATTTTTCTTCTCTTCTCTTCTCTTTTTGGCATTTGATGTCACAGGGGGAAAATTAAAGGGGGTCAATCTTTTTTGACGACATCGCTGCTGAGTTTATGTTTTGTCCGAGAGTATTAGTTAGGTTGTGAGTTTGAGAGGTTATCTATGTAATAATTGACTACCTTTTAGACTTATTTCATACTCGGATATGGACATGTGTGGTTATTTCTGTTCCAGCTTGTCATATTTGTGCTAGTAGTTTACTTATATGCCTATTAACTGTTGTTTAAGTTTCTCTGTGATCTGGCTGTTGAAGTCAGATCGGCAGTGCCGAGACCTTATTGTGCATGAATTGTCATTTGCATCATGTTCTATACTGTGACACTATGTTTCTTGCACCCCACTTCAGGCATGGATGCAGGGGGAGGCCCCAATCTCACTAATATGTGGAAGTTGACATCTTATGTAAATTTTGGAAATTCAAATTCCATTCACATATTTAGGGGGAGTTCTCTATATCCATGACGCATAAATCTCAGCTCTATTTACATCTTTTGTAAGCTCTAATTGGGTTGCCATCAACTACCAAAAAGGGGGAGATTGTAAGTGCGATCAAGCCCTAAGTGGGTTTTGGTGTTGATGATCATCAAATTAGAGGTTTAATGAGCTTTGGTGAGTTGATAAGCAGGAAATAGCAAACAAAAGGATGGCATACATGGCTGATGTGTATCCAATTGTTTTCATGATGGTTTCCGACTCAAAGGAGGATTAACTCGATTTTCATTTCGAATTTGAGTTTAGGAATGTCGTACTATAAAGAGGGATTCTAGCACCCACAATCAAATTGTGTTACCAATGCTCAATCTTTGTCAAAGAGATATACCTTCAGCCATCTTTCAAACCCCACAAGTTTCACCCTAATCTAGTTAACCAGTGCTTCTTCCAGCTCGCATTCTGACCGTTGCAGAAAGGCTCTCTCTCTCTCACTCACTCCTCCATTGTTGCTCTCAAGGCTTTCAAGTGGATCTCCCATTCCAGCCACTAAAACTTGAAAGAGAGGGCAACAAAACTCGATTAGAGAGCAGATCCATTGATTCCCAAAGTCTTAAGAGCATTGGTTCACGTCTGGCCGGAGGTTCTAGAGTTTATTACTCTTGGAGCTTGCTCCTAGCCGGCTAGGCGTCGCCCTTGAGCTTGCCATCGGTTGTGGCAGCCTAGGGATGTTTGTAATCGTATTCTTGAAGCTAAGGAATCACCCCTCATCTCAAGAGTTAGCTCTCTTGACTTGAGAACGAGGAAAAGGGCAAACCTAAGTGGTGAGCTTGAGCCTTGGTGGCATACCTCAACAACGTGGAGTAGGTTAACCTTTATGGTGAACTGAACCACGGGATAAATCATTGTGTCACCTTGTGCTTTAGTTTATTTCCCTATTGTGAAGTGATTCTAGGGTTTGAGCTCATACTTGTGCTTCTAGTTTCTGTTATACTTGTGAACTGTATAATCTTGTAGAAAGTTTACTCTCTCTGTGTGTGACATTCTGTCTCACACTCGCGCAACACGTTTTCATTCCTATCTAGATCGGCAGTGCTGACCAAAGGATCGGCAGTGCCAATCAGGCTACTAATCGAATTAGTTTTTGAGTTTTGACAGGCCTATTCAACCCCTCCTTCTAGGCCTCCAGAGATCCTACATATCCTTTCTTGCCCCCTTCTTGTTCCTGTGCATACAATTTATCCTTCTCGGTGATAGGGAGTCAAATTGACTTAACAAACACTGCCCATTCAGGGTATATCCCATCAGTAAGAAAATACCCAATGTTGTGTTGATTTCCATTTACCATGTACTGGACTCTAGGAGCTTGTCCTTTCAGCTCTTTGATGAAAACAGTGGACTGGTTTAATACATTAATATCATTGTTAGATCCAGCTGCTCCAAAGAACGCATGCCAAATCCAAAGATCATGTGATGCCACAGCTTCAAGAATCAGCGTCGGCACTTTCTGATCACCCCTAGTAAACTGACCCTTTCATGCAACTGGGCATCTTTCCCATTGTCAATGCATGTAGTCAATGCTGCCAAACATTCCAGGAAAACCTCTTTTCTCACCAAGTTTGAGTAGACGTTCAGTATCTTCGATAGTTGGGCGCCTCAGATATCTCTCACCAAATAGTTCTCTAACACCTTTGACAAAATTCTTCAACACCTCTATTGCGGTAGTCTCTCCGATCTTCAAGTATTTATCTAGTTCGTCTGCAGAACTACAAGTAACCAATTGGCGAATAGCTGCAGTGCACTTCTATAGTGGACTGAGCCCTTGCCGATTAGTAGCATCGGCCCTTTGAGTAAAATAAGGAGACCATTGGCCCAAGGCATCAACGATGCATAGAAAAAGTGGCCTAGACATACGAAACCTTCGGCGGAACATTTTGGAATTGTAAAGAGGATTATCTGAGAAATAATCATTCACTAGTGTTTGATGAGCTTCCTCTCATGGCCTTTTGATGTGCTTCCTGGGATTGGATCGGTGGTCAGAAGCCTCTTTATGAAGACCTTCAATGGTGGACTGTATGACCCTCATGGCTTCACTGAGAACGTCATCTATGATCTGACCCTGATTGAGGAACTCATCCAACAAATTCAAAGGTTTTTGACTTCCATCAGGGTTGTCATTTTCCTCAGACATCTTTGCATAAGATAGAGTAGAAAAGGTGAGGAGGAGATCATTTGATGCATACGAAAATTAAAATAGTGTTTGAATCAAACATGGTCACCTCAATGAACACCTAGATGAGGAAGAGAGGGTGCCCTCGAGCTCCACCAGGAAGAGAGAAGGCCTTCGAACTCCACCAGGAAAAGAGAAGGCCTTCGTGTGGTTTTATAGGAAAAGACAGTTGAAAGGATCAAGATGCCCAAGAGGGGGGAGAATTGGGCTTTTCTAAAACTTTAGCACAAATTAAAACCTATCAAGCCCAATTAACCCCTTGTGCCTAGAAGTGTGTTTCTCTAAACTCTAATGCACAAAAGACTATCACTATGCCATTTCTACTCTAGCAAAGCAATTCAGGTATGAATGAACAACAAGTAAATTGCGGAATTGAATTGCTCAAATGTAAATGCGTAAGTACAGAGAGTAGAGATGACACGACGATCTTTTTCCCGAGGTATCGAGGTGTCGGCACACCCCCTAGTCCTCGTTGGAGCACCCGCGCAAGGGTATCGCTCCCCCTTGATCCGCACAAGGATCAAGTGCTCACTATGAGCAGATTCTTCGCCACTCCGGTCCGGTGAATCGCTCACTACCAGTCACAAGCCTCCTTGGGTCATCCACAAGCCTCCGGATGATCACCAAGCTTCACGATCACCACCAAGCCGTCTAGGTGATGTCGATCACCAAGAGTAACAAGCTAGAACTCTCACTTGACCAAGACAAGGCCAAAGAGATGGATGGATGCACACTTGCTACTCAATTCTCACTAGGAGGTCACTAATTCTCTCAATTAGCAATTCTCTCAACCTCACTAGGGCTCTTGCTCTTTCTCACACTCACAATATGTTTCTCAGCAGAGGAAAGTGGCAAGAACACTCTAATGGAGGAGGGGGAGGAGTATAAATACTCCCCCAACCGGCCATCCAATAGAGCACTGAACAGGGCATTTTTGGGGGCATCGGACGCGCCGATGCCCTCGACCCAACGGTCAACTGTACCTTCTGTCAGACTGATTAAAGTGACATCGAACGTTGGGCAGCGTCTGATGCCATCGCACAGGACGCGTCCAATGCGATTCTGACCTCTCTGGAACCTCTCTTCATGGACATCAAACGCTGGCCCTCAGCGTCCGATGCATGCCTAAGTTCACTCGTAGGTGAACAGTGGCACGAGCGTGTCTGATGTGACAACATCAGAGAGTCCGATGCCACGCACCAGACAGATCCAAGTCTAGTGGGCATCAGACGCGCGTCCGATGCCCACCAGGCCAGCGTCTGATGCCTGTTTCACAGGCAAAACTAACTCGGATCGCGACGCGGCTTTAACGACTTTTCATCCTTACGACATAAAGGCTCTCTCAAAGCTACCTAGGGCTATAAAATAACAAGTGTGCACCACACCTACCTCAATAGACTCATCTAGGTCAAGCTACTGATTCACGCTCCCATTTATAGTACGGCCAAAGGAAAAACAAAGACCTAAGACTACCTAAGTGTCCTCCAACACCATATGACACTTAGCCTAGTCTACCACCGTCTTCGTCGTCCGTCCTTTGAAAACTGAAACGATTTCCATCGCTAGGGGACATGAACTCCATATGCCCGTATCGTCGCCATTACCGTGACCTAACTCATCCCTGTTTCTGCAAAACACACGTTAGTCACAGTAATCTTGTGTTTCATCCAATCACCGAAACCCATTAGGGGCCAAAATGCGTTTAACAGTGCTGCAACATTCACACTAGAAACTGCCATTCACACTAGAATGTGACTTGTGCTGCAGCAGTCGCACTAGAAACTGCAATTCACACTAGAATGTGACTTGTGCTGCAGCATTCACACTAGAAACTGCCATTCACACTAGAATGTGATTTGTGCAACATTCACACTAGAAACTGTCATTCACACTATAATATGATTTGTGCAGCATTCACACTAGTAAATATATATTAACTAGTATATATTGACTAATATATATTCACATTACAATGTTGTAGCCTTCCATGCATTTCAGTTCAGATTTTACTAATAAATATTTCAGATTTCAGTTCACAAAAACTAACATTAGTCCGCAAATAGCTTTTCTTCTAACTTGTGTATTGCCCTCCCATGGTTAGCCTTTTGACCATCAGACATGTTGCTTGTATCTTTATTCAACAGGGTATTGTAGACTTGAAACATCTTTGCTTCTTTTTCCTCCTTTGCTGCCTTCAAATTTGCATTTGCTATCTCAATTTGTGCTTCGGTGGCCTTTTGTAGCTCCATCTTCCGATCATCCTGGACCTTGACAATTTTTTCAACAGTGTCTCCAAGGATGACAATTCCATCCAACAGTTTTGCCTTCTTGTGCTTTCCATTGCACTCAGCCTTTGCACTGTCCCTACCAATGGGACGCATTTGTTCTTCTGGAATGTCAGCTACTTCAGTCTTGTCTTTCTCTGTCTCAAACAATGCACACCATTTGGCCTCTTCTTTTAGTATCTTCCACCAATGCACCAATGTAAAAGGCTTTCCAAACCTGTTTATATACATCTCATGTGCCTCTTTCTCCAACATGTCATCCGAATATCCACTTGTATGCATTTGAGTTACCTTCTGCCAGTAGTCATTGAAATCACCGATCGATGACTTGAGGCGTCACCAGTGAACCTTCAATTGGTTGACTTCTCTTCTACGCTTCTCATCCCCTTTCTTGTTAAACATCTCAGTGACTTCCTTCTAAAATGTATCACCTTTCTTGTCATTCCCATGGATTGGGTCTTTAGAAGCATTCAACCAAGCACTGGCCTACAAAATAGTTGAAGTGTGAGCACTCAACCAAGTACAATACCAAACAATGACCTACAAAATATAAATCTGATCAGTGATTACCAGTCTTTCTTCCTCTTCATGAGTCCAATATCTTTTCTGGTTGCTCTTTGCTGCCCTATTTCCATTATTGTTTTCATCTTCATCGATCAGAACTGTATTGTTAGTTGAATTGTCTTGTTTCGTAGCTTGGGTTGCTGGTGTTCTATAGGAACTTGGTGTTGGTGGAGACATCGGGTTGATGGACATACTCTGACCAACCAAATGAAAATTTCCACCTTGTTGTTGTGGCTGCGGCATATAGTTTTGTTAAATCAAATTCAAAAACCCTCCTGGAGGATATACCCTGAAATATTCAAGTAAACAGAAAAAGATTATCACTGAAGTATCAAATCACTTCAACTACTTACAGTATAAAATGAACTACACAACATTATCTAGAAATAAGTATCAAACGAACTACACAACATCATGGATTTGCACAGACTAACCTATTTTTGCACAGATTGAAATCGATTAACTAATTGCATAGATCTGGATGAACACATACCATGGATTTGGGGCGTCCTGGTTTCCATGTTGAGATGCAAAATTTGGGAGCATGGACCCCCATCCTGCTCCTTGTTGTGGCCATAGCGGGATGGTGGATGTCGTTGCAGAAGGGGACGAACTAGGCACATCAGAGGCAGCAGTCCACGCGGCTGAGGATTTAGCCGGAACAACAGGCGTGGTAGGCGGCGCATCTGAGGAGGAAATCGTCGGCGGCGGCGGAGGAATAGGTGGCGACGCTGACGACGAACTTGGAGGTGGTGATGGCACCGGAATGGAGGGCCTCTTCAGTCCAACGTAGGGTTGGCGCGGCTTCCCTCCTCTGCCGGATTCGCGTCGCCTGGGAGAGGTTGCCCGCGACGGATCCATGGCGACACGCGGACATGGCGGCCACAATGCGATGAGGAACGGTGGACGGAGGCTTGACGGCGGATGGCAGACGGACGTACGGGCAGACGGCGGATAGGCTCCTCCTCGCCGCCCCGCAATCTCCAGCATCTCCGGCCTCCGGCGTCGATGAACTGGATCTGTGTGCGAGCGCCGTCGGAGGGAGGGGGAGGAAAGGAGTGGAGCACGGGCGAGATGAGGTGGGGTGCCGCGCGGGAAGATTGCTGCGTCGCGCGGGAGGTTGGCGAAGGGGCTTCACCTGCGCACCGGATCTGGGAGGATGAAACGATGAGCCTCAATGCGAGTTTCACCCCGTTTCCAAGAGCTCGGAAACAGCGCTATCGCGTTTCAGCATGGTGAAACGATTTCTTTCTCTCACCTACCCATTTCATGCAAACATTCTATTTTTGCTGACATGACACTATTGGGGTAGAGGCAGCGAGCTTGCCCTCCTCCTTGTAAAAGGCCCGACGCCTGACAGGTCCAAGGACCTCCTTGTAAATACATGAACTATGAGGGGTGAGGGGAAAGAATATTCTTTCCACCGCCCTTATAAATAAAGGCTAAGGGGCTCCCGGTAGGGGGGGCGCGGGGCGTGGCTTTTCTCTCCTTTTTCCTCCTGTGTGAGACGAGTCTGGCTCACCATCACCTTCGGTGGGGGTTTGAGCGAAAGACCCTATCTCAACAGTTGGCGCCGACCGTGGGGATCGAAAAATTATATATTTGTCCAACGAGGTGACCCTTGCAACAAGGTACACTAAGTCCGAAGCTCGTAGGGGGCGAAGGTGCAAGGGAAGATCCGTGGGTCAAGCAACGAAGCACTTTGGGAAGATCCGAGGGTTATGCAGTGAAACACCGTTTTGGTACTCGCGAAGGTTTCTCGAGAATACCTTACAGAAAGGTAGAGTCCAGCTGGGTCCAGCCCACGTCTGAAGTCCCTGCGGCAGCTATGAGGGCGCTCGCGTTCGCGTTCTGAACCAACCAAAGAACAAGCGCGCGAAGGTCGATCTTTATGTCAAGTCGCGAAGGTCAGCAGCTACCCAACGAAGGCCTTTCCACTCGAAGGTCAGCAACGCCTGATGATTCCGCAGCCAACAAGAATTGCCTCCAGCAACAGAACACTTGCAAGCTATTGGTCCTTGACCGTGCATATTCATGGAATCACGCTACAGTGAGCTACGAAGCCGTGCTATCTTTTCCTTCCGCCAATCATTTTTTCCAAAGATAAGTCGCTCAATGCCTTCTCGCTAAAATTGTGCAAGCGCGTCAAAGCACACGTATATTGTACGCTAGAGTTTTTTTTTTTCTCCCACCTTACACGTTCAAATATGCATAATCTCAGAATACTTGTCTCAGCTTTTCACAAGTTTTTTATAGAGTAACTCTCGATAAAGCTTCGTGAAGGTCCAGAAGCCCCACCCGAAGCTGCTCCCACCGAAAATTTTCTCCCTGCGACCTGGGACTGGCTCCACAAGTTCAGCAGTTAACGCAGGCCGAAGCTTCATCCGACAAGTCAAATTGGATAGAAAGTCAAATACTAGATGCACAAGAAAGGCACCAGTTGATCTCGTGCACCCTCGTACCTCAAGCGAAGGTCAACCTACCTGAGGGCTGAAGGTCCACCGAGGGCCCGTGCGAGAGTCCACTACGTGTCGAGCATGAACCTGCAAGGCCAGCCCGATCGATGCTCCTAGCCCATACTAACGCTTTGGTACGTAACCAACTGGACACTTTTGTTGTTTAAAAAGAAAAAAGAAAAAAAAGAAAAAAGGAAAAAGGAAAAAAGTGGGACACCTTTGTAGTTATACATCCATAAAGTAATCTTACTCAGAGTCCATGCACAATGCATATATACGTCTGTAGCATTATTTGTCGTCTTTGGGATCTAAAATGCTTTTCTCACAAATGATCAATGTTTGGCCAAAGGACTAACTATATTTTTCAGGAACGAAACTTCCATGTAAGTATCTCTCAACTATTGATAACCTTCAGCTATATTTTCCCCCATCAAAAACGAAGAAAAGAGGAAGAAGGAGAAAGTTAAAGTTTTTTTTCCAACTAATGTTTTATCTTCACTGATGCATGCGTGCACCGCTAACACCTTCGCTTGCGAGGCTAGGCCTATCCCATTCCTGCAGGTCAGGTCCACGATGCCCTTCATCACGCAAGGGCCCCAAACAGCCTGAGACCCAGATAAGTATCTGACAACTATTTCAATAAAGTGATATCTTGTGGTCCGCAACATGTTTGCACACTTGCTTACCTCTCGGACCAACTTTGTCGTTACATCTTTTGCTCTACTAGCATGACCTCATATATGTCATTTGTCGGATCAAATGAATCATCATAGCTTATGTATCAACTAAGTTTTTCATCACCTTACCTGTCTAACTCAATTAAACTGTGCCCAAAGCGCAAGTGTCATGTATTGTCAAATTAAACCTATATTGTGCAAGCATGCAGGATGCTAACACCTTTTGAGTACGATCATACCCGCTCAAACTAATCTTTATTAGAACTATCCCTATGCTCTGTTTACCCTCGCTGCAAAGACTTCACCCGACGGCCTCCGGCGCATATGCAATACTCTCGGTCACTAGCATGCAACTCCCTCGAGGCGGTAACACACCCCTGCTGCTACAACGTTTCAATTTTTGCCCAAGCTGCTTTGCTCGCGATGGCTTTTGCAGCAAACAAGCGAAGGTTTACCTCGTGTGTCTAGTGCACGCACCAACTTCCGGTGCTTTGGAGCCATCCTCAACCTACCGGCCTAGTCGAAGGAACAGGCCTCATCCGCCCCAGCCAAGTTTTCAGACCCGAGCGAGCCTTACACGAATCCCAGGGAAGCCAAGCCAAAACGTGATGCATGCCATGGCTGGCACCAGCAAGTAGCGAGAAGTGATACGATGCCCAGCTTTACTGATTCATACCACGATTGACCCTAAACGCGGATGCGGGCAACCGCCCGAGCCGTCGGCTGCGTGTCCATGACTGACCTCATCCCGACTCGCCCTCGCATGCGCCCGTGACCCATGGTCTGCCTCTTGTCATCGAGCACGAACGACGCCGCTACTTCCCGGGCGGTCATGGCCCACAAGCGGCGAACAAGTGCGAGGGTCCGTCAGTCCAGACCCATGCGAAGCTAGCCGTTTTAGTCCACGAGGGTCCATACTCGCGAACTAGAAAACCTTTGTCCGGCCCGCTTGCTCCAATGTCATCCACTTGGAACACTTTCGCCCACCCAGCCAGCACCTCCGCTGACCATATACGGAACCACTACAAACGTCCCAACTAGCAAATCTCATGCGAGCTACTTTATCAGACCTCCACTGTCAGTGCTTGTCGAGGTCCTTCGAGCGAAGATCCGTCTATGGCGGTAATAAACCAGCTTCTTATACAATCCATGGTTGGCCTCTTCGTAGCGCCACCTGCTACGATCCATGGTTGGGCCCTTCGTAGCTCCCACTCGTGAGTGCACTCTGGGTTAGCCTCTGCGAAGGCGCAACACCTTGCGGACGCGCGTCAAACGAAGTTTTAACGCGAAGGTCTGCGCTGAACGACGCCGCAACACCATCAACCTTCGCCGGATGTGATTGAAGAGGACCATGCGACGAACCCCCCGACCTCTGTGCGAAGGTTTACGCCAAGCGAACACACGTCAACAACACAGGACCGTGAGCGATCCATCTAGCTCCCTGACCAGTGAAGGCGAAGGTTCAACGACCCCGGAAGTCCGTTCAAAAATTAGTACATGTGTCCACCTTCACCTGAAAAAACCATGAGCTTGTTAATCTTTTATTTCTCATCAAATTCATTGGACTTATGCGTGCTAATATATTTGCTTGTGGATTGATGGCGAACCTACCGTATTTACAATGTTAAAGATTCATGCTTTCCCCGGTGAGTTGTTTCATTCATCACAATTTAAAACCTTCACGGCACAACTGTGTACCAATAAATACGATCTTGCTATACCCTCGCTCCATGCTTCTTTTTATATCATACGACGCTCTACTTGACTTTTCTATCTCTGATGTATAGAACCAAAAAAGGGATGTCACAAATATACTTTCGTGCTAACATGTTCCGTCCTTTACAAGGACATTGAACCTCCCTTTCATTCAGGTCTTTACACCTCATCCAAGGTAACAAATTTTTAAACACCCGAAGCTTGCCACACTCACTCAGATAGTATACCGTATTTGTCAGATTGACCATACCCTCGGTTATCTCGCGCTTTAGTCTTCTTGTCCTATATATGAAAAATTCTATGCTCTAAGCTACTTTGTAGGATTACAACTTTCTTAATATTTCTAAACTTGTATAGTTGTATGTGAATTCAAACTCTTGAAATATCTATTTAGACTAATCCGCAACAATCAAATATTTTCCAGATCCAATTAATTTTGCAGGGATCGGACCACCCGTTCCGAGTCTCTCATATATTTGTACCATGCTCTATATTTTCAATCAAGATCTGTATAAGCATAATAACATCGTGGGTTGTTTTCCACAATTATGTCCAAGCTTCGTATGCTCATGAGACAAAAAAATATCTTGCTATATTTGTGCTTTAACCCCTTCACTTGCAGGACGAAGGTAATATACATTTTTAAAGATTCAACCAACAAGCCATGTAAGCCAATTGTCAGTGGTAAAATTAAACGAGGAACGACTCGGCTGCTCTAGCAACCCTCTTCGTCGACATTTAGCCTGGAGCAACCTTCGGTCCATGCCTGGTCCAAGGCATTCTCATTGGCCGCCAGTCCAAGCAGCATCTACGTTCTGTGGCCACGAGCTGTAAATTGGCCACCTGCCGACCCTCACCAATGCTTTGGACTAACTATCTTTTTCAGGAACAAAACTTCCACGTTTGTACATTCTCCGGTTATCAACAACGTGAGTATATTCTCGCCTAGTCAAATTAACCCCAATTAGAACTATCCCTATGCTCAATTGCAGGTTTCCATCCTCCATAAGGTAACATTCTCCCGCATACTTCTCAATACCATCGTCCATAAATTTAAGACAAGTTGATAATAAAGCTAACTCTCTTCTTGTAAGACAATGAATTTCTGTATTGCAGATCTCTATGCTGCACTTGAGGTAGTGAATTCCTACCGCACAAAACCAACTAGAATGGATATCATATCTCATCTATTGGGACAACTACCCCTTGGCTAAATCTTGGACTTTCACTCCCCATGTGCGAAGGTCTCATATCACAAACTACCTTACAGGATCCCACTTCTTGCAACACTTCAAAACTCTTATGCGACAAAACAAAATATCAAAACATTCATACAGGACAACCTCAAATATGTGAAGCCCCTCTCATTAATAATTGACTTTGCAGGGATCAAATTATTTGTTTGGGCATGTGCCTTAAATGTCACATTTTTTGCTACGGAAATGCACAGCTTATTGCGGATACATGGGTGTAGTCCGAAGGCTCTGAGTGATGAGTAATTGTCAACGGGGATGATGCGCATGTTCTTTGGCTTGTGTTGTGCAGGTGTCGAGCACGGAGACAGTGATCGAGGGTAGGTGAAGGTCAAGTTGAGACGTGCTGTGCTGACGGACCGGGTGCGGTGAAGGATGGGCGTGCCGTGCGGCGGACGTGTCATGCCAATGTACCGAGCGGTGAAGGGCAGACGTGAGGCTTGGACTGAGGGACCGGAGTACCTGAGGATCAGCTGTGGAAGCTGGCAGCCTGTGACGACGACAAGCAAAGAAGTGCGGACATGTGTTGCTCAGGTCCAGGACCTGGGAACACGTGTCGGTGGATGGGGTGCACGGGAGATGCATCCCCTCTACAGCTCCGGTTTGTTGGTTGAGCCAGGGAAAAACCAACGGGTGGATGGTTTCCGAGTTTGGGCCTCAAAACTCGGGTGCACGGTTTCCAGGTTGAGCCTCAAAACCTGGGCTGGACGGTTTCCAGGTTGAGCCTCAAAACCTGGGCTGGATGGTTTCCGAGTTTGGCCTCAAAACTTGGGCAGTGGCTGGTTTCCCGGTTTGGGCCACAAAACCGGGGGTACAGAGCAAAGGCGGCACGTGGCGGCAATCGGAAGGTTGCGCGGAGGCAACGCGAACGAGTTGTGCGGACGTGGCCGTCGGATACACCTACCACTTGAGTTAGTCCAGTTTAGCCTTAGGGTTTGGCTGGCTTGCTCTGTACTTAGAGTAGAGAGGGGTAGAGTAGGAAATAGACTTAGGCTAGTTGTAGTATAAATAGAGGGAGACACCCTCCTCCCTTGGTATCTCAGTTAGTTGCTTTTGTTCTTAGGGTTTTTCTGCTCTCCCATTCCCTGCTGTAGCTAGTTGAGATCCACAGAAGTACTTGTTCTGTGTTCTGTTGTTTCAAGGAAGTGAGGCCGTATCCTCACCCTTCCTGAGCTGATACATGTTGTGCACTGTGTTCGTTGGCTGAGTCTCGCGATTGGCTTGTGTAGTGCACTGTATTCGTTGCGTTCTTTGGCTCTGCTCGATTTTCCTGTCGCTCGATCTCTCTCTCCAGTGCGTCTTTGCGAAATCCATTTGAATCAGTTTGTTCGTATCATTGAGGAGGTCATTTCGACCAAAGGAATTTATCTAACTCCTCATGATCGAATAGATCGGGACGATTTCGTTTTCGTGGCACTTTTTCGTTCATCCACTTTCCCTTTTTGATTTCCCCGTGTTCTTGGTTGTTCTGAGAAGATGATTTCCTGGGGATAGTCTCCTAACTACCCTGTGATCTTCTTCTCCAAATTTGGAAACTTGGGATTGTGCCTTGGTCGAGTTTTGGAGGGATTTGCTTTTCGAAAGAACGCGTCCAGATCCGAGCTTCTGCGGGAGCAGTTCGCAGCAGGCTCGGGTGTCGAACCGTACCGAGACTATTTTTACGGTGACTCTCGAGTAAGCCGAGACCACCCTCGGGCGAGGCGGAACTTTTCCCGAGGCCTCTTGAGCCTCGGACGAATCGGAACTTTTCCGAGGTCCCCTCAGCCTCAGGCGAGTCGGAGTTTTGCTCCGAGGCCGCTCTCGAGCCTCCAGCCTCGGGCGAGACGGAGTTTTGATCCGAGGCCTCTCTCTCGGGTCTCAGCCTCGGGCGAATCGCTATTTTGGCCTGAGCCCTTTCCAGAGCCTCGGGCGAATCGGAGTTTAGCCCCGAGGCCTCGTTGGCTCAGTTCTCCGCCAGTTTCTTCGAACTTTCTGGTCAGTGGTGCCTCGCTGTGATCTCAGGGATCATCCACCCTCTTCCAAGGGTCGTGGGCATCACGGTTTTGTTTGGAGTTTTGGGGGTTGCTTTTATTGGGACAGAGGCCTTATTTTCTGTGAAGAAATTTTTGAGGCTCCCATTCACCCCCCCTCTGGTCGCCTGGTTTTGACTCTTTCGGTCCTTCACTTATCTTCGCACTAATTTAGTATAAGTATTTGTCATAAATGCATCAAGCATGCACATTCATCATACCATCACATCGCATTTTCATGGTGCATACCAAACCTCACTTCGAACTCCGAAAAACAAAGGAGACGAAGAGGGAGGTCACAAACTTTCACAACCAAACCTCACTTCGCCCTCCAAAAGACAACGGAGGACGAAGAGGGAGGTCCAAATTGAGTACCCTCGCAAAGAAACACGTGAAGAGTTCAAATCTTATGATTCCTCGTTATGTGAAAATAACTTTGTTTTGCAGAGCTACTCGCTTGCACACAACTTCCACAATGCAAAAGCAAGTCGAATGTTTCCCTCGGAAATCTTATCGACTTTACATTGGTTACGGAGATTCCCTTGTAGGTCTTCAACTTGTCTACAAGGGAAACCCCCTAAAAAAAGAGCTACGACTTCATCAACTGCACCCACACTGACCTCTACGACAAGGGTTCACCTCCGACCTCGGTGACATCAACAACACCCTCGCCGACTCCACGGCAAGGGGCTCGCCTCCGACCTCGGCAACATCAGTTGCACTCTCGCCGACTCAACGGCAAGGGGCTCGCCTCCGACCTCGGCGACATCAGCAACACCCTCACCGTCCGACCTCGGCGACATCAGCAACACCCTCGCCGACTCCACGGCAAGGGGCTCGCCCCCGACCTCGGCGACATCAGCAACACCCTCGCCGACTCCACGGCAAGGGGCTCGCCCCCGACCTCGGCGACATCAGCAACACCCTCGCCGACTCCACGGCAAGGGGCTCGCCTCCGACCTCGGCGACATCAGCAACACCCTCGCTGACTCCACGGCAAGGGGCTCGCCTCCGACCTCAGCAACATCAGCTGCACCCTCGCCAACTCAACGGCAAGGGGCTCGCCTCCGACCTCGGCAACATCAGCTGCACCCTCGCCAACTCAACGGCTAGGGGCTCGCCTCCGACCTCGGCGACATCAGCAACACCCTCGCCGACTCAACGACAAGGGGCTCGCCTCCGACCTCGGCGACATCAGCAACACCCTCGCCGACTCCACGGCAAGGGGCTCGCCTCCGACCTCGGCGACATCAGCAACACCCTCGCCGACTCAACGGCAAGGGGCTCGCCTCCGACCTCGGCGACATCAGCAACACCCTCGCCGACTCCACAACAAGGGGCTCGCCTCCGACCTCGGCGACATCAGCAACACCCTCGCCGACTCCACGGCAAGGGGCTCGCCTCCGACCTCGGCAACATCAGTTGCACCCTCGCCAACTCAACGGCAAGGGGCTCGCCTCCGACCTCGGCGACATCAGCAACACCCTCGCCGACTCCACGGCAAGGGGCTCGCCTCCGACCTCGACGACATCAGCAACACCCTTGCCGATTCCACAGCAAGGGGCTCGGCATCGACCTCGGCGACGTCAACGACACCTTAGCCAACCGCGACAAAGGGCTCATCAACATCTTTGTCAACTAGGCACAAGTCCTCTGCTTGCTCATAAGCAACAGCCAAGAGGGGCTAGGGAGTGCATTAAGGGGGGCGCGTCAACCCAGAGAACATGTCTTGGCCGTTGCCCATGAGCTGAAAGGGCCAGGCCTCGCTAACTGCAACAAATGCTATATCAACATCCGCCTCGACAAATGCATTGTCATCAACCCGGCCTCAGTGGGAACTACCGGCGTCTAACCACATCCGGCAACCACGACCGCCCGGTTGGATGCCTCTGCTGCTATGACTACTTCTGTTACAGATAGTTGCTCCCTACAAGGAAAAGTCCCTCGCTGAAGCTAAGTCTAACGAGGGCTGGGTCACCGAGCTCCGCATTTCACAAGTCATTGTCATTATCAAGGCTTCCGACCTTCGTGTGAAATTGATTGCTGCTCTAGGGACACCGGTCGAAGCTTGGGATAGACTAGGGAATTGTAATACCGGGCCTTTTTCCTGTACTTTAGCAACTAGTTTTTGTTGTGCCTGCCAAAACCTAGTGGCTAAGGGGCTACTGTTGGGGGTAGAGGCAGCGAGCTTGCTCTCCTCCTTGTAAAAGGCCCGACGCCTGACAGGTCCAAGGACCTCCTTGTAAATACATGAACTATGAGGGGTGAGGGGGAAGAATATTCTTTCCACCGCCCTTATAAATAAGGGAGAATTGGCCCTGGGACATTCTGAAAGGCCTAAATTGGCCGGTGCACACATCCAATTTCAATATTTGCCAGAAGACACTATGGTTTCGTGTAATTGGGCCAATAGACATCGACCCTCATCCAATTTTTTTATAAAATAGATATAAAATTATATAAGTGCCAAAAAATTATAATATAATTTTTTTGACACTGTACATGATAAGAACTACATACTAAAAATATTATTTTGCGCTGAAATGATCATTTTGCCCCCACTTCATAAATAAACAAAGATAATCATGATTAATTAGTTAATTTATTTGTAATATATTAAAAATACTGACAAAATCACAGAATGCATACATCACCAAATCTTGTCTATCATAAAAATATCATATCAAAATAACAAAGTTTAATATATCAATTAAGCTCCACAAGAGATAAATCTATAATTCAGTCATGCTAAATATGTCACTATAAACTTTATTATTTTGAGCTAATATTTTTAGCATTGTCAAGATTTGTTGATGTACGCATTCTATGATTTGTCCCAAGATTTGTAGTGACCTACAATCATATAAGCAAATTAACCATGATTATCTTTGTTTATTTATGAAGTGGGGGCAAAATGATCATTTCAGCGCAAAATAATATTTTTAGTATGTAGTTCTTATCATGTAGAGTGTCGAAAAAATTATATTATAATTTTTTGGCACTTATATAATTTTATATCTATTTTATAAAAATATTGGATGAGGGTCGATGTCTATTGGCCCAATTACACGAAACCATAGTATCTTCTGGCAAATATTGAAAGTGGATGTGTGCACCGGCCAATATAGGCCTTTCGGAATGTCCCAGGGCCAATTCTCCCTATAAATAAAGGCTAAGGGGCTCCCGGTAGGGGGGCGCGGGGCGTGGCTTTTCTCTCCTTTTTCCTCCTGTGTGAGACGAGTCTGGCTCACCATCACCTTCGGTGGGGGTTTGAGCGAAAGACCCTATCTCAACAGACACCCTAATAAATGTGCATGACACTCCCATGAAACCCCCATTGTGACTAGCCTTATCTGTAAGGAATGTAGCAGTTGCGGCGGGGCATGGTCGTAGGACGTCAGTACATACTGCTATTAGTGTCAAAATGGCACACATTAAAATTAAACGGGTCCCATGAAACCCCCATTGGCACACTATGGTTAATTAGATCAGTCTCAATGTAATGTATAGTTTCATCTCCTGATTTTTAAAACAAATGAAATCAAAATAGAAAAAGGCTACTTAACCCCCCACCTATTAAGGGTTGTCTACTTAACCCCCAATCTATGAAACCGTCTGTTTTACCCCTGAATTTTATAAAATTAGTCAAATTACCCACTCATGCGGTTTTAGACGGTGGTTTTGCTACAGTAATAACGGTTTTGGTTTTTTTATTTATTTTGGCTGAACCTTTGAGAAATCATAGTAAATCACATAAAAATCATAAAATGGAAAATTCAATTTTGTTGGACTCCACATGAGTATAAAATTTTTACTGTAGTTCAATCATACAATAACTAGGTGACCATAAAAATTTCACCATAAATGGACCATAGAAACTACAGTCATTAATTGTTCCAATTAATTTTAGAAAAGAACAGATTTAAATCTACAACAAAAACTTTATACTAAAGCATATCATATTATATATTCATTGCGTAGATCTACTCATGTAGAGTCCAACAAAATTGGATTTTCTATTTTATAATTTTTCTATGATTTACTATGATTTTTCAAAGATTCAACCAAAATAAATAAAAAAGAAAAAACCAAAACCATTTTCATTGTAGCAAAACCACCATCCAAAACCGTTTGAGGGGGTAATTGGACCGGTTTTGTAAAGTTCAGACGGTAAAACAGACGGTTTCATAGGTTAGGGGGTGAAGTAGACAACCCTTAATAAGTGGGAGTAGACTTTTTCCAAATCATAACCCAGTTTTCTCGTGGTCTGATGGTCCCCTTTTCTCTCTTCTTTTTCTTTCTCGAGCCGCGCGTGTTGCACGGGATGAAACACAATGACGCTTTAAATAGAGATTTCACTAAGATTTCATCGTTTTGAAAACAACGCTCAAACGTTTCGTGAAGATGAAACGTTTTTCTTCTCTCTCCTCCCAGTTTCTGCAAAAAGCTGATGTGACACCATATTTAATGTGCATGAAACTCCTCGCGAAACCCCGTTGAAACTGGCCTTAACATGCATCTCTGCAAGCTCAACAAAATTTCTCTGCTTGTCTCGCAATCAGTGATCAGAAATCATAATGAACCTCTCTAGAAGCTAAAGACGGCCAGTCATATAGATACTTTCTTTGTTCAGAAAAAACATACAATTTTTAGCACAATGTCACGTTTCAGTATTTTAAGTTTAAAGTTTAAATAATTATAGATAAAAATATATTAATAGTTATAGTATCAAATAAATATCATTAGATTAATTATGAAATGTATTTTTATAATAAATTTATTTAATACTATTTGCTAGAAAGGTGGTCAAATGTGAAGTATTTTTTCTGACACGGAACCTATAGTTATATATGTTTTTTTATGGACAGAGTGAGTAAATCACAACGAACAGGACAACGCAGGCGTTGCTGATGGATACTGTATGCAGTACGTAGGGTCTTCCTTTGCTTCGGTACGGTGTTTAGGCAGTGACAAAGCACGTCTATTGGCTCGCAGTTCTCACCATGTCCACATTAAATTCGATGAAGCCTCCCTCTGTCCATACAGTCTCGGGTTAACGCAAGCAGGCAATGGGATGTCAGATGCATTGGTACTGGCGAATAGACAAGTCACAAATCGGATTGGCATGTAGGAGTACTCTCATTAGCCCAATTTCAATCGTGACTTTCATTTTATTGTTTCGAAGACGGTCATATCATATAATATAAAATAAAATGAAACTTGAATGAAACTCTCCATTGAGAGTGAGAGTTTCATTGTAAAATTTCATAGACATTAAATTTCATGACTTACAAAAAGTTGATATTCGTGCCAAGAGAATTTCATCATTTCTTCTCTCACTTTTTAAATACATCGTCATATCATGACTACGTGACAACCTATTTAATGCAAATGAAACTCCCATTGAGATTGGCCTTAGGGGTTTTATTTGAGTTTCATTTGCATTAAATAGATTGTCACATAAGCATTGTTGATGACATGGCGGTGTATTTAAGAAGTGGGAGAAGAAATGAGTTTCATCTAGATGAAACTTTCTTGGCACGAATACCAACTCTCTATGAGTCATGAAATTTAATGCTTATGAAACTTTACGATGAAACTTTCGCTCTCAATGGTGAGTTTCATTAAGTTTCATTTTATTTCATATGACAAGGCAGTTTTGGAAACAACAAAATGAAATTCACCATTGAGATTGGCCTTATAGAGCTTTTTACCTATATGGCCTTAGAAAATAATGGCAATAATGGCACTTCATTGTATGACCCTTTTTTATTTGAACTTACCTCTATGGCCCTAAAACGAACTTTTATTCCCTTTATGGCCTTCCGTCCATTTCTGCTACTTGACGGTGTTAAGTCAAGGGTAAAAAGACTGTTTTACCCCTAGCATAAAAAATTTACAGTGTTTTATTTTTGTTGTATATTTAGATTAATATTAAACAAATAAATTCACACATGACAATATTTCATATAAAATAAATATTGTTACATATAACCTTATTTATTTAATATTACTCTAAATATACAACAAACAAACAAAATTGTATTTTTTATGCCAAGGGCGTCTTTTTACCCTTGAATTAACACCGTCAAGTGGTGGAAACGGACGGAAGGCCATAGAAGGAATGAAAGTGTCAGTGTTTCGGACCCGGGGGTCTACACCAACGAGTGAATTTGCGTGCGCGTGTTCCCTGATCCGTATGGTGATGCAAAAAGAACACAGGCGATTTATCCTGGTTCGGGCAAGAGAAGGCCCTACGTCCAGCGGGGAGAGGAGTCTGTATTATCTTGCACCCAAGTGCTTGTACAGGGGCGAATACAAGCGTGAGCGAGGAGTGGATGGGGGTGTGAAGATGGAAGCTAGGATCCGAGAGCTAAACCCTGGACTCTGGTCGAGGGCCAGGAGACTTGGGTGCTCGTGTCTGCCTTTTCTCCTTGCCTGCTCGCTTGCCCTAGTCTAAACCCCGGCGTCCTCTTTTATAGACGAAGAGGCACGGGTTACACAGAGCTAGGGCTGTCGTAGACGATGATGTCACTGATGACGTTGGAGGTGACGGTGTCGGTCATGCCGGTGCCGCGGTAGCGACGCTTCTCGTCTTGTGGCGATGTGCCCGGCGACGGGGCTGAAGGACGACGCCCATGCGTCGGTGTGGGCGAAGACGTCGCGTCGGGAGTTGTTGGAGTGCAGACCCATCCCGGGAGGCTTGCGCTCGAGGGCCTGGTCGAAACCTCCACGATGGAACTCGAGGCTAGACGGGAGGGGTCGAGCCCTGGTCCGTACGCGAGACGAGGTGCTGCGTGTACCTCGAGGGGCGTCCTCAGTGAGATACAGTGCATGGTATGGAGCGGCTGCTCCACACGACGCGCCCATTTCTTGGGGAAGGTGGCTGTAGTTTGATTTTACTGGGGTACGGTTAGCTGTGCACTCGTTGTAGCCATGCGGGCTTTGACCGGAGTGGATAGGGCGCAATTAATGCTTCCGGGGTCATACAAGTGGCAGGCATGGGGTAGTCGACTTCCTTCGTGTGGAAGTTTTGGAGATGTATGGCGAGGCTTTTTCCGCTTGACGCGGAGGGAGCGTTAGCCCGAGGCATGGCCCGGATGGCTCGGGCGAGGCGGAGGGTGTCGCGCTAGCCCGAGGCCTAGCTCTAGAGGCTCGGACGAGGTGGAGAAATTGCGCTAGCCCGAGGCCTAGCCCTGGAGGCTCGGGCGAGGCGGAGAAATTGCGCTAGCCCGAGGCCTAGCTCTGGAGCCTCGGGCGAGGCGGAGAAGTTGCGCTAGCCCGAGGCCTAGCTCTGGAGGCTCGGGCGAGGCAGAGGGTATGCCGTCTCGTGGTTCATCTTAGGTTGTTGGGCCGCCCTGGCCCGCTCCCTCTTGATGGGCTTCCGGCCTGGTGGTTTATGAAATGCCGGTTGTGTTTGTTTTTTCTTGAAGCGGAGGTTTTGGGGTACCCCTTTCTTTATATCACCGACAGTAGCCCCCGAGCCTCGGCTCGAGCGCTGGCACTCGAGCCGGGGGTCATGAAATCGGGAGCGTGGGGTATTCCGAGACTCTTTCCGTGGGGGACGCACGAGCGTTCCCCGCGGGGGTAGCCCCCGAGCCCTGGTTGGAGTGTTGACACTCGGGCCAGGGGTGAGAGATCGATTTTGGGGATTTAGTTCTCCTTGTATGTGTCGGGCTCCTTGTATGGCTTGAAACAATTCTTCTGCGAAAGATGGATTGCTGGGCGCAGTCGTCGTGGCTCCGGCGTAGGGGGATACCTTGTTAAGGCTGAAGGCTTAATGCACGCGTTATGCATGATGTCGGGTGTGGTCGATATTCCTGCAAGGTTTTGTCAATTGGAATTGAGTGATGGCTTTTCAACCATAAAAAGGCCTTGAGCCGTTCACCCCTTGGTCAGCCTCGACCCTCTTTTGTCGAGGGGTGCTGGGCGCAATCGAGCCCCTGAGCCTTTACGCAATTCAGGGTTTCGTTGGCTCCAGCGTCCTTCCCATGAGCCCTTTTGATTGGGTGCGAGGTGAGAAGCGTCGTACTACCCCCGGTGGGGCGGAGTCTCGACGTCCTCGGTGAGCTGTTAACGGGGTGATCCAAGTGAGAGCTCATGCCCCGTTCGATAGGGGTTGACTGTGGCCCGGAGGTGATCTCATTAAAGCGAGGCGTGTTGATGCCCGGGTACCAGCCCCGTTCGATGGGGGCTGGCGGCTCGATGCCTCTCCGCGAGGAGATCCCACGACGACCTATTTGCCTCGCCTTGGATACGCGTCAGGGGCCTCGAGATTCCTTTCTCGAGCCTGGCTCTGAGCGAGCTCCCCTTTTGCGTCCCTGGCTCGGTTACTCGAAATCGGTTGTTCGGGCCCCTCGGGGGCCAGCCTTCGTTATCTCGAGATTTTTTATATAGGCCGGGGCCTCTTCGGCTTCTTGTGGAACAATCCTTCACGGAAACGACTTTATTCGCCCGTTGGACGCGTCTTTCTAGGCGGAGGCTGACATGACACGGCGGTCGTGGCAGGCCCGGATAACGGAGGGGTTAGGAAGACATGATGCGTGTGTCTGTTGCGTACCTTTAGGTGTACGCATTGAATGCGGGTTATTTCTCCTCTTACGTCGCGCGGCACATCCGCGGCGCGTCGGCTTTTTTAAGTACGAGAAGCGAGAAGAACCGTTTCTCCTTTCCGCTCTCTGTTTTTCCGTCGTCTTTATCGAGATGTTGAGCACCTGCCTCTGCCCACGAAAGGAGGGGAGAGAGAAGGAGAGAGAAACTTCCCGGGTGCTTCGTCCTACGCGTAGATCCATATTGCTGCAATGGCGACTGTGGTGGTCCCTGCTGACGAGTGGCGTCCGTCGTCGGTGACGACGGAGAGGCTGCAGGAGTTGGTCGACGGGGGGCTTCTCCGCCCCCTCTCCTCTAGGGAGAATCCGGAGTGGATGGCGCCGCCGCCATCAGACCAGGAGCCCAAACCACCGAAGGGCTACGTCGTGAGCTTCTTGAAGTTTCACCGGTTGGGGCTGGGGTCGCCCCCGGGCCGGTTCGTGCGGGCGCTCCTTCATCATTACGGCGTCGAGCTTCACAATCTTTCGCCCAACGTGGTTTCCCAGGCAGCCATCTTCGTAGCAGTCTGCGAGGGGTACCTGAGGATGAAGCCACATTGGGAGTTGTGGCTTCATCTCTTCAGCGGGCATCATTTCAATGCCCCCGGGTGAAAGGACCGTGACGCCTAAGAGGGGGGTGAATTAGGCAACTTAAAACTTCTACTCTAAACTATGGCCTCTAATTTCCACCTAGTCAAAACCTATGTAAGAAAGTAAACTATCTAATGTGCAACTAAGGTTTAGCTAGGTGTGTTTGCTATCTCTACCGCAAAAAGGAGTTACGCTACCTAGTTTCCAAACCTATCAACTAGCATATCAAACTAGGAAAGGTAAAGCACATGAACAAGGTAGCAATGTAAATGCGGAAGCTTAAAGAGTGTGATAGAGATGCAAACTCCCGTCGATGACTCTGGTATTTTTACCGAGGTATCGAGAAGCGCGCAAGCTTCCCCCTAGTCCTCGTTGGAGCCCCTCGCAAGGAATCCCTCGCAAGGGCCAAGCTCCCGGTCGGGTAACTCCGTGGATAGCTCCGGTCCTTCCCCACATGCAAGTGGGTCTCCGGTTAAGCCACTCGTGGCAAAGCCTCTCCCGGATGCTCCCCGTCGTCTACACTATCAAGTTTCCGGCCGAAACACCGCGGGCCTTGTTCCCTTCGGTACACGCAGGCGGCCACACCACAAACGTGGTTGGTGTGATCTCGCAAGACTACAAGCCCTGCCGATGTACAACAACGGTGCGCGCAAGCACCGGTAGACAAGAGGTTTTCAACCTCACTAAACACTAGGCCTAACACCTAGAGCAAGCGCAAAGCAGTGGTCTAACTAGCCTAAGCACTTCGCAAAGCACCTACACTAATCACCTCGTATATCACTTGAGCACTTTGGAGGCCAGAGCAACTAAATATGTGTCTATGCACTTGGTACACTTCCTTGAGCTCCAACCTTACTGATTTGGCCGGCCATGGGGGTATATATAGAGCCCCAAGCAAATAGAGCCGTTAGGCAAAGAGATGGGCTTTTCTGCCATCGACCGGACGCACGTCACGTCCTGACCGGACGCATCCGGTCTCTCACAATGGCTCGTTGGCCAGCTACATAGGCACTAATCGGACTCTGGCATGAGTCCGGTCACAGGTGATCGGACGCGTCCGGTCATGATTTTGTGCCTCTGGAACCTCTCTTTGTTCAATCGGACTCAGCTGAGCTCCAGCGTCGGATCGTCCTCGAAGCGTCCGGTCACGCGGTCGCGCTGAGGAACAGTAGCATCGGTGCGTCCGATCGCAACTGTCGCAGCGTCCGGTCACACGAACGTGGCGCTGCCTGCTGGTGGTGCTGACCGGACGCATCCTGGCCAGCGTCCGGTCACAGCTTGGGCAGCGTCCGGTCACTCCTTTTTCTTCAGTTTCTCGCAGTTTCTTGGGCCGTCTTGGTTCCATTCTTGTGCCTTGGACTTTGCTTAATCTTGAGGGTCTTCTACTGAGCTTCTAATATCTTGCTTGAGGCGTCGATCATCGGATCATCACGTAGCCTTTGTCCAAGTCACATTTGCACCCTATTGGACTACAAAACAAACACTTGCAAACGCATTAGTCCAATTTGGTTGTGTTGTTCATCAAACACCAAAATCCGAAGTTAAATGGTCCGGGGTCCATTTTCCTTACAATCTCCCCCTTTTTGGTGATTGATGACAACACGACCAAAACAAGCAAATAATAGATACATAATTTAAAATCCAATCTACTTGCTAGGATGCAATGCAAAGGCAAGGTCATATGATGTTTTAAAAGATACCAAATTGAAACACATTTATTCTAGCCTATCTTGCCCTTGCCATTGAGTTCCTTTTAGTGGCTTGATGGATTAGTTCTCCCTCTAAGTCCATAACCCACTTCCTCCCTTTCGAACCATTCCCACGAAAATAACCATAGAACTTTTTTTAAAATTTGATTTTGGTTATTTTGTTTGTTTTAGTTTGGGCTTGGTTTTGGTCCCTACACATTCTCCCCCTTTGGAATCAAACACCGAAAAGGAAGACATTAAAGCTCAAGAGAGGAAACATTATATAAGCTAAAACTCCCCCTAAGTATATGCATACATATGATGTATGGCAAAAGCATATGCATAACCGACAAATTAAAGCACAAAAGAGTTTAATCTATATAATGTATGGAGAAAGCATATAAGAGTATCAAACTGGAATCAACATAATGATATCGGTTAGGAATTCCACATGTAGATACCAATTGGATTATCACCATACATGATGCTTGTCTCCGAGAACTCCATTTTCCTTGCAATGAGACTACTACACACATGATAATCTTGAAAGTAGTGTTAGTCTCAAAGCTTCCAAATTGTAGAGTAAACTCCCCCTAAAAGTGTGCATACAAGTTTGAAATACTTGTAGGAGACATGCACATTGACTTGTAAGGTCAAACTACCATTTTTCATATTGATATTACAAGAAATGTGACATCAATTGAAGATGGTAATTGGGGTAGTTTATCTATAATTTCGACTTTGGCACATATAAGATAAATACAAAGTAAAAGAAGCTATTATCTGTGCTTCTAACCAATTAAGACCATATAGGTTTGCTCTAAGGATAAGAGTGAAACCGAGCAATCCTATCATATGATAAGCCTAATGTGTGCATGACAAAAGATATGAATATACCAATGCAAACCCTAGGCAATGAAGGAACTAGATGCTAAAAGAAATTGCAAGAATTTAAATCTAGTTACCTAACATGGGAGGGGGAACTTGGGTCCATAGTACCCACTAACATACTTGGCAATGACATGATCCAATGTGATGCACCCCATGATATGCACCCAAAACTTTACCAAGTCTCCAAATTCCCCGTCGTCCACTTGACTACTTACTTCCCTTTTGGGACCCAAACCTTTTTGGTGCTCTTCATGGTTGTGATAATGTCCTTAGGCACCCAAATGTGTTTGGCTCCATTGTTGGCTTGCTTGTTCACCTTGATGGCCACCACCTTGTCATTCTTCTTCTTCTTCAAAAGATAAGGTGTGGAGGCCTTCTTGTTCACCTTGTTGGTGTAGGTGTTGGAGAGATTGCTTGTTTGCTTATTGTTTTTCTCTTTCTTCTTTTCTCCCCCATGCTTCACCTTGCACTCATAGGACTTGTGGCCTTCCTTGTGGCAAAGGTAACAAACCACGGTTTGCTCCTCATCAAGCTTCTTCACTCCCTTGTTGGTGTTATCTTGATGAGTTCGTGTTTGCTTCGCCTTGCCTTTTGCTTGGGTCAAATCCTTGGTGAGGCGAGCCACTTCTTGCCTTAGTAGCTCATTCTCCATTGCAACTTCTTGTGTGCATGTTTCTACAATCACATTCTTAACACAAGCTTGTTTGCATATGGGTCAGTCTAAATCAAGTAAATCAATGCAAGAAGTAGAGGCATCCTTTTTAGGCATATTAAAGAGTGATTTTTCAATTTTAGGTGCCTCGGTGGAGTTAGCTCCGATGGTTTCAAGATTAGCAACTTTGTTAGTTAGCTCATCACAATGCTTGCACATAATTTCCATTTTAGCAAGCAAGCTTTTGTAAGCATCTTGTGTGCTAGCTAACTTTGCTTTTAGTTTTTCATTTTTCTTAACAAGTTGCTCATCATTACTTGTACTATCACTTGTGCTTGTACTAGCCTCAAGTTTCTCAATTTTGTTAGATAGCTCAACATTCAAATTTGAAAAGATTTCATATTGTTCAAGCATAGCATTGTAGGCTTGTTGAGAGCTATCTAATTTTTCGTTTAAAGCATTGATTTTCTTTTGTTGACTAGTACAAGCTTTAGCATAACTGAGATTGTCTTGCATAAGTTCATTATAAGAAGGTAGCTTATCATCACTATCACTATCACTATCACTAGAGATAGAGCTTGTGTTACCTCGTGCCATAAGGCACACACGTGAGGAGCTTGATGATGAGTGCTTGTGACCACGCCTCTTGTGTTGGGCTTCATCATCACTTGATGAATTGTCCCATGTCTTGATGGTGGTGAGAGCTTTGGCCTTGCATCCCTTCTTTTTCTTGTCGTTGGGTGTGGGCTTTTGTTTTGGACAATCTTCCACAAAGTGCCCTTTCTTGCCACATCTATAGCATCCCTTTTTTCTTTGCTCTCTTCTTTGATTGGTGAAGAGGCAATCTTCTATGGTGATGGGCACACCCTTGACATTGAGCTTGCGGATCATCCTCTTCACTCCTTTCATAAGCTTGATTGTTTCTTCTTCATCTAAGGAGGAGTCGGATGAGGTGGAGGCTTGATCATCACTTGATTCTTCATCATCCTCTTCTTCACATGAGGAACTTGAGCTTGTCTCAACTTGCTTTTTGCCCTTCATCTTTTTGTCCTCACATGTGAGAGCGATGTCTTTGCTTGATGAAGTGGCTTCTTCTGGACCCATCTTGCGTGACATCTCAAATGCCACCAATTTGCCAATGACAATGGCCGGGTTCATGGTGCTCAAGTCCTCCATGTTGTGGAGGATGGTGATGATGGTTGCATATTTGTTCTTTGGAAGCACAGAGATGATCTTCCTCACAATATCCGCATCACCTAGCTTTGTAATTCCTATAGAATGGAGCTCATTAATAATTAGATTCAATCGAGAATACATATCATGAACAAGCTCATTATCATTCATTTTAAAGGAATCATAGTTTGTTTTAGTTAGGTGATGTTTTTGCTCATGTACATTACTTGTACCATCATGGTGCTCATGTAGTTTTAACCAAATTTCATGAGATGTTTGCAAAGTAAAAACTTGGTTAAATACATCCATGCTAATAGATTCAAACAAGCAATTTTTAGCTCTAGCATTAAGATGAATTTCTTTTTCATCACCCGCGGTAGGCTTCTCGGGATCCTTAATGGGTTTCATCCCGTCGCGGGTGACTCTCCAAACACCTAGATCAACGGCTTCTAAAAAGCAAGCCATCGTAGCACTATAGTAAGGGAAGTTAGTGTCGTCAAAGTGTGGAGGCCTAGAGATATCCATCCTAACCTCTCTTAGGGGCGTCGGCTCGAAGGCGATGAAGCCAAGAGTCCACAAGAGAGCCAACCGGCTCTGATACCAATTGAAAGGACCGTGACGCCTAAGAGGGGGGTGAATTAGGCAACTTAAAACTTCTACTCTAAACTATGGCCTCTATTTTCCACCTAGTCAAAACCTATGTAAGAAAGTAAACTATCTAATGTGCAACTAAGGTTTTGCTAGGTGTGTTTGCTATCTCTACCGCAAAAGGAGTTACGCTACCTAGTTTCCAAACCTATCAACTAGCATATCAAACTAGGAAAGGTAAAGCACATGAACAAGGTAGCAATGTAAATGCGGAAGCTTAAAGACTGTGATAGAGATGCAAACTCCCATCGACGAATTCGGTATTTTTACCGAGGTATCGAGAAGTGCGCAAGCTTCCCCCTAGTCCTCGTTGGAGCCCCTCGCAAGGAATCCCTCGCAAGGGCCAAGCTCCCGGTCGGGTAACTCCGTGGATAGCTCCGGTCCTTCCCCACGCGCAAGTGGGTCTTTGGTTAAGCCACTCGTGGCAAAGCCTCTCCCAGAGGCTCCCCGCCGTCTTCACTATCAAGTGTCCGGCCGAAACGCCGCGGGCCTTGTTCCCTTCGGTACACGGAGGCGGCCACACCACAAACGCGGTTGGTGTGATCTCGCAAGACTACAAGCCCCGCCGATGTACAACAACGGTGCGCGCAAGCACCTGTAGACAAGAGGTTATCAACCTCACTAAACACTAGGACTAACACCTAGAGCAAGCGCAAAGCGGTGGTCTAACTAGCCTAAGCACTTCGCAAAGCACCTACACTAATCACCTAGTATATCACTTGAGCACTTTGGAGGCTAGAGCAACTAAATATGTGTCTAGGCACTTGGTACACTTCCTTGAGCTCCAACCTTATTGATTTGGCCGGCCATGGGGGTATATATAGAGCCCCAAGCAAATAGAGCCGTTGGGCAAAGAGATGGGCTTTTCTGCCATCGACCGGACGCACGTCACGTCCTGACCGGACGCGTCCGGTCTCTCACAACAGCTAGTTGGCCAGCTGCATAGGCACTGATCGTACTCTGGCATGAGTCCGGTCACAGGTGATCGGACGCGTCCGGTCACGATTTTGTGCCTCTGGAACCTCTCTGTATTCGATCGGACTCAGCTGAGCTCCAGTGTCCGATCGTCCTCAAAGCGTCCGGTCACGCGGTCGCACTGAGGAACAATAGCATCGGTGCGTCCGATCGCAACTGTCACAGTGTCTGGTCACACGAACGTGGCGCTGCCTGCTGGTGGTGCTGACCGGACGCATCCTGGCCAGCGTCCGGTCACTGCTTGGGCAGCGTCCGGTCACTCCTTTTTCTTCAGTTTCTCGCAGTTTCTTGCGCCGTCTTGGTTCCATTCTTGTGCCTTGGACTTTGCTTGATCTTGAGGGTCTTCTACTGAGCTTCTAATATCTTGCTTGAGGTGTTGATCATCGGATCATCACGTAGCCTTTGTCCAAGTCACATTTGCACCCTATTGGACTACAAAACAAACACTTGCAAACGCATTAGTCCAATTTCATTGTGTTGTTCATCAAACACCAAAATCCGAAGTTAAATGGTCCGGGGTCCATTTTGCTTACAACGGGGGTAAAGGCGTGAGGAGGGTCGTCTGCACCGGCTGCCTCAATTTTGCCTTGAAGACCGGGAAGTCGGACGTTCCGCGCGAGTACATCCCCACCAATTTGATGAGCAATCACGCTCAGTGGGATTCTCAGTGGTTCTACCTTCGGAACGACGAGGGGTATCTTCCAGAGTTCACCGGGCGCCTCCTTTCGGAGCGCCCAACCCACTGGTCATATGGTGTTGTGGCGGAGCGGCAGTCGCCGCTGGTGCTGCTCGTGGTTGCGATGAAGAAACTTCGTGACGCGGGTCTGTCAGCGGCGGTCGTAGTCTGGGCCTTTCAGCGCCAGAGGGTGCTCCCGCTCATGGCCCGTCTGGTGCGGCTGGACATGATGGGGCCTGAGGCCGAGCCCGAGCGGTTGAAAAGGAGTCGTATGTCCGAGGAGGCATTGCCCGAGGCCGAAGCCACGGCGAGGGTGAGGGGCGCAGTTTCCGGACCTTTCGAGCTGGAGAATCTCCACCTCATCCCCATGCTGCCGGACGAGGGTTACCTCGACTTGGTGAGCGCCTCGAGTTATGTCTCTTGGGTTTCCTCCCCTTTTTCCCTCTTCGTTTTGTCCTCGCTCTTATCCCACGTTTTTTCGCAGGGGAAAATCGATTACCGGACCTCGGTGCCCCCAGTGAAGGAGGACGACGTCAATCGATAGGTGAGACGCTTCTCTGCTCAAAAAGAGAAAGAGAGAAAGGATACGAGGAAGACGAAGGAGAAGAAGAGGAACCTTCTACGTCAAGAGCGTGAACAGCGCCGGGCGAGTCGAAGACGCGCTGGGTTGCCTGGAAGCGAGTCATCTAACGAAGAGACCTCGACTGAGGATGACGATGATGATGAAGGACCGAGAAGCACTCAGAAAGCGACCAGAGGGGGGTGAATGGGAGCTTCAAATTTTCCTTTCGGAAACTTGTAGCCATTGTCCCGAGAATCACCCCTAATGACAAACCCTAGAGCTTGCTAATGTCCACGACCCTAGATGTAGGGTGGATGCTTCCAAGAAGCACAGCGGGACACTACACAACTCTAGAAATCCAACGCAAAAGACGGAAACCAAATCCGACAACGAGCGAACGAACTGCGAACGAAACAGCGCGAAACAGCTATGACCGGACTCACTGGTGCGTCCGGTCAGTAGGCACCAGACGCGTCCGGTCGAGTGAAACTCGATTTGGGAGCTCTCTGTGTTGGACCGGACTCACGGAGTCAGAGCGTCCGGTCGCAACACTAAGCGTCCGGTCGCACAGGCCAAAGAGGATGAACAGTGCAAGGAGCGAGTCCGGTCACTAGCAAGAACGAGCGTCAGGTCAGCTACAGAAAGACTCCGCCTGACATTCAACCACCAGACGCACGAGGCAGCGTCCGGTCAGCCCGTCAGCAGCGTCCGGTCACCCTGAGTTTCTACTGTTCGTCCACCGATTCCAATCGATCTCACCCAAAACGGATCCTATAGGGATCAAACTTGGTGAGAGGAGTCACAAGGAGGATAGTGAGCTATCTCTCAGAGATCATGGCTCGAATCTATCTCCAAATCAATGAATCGAAGAAATTCGGGGGAAGGGAGAAAAGCTTGACCCGAAACGAAAATTGATCGATCTCCTAGACCGTGAGGTTAGAGGAGTATTCCTTCGGAGGAAAGAAGTGCCTCACGACCTAGAACAACTTGGTTCAAACGGATTTGCAAAAGATGAACCGAGCAAAGAGATCAAACGATGGGAAAAACGTGGTGAAAAAGGATTCCGCGAAGAACACGAACGAAACGCGAATCACAACCACGAATTTGCAACCGTGTGGCTACCACACGCTATAACAGTGAGATTACGGTCTCACTTCCTCAAAATCTCATGAACACAGAGGTATTGTTCTCTTCTCTGTGGATCTCAGGTTTGCTACAGCAGGGGAGAGGGAGAGCAGGAAAACCTAGAAGCAAAAGAGCAAATGACTGAGATAGGAAGGGAGGAGGGTGTCTCCCTCTAATTATCCTAATTTCTAATTCCTAATCTACCCCTCTCTAATTACAGAGCGAACCAGCTAAACCCTAAGGTTATTCTGGACCAACTCGATGGTAGGTGGATCCGACGGCCACGCCCGCACAAGTCGTAGCGTTGCCTCGACGCAACCTCCCGATTGCCGCCACATGCCGCCACCACTCTGCACCCCCGGTTTTGTGGCCCAAACTGGGAAACCAGCCTTTTCCAGCCAACCCCCAGTTTTGAGGCCCAAACCGGGAAACCAGCCCACCAGCATCTGAGTTTTGAGGCCCAAACTCAGCAAACCCGCAACGCCCAGGTTTTGAGGCCCAAACCTGGAAACCGTCCTCAGCTCGAGTTTTGTGGCCAAACTCGGAAACCATCCGCGCCCAGGTTTTGAGGCCCAAACCTGAAAACCGTCCACCCGATGGTTTTTCTCTGGCTCTACCACCAAACCGATGTCGTAGAAGGGATGCACCGCCCATGCACCCCGTCCACCGACATGTGTCCCCAAGTCCTCGACTTAGGCAACACATGACCGCAAGTCTTCACTCGTCGCTGTCCCAGGCTGTCAGCCACCACAGCTGATCCTCGGGCCTCTGGTCCCTCAGTCCAAGCCTCACGTCCGCCTTTCGCCACTCTCGGTCCATCGGCACGGCACGTCTCTACTTGACCTTCACCTCGCCTCTGATCACTGTATTCGTGCTCGACACCTGCACAACACAAGCCAAAGAACATGTGCATCATCCCAGTTGACAATCACTCATCACTCAGAGACTTGGCATACACCCATGTATTCGCAGATGACGACGATGACGACGAGGGGATGGACGATGTGTGTGATACACATATTTTTTATGGCACACACTTTGCACAATGGAAACACCATATGCTTAATCATTTTCGTGCAAAGGGGCCAAAATTTTGGTGGATTGTCACTAGTGGTCTCACTCATGTTTTGGACCATAGAAATCTCACCAAAGATCAAAAGGATCTCTTTGAACTTGATGCAAATGCTTATTGTTATCTAATGGATGCATTGAGTTTTGAGTTGTTTTACAAGATCAACTCCAAGGGGACCGCTCATGAGATGTGGGAATCCATCAAGCACACCTTCGGTGACTCATCTACATGGGATGATGGCAAGTTCAAGGAGGATGAGACCAAGGTGGTGGCACATGAGGATGTTGAGCATGACCACAACTTGGTAGTTGTGGAAGATTGCTCCACCTCATGGTCAAGTGATGATGATGATGATGATCGATCTACAACAAGCTCACTTGACAAGGTTGATGGTGATGATTCAAGTGTTGCAAGTAATGATTCTACTCCAAGCACACTTGATGATGTTGATGGCTCATGCTCGGGTGATGATTGTGATACTACTACAAGCCCATCACCACATTGCTTCATGTCACAAGGTGACACCAAGGTATCTAATGCTAATGTGGTTGATCATGTTGATTCATATGATGAGCTTGTTAGTAGACTTGCTAGCATGACCATGTCTTTAGAAAATGAGAAAAATAAAACAATGAAATTAGCAAATGAAAACTCATTTCTAAAGAACTCATGTGAAGAACATAGGCACTTACTTGATGTTCTTAGAGCTTCACATGATGAATTAGTTGAAAAATATGGCTCTCTCATTAAAGCTTTTTCGAAGGAACTTGAAAACAATGAGAGCTCATTACATGGATCAAATGATCAATTGCAAAATGATGCTAACCCATGTGATGTAGTCAAGAAGAATGTATCCACCTCTTGTGATGATTTATTAGCTATGCCATGTTCTTCACATATAGATGCTTGTTCTACTTCTTTGTCTTGTGAGACTAACCTTTTTAAGGAGAACAATGAGCTCAAAAGTGAAGTGAAGAATTTGAGCAACAAGTTAGAGAGGTGCTACAACTCCAAAGTCACCTTTGAGCACATGTTGAAGAATCAAAAGAGCTACGGTGACAAAAGTGGCATTGGTTTCAACAAGAGCATGTCCAAGGGGGAGAGAAAAAGATTGAAGAAGATGAAGAAGCAAGAACAAAAGAAGCTATCTCATTTCATGTGCTTCAAAAGCCGTGAGATGGGACATCTTGCCAATGCTTGCCCCAATGGAGAGAAGCTCAAGTTGAAGAAGGAAGAAGAGAGGCTCAAGCATATCAAATGCTTCAAGTGCCACACTAGAGGACATCTCACCTCTATGTGCCCAACCAAGCAATTGGTGAAGCAACAAGATGAGCCTCAACCAAAGCCACAAGTTGAGCAAGAGAAGAAGCCCCATGATCAAGTCAAGAACAACCATCATGATGGTGACTTGATGATGAAAAAGAAAACAAGACGGGGTGGAAGAACAAGGCATCCAACTCATATCCAAGATGCTAAGATGATGATGAGCAAGAATCAAGATGAGAAGAAAGATTTGACTCACATCAAGTGCTACAAGTGTGGTGATATGGGACACTTTGCCTCGAAGTGTCCTAACAAGCTTGAGAAGAAGGCTCAAGCAACTCATGAGAGGCAAGGCAATGAGAAGCAACATTTGAGCAAGGAAGAGAAGGCTCAATCCAAGAGAGTTTGCTACTCATGCCGGAAAAGGGGACACATGGCTAATTCATGTCCCCTAGGTATGACTTCTAAGCCTATTTCAATTGATAATGATAATGTGCTTAGAAAGGATGACAATGGTACCACATTGGTTGCAATTGCAAAACATCCCGCTACTCATACTAAGGCATTGCCTAAGTATGTTGCACCTAACTTGAGAGGACCCAAACTAGTTTGGGTACCATCAAAAAGTGGATGATTGTGTGTAGGTACCATGGCATTGGAGGCTTGATTCAATTGATTTCATATTGTTCATTATATGATTGAGTCAAGTAATGAAGCTTTGTGCTATCCAAACCCAATGCCAAGACAAAAGAATGAAGTCCAAGTGCTATAACATACAAGTGCAAAGTTCAAGTTGTGGTGGTTGATTGGGAATATTTGAAGGCTTGCAAATGATAGATGAAGAAGCTTGCTATTTGATGATCATGAGCTACTAAGTGATCAAGTTTGAGTTAGTTTGATTGGATATGTTCACAAGATGACCTTTATTAAGTGGATTTGCATGGATATATGTCTTGTGTTGATGTTCAAGCAAGTTTATCTCAAGTTTGATTCAATTTGGAGAACTATAGCTCAAATATAGAAATCTGTCCAAAATTGCAAATCTGAGCTAGCTGTGATGATAGCCATGTTTAAATGATCAAATCTATTTGGATTGGCTTGAAATTTGGTACACATGCTCTACACTTATGTTATTAGTTGCTGTGAAAATCTCATGATAATTGGATAAGTGATGCTTTGGTTTTGGAGTGGATCTTTTCACCACAAGTGCAACAGTTTTCAGCATGTAGTAGTGTGTAAAGATGCAAAATCTGGTAGCAATCTAGATGTCCAATGAAGCTCAAATTTTTGTGGCTACTATAATACATAGTGAGGCACATTCCCACCAAATTTCATGGCAATTGGATAAATATATTGAGAGATATGATCAATTCATTCAAGAGGACAGAATCTGCCATATAAGTGACATTTATTGGATAGATCACAAGTCACTTTGATTGAAAGACCCTCAAGTTGTAATCATGTTTACAAGTGTTTGAGGGGCCTATATTCGGTTTTGAGATAAGCTAGAAGTATGACAAATATGAGTACAAGGTCATTTTATTAAGGAGTCACATTTGGTACTCAAATTGATGATCAAGACCAATATCAAGATGAAGATGAAGATCAAGTTCTAGTATTAATTGAAGATCATTTGGAAGAAAGAAAGGGACTCAAAGAAGGATTAAAAGTCACATTTCTAGAAGAAGTTCAAATGGATCAATCAAACAAAAGTCATTCAAATGAGTATCAAGGATGATTCTTTTGAGAGAGGTCATTTCTCCCTTTTGTAGGGGCTTGCCGCCTTTTGTAGGTTAACCGAGCACGAGGCTTGGAAGGCTAACATGGAAGTGGTGATCTAAGTATCATTGGAGATGCTTAGTTGGAGAAATCAAGAGATTGATCAGGAAAGAAAGCAAGCAACACCCAAGATAGAGAAGCAAATCATGATTGGTATTCATATATGCAAGCTATGATCAAATGAAGAAGCAAACCAACCACAACAAGATAGTGCACTTGATCATTAGTGGTTCTCAATTCATATGGGTGAAGAGTGATATCCAAATTTGTATCTATTGGTCTTCACCAAGCTTATAAATGGACTTCACATTGCTATTGCGGAGCTTAATTGGAATCTAATGACTATCCTCTACTCCAAGATAGCAAAGGTATCATTGTAATGTGCATGATCATATTCATCCCTTACTAGTATTGCAGTTAGTGCATATAGTACATACTCAATAGGATCATGCATAACAAATGAAAAGTTTAAATTCATAGCCTACCACTATTGTTTGATTGATTATATGATCTAGTGGTTAGTATGTGAGTTTGTTTATGAGCTAGTGAACCCAAGTACTTGATCTAGAAGATGAGCATTCAAGTGTCTAATTCAACGTGAGTAAGATAACCATTGAAAGATGTGTGAAGAAGCTTACTCTAGAGCAAACCGAGTTAGATATCTTGTGCAAGTTTAATAGTTCAAGTCACAAATGAGAGGCTCATGACAAGAGTTCAAGAAAAAGACAATAATGCAAATGGATATCAAGTTTAAACTATCATTCAAGTGGTATCTAGACTCATCATTTCTTCACATGGTATCTATTCAAAATGATATATGATCTTTCAAGTGATATTTATCAAGTGGTGTCTAGATCAAGCTCACAAGTGGTATCCTACATGACTTCAAGTGATCCTCAACCTTAAGTGATCAAATCAAGCAAAGCATCCCTCACCAATAAGAGCTCAAGTTTATCAAGTGGCTTTCATGCATCTTCACGAGGTATCTACAAGTGGTGTCATTCCAACACATATGATGGTGTCCATCAAAAATGCAAGACTCAAGTGTAAACCATCTACCCTAGTGCAACCCTTTGTATCAAGAGAAGCATACCTTTTATGGTCATTGATAACAAAGGGGAAGAAGTTATGGAAAAGATATGTCAATTGTGATATGTCAAGGACAAAGGGGGAGAAAAGAAGATGGACATGGATCAAGAGGGAGCAAGATTGAACAATGGAAAAGAATCAAAATTCTTGGACAAAGAGAGCACATAAGTAGGGGGAGCAAGCTCATGAATACATGTTTGATGCATTTGGTTATGCATTACATTTGCTTGCTTGCATTGCATATGTTTTATATTTCATATATGTGCTTGTGTGCAATGTTTGCTAGAGCTAAGACTTGAATGATGATTGCTTTCCTTCTTTTGGTATTTAAAGCTTAGTCTTAGTGTAGCAAGTGGTAACTAGAACCTTGATTATAATGTTGATCTCACGTGGTATCTAGTTTCACTTGTTTCTAGCAAGGTTGATGCTAAGGATGATTTAAAATGTGGTATACACACTTCAAAGGTACATTTCCATCTTGTATACCTTAGCATCACTTAGTAGTGCTAACACTCCCACAAATTTTATATTTATGCATGTGTGCAAGCTTGAAACAAAACCATTTGAGCACACATGTAGGGGGAGTTAACACTACCAAGTCGGGTTGTATGGTGCTTATCCAAATTCTCTTATGTGGTCTTAATATTGGATAAGTAACATAGAATCCAAACCAAGTTAGTAATTTACATTCTTGTAAAGTGCTAACTTGGAATAAGCTTAATTTCCATATCTTTGTAGAGTTGTTATCAATTACCAAAAAGGGGGAGATTGAAAGGTCCTTGTTTGGTTTTGGTAATTGAGTGACAACTTAGGTGGACTAATATGTGTTTGGAGTGAATTACACAGATGATTAGTCCACAGGTGATCATGTGTGAGCAACATATGCCATAGAGGTGAAATGGCTTGGAGGATGTTGCAAGGCTCACACATGTGAAGAAGGAGCTGAATGCACATGAAACATGACATGTGGTCATGTGGTTAAGATGGTAAAGATCAATGCAAGACTTGGCTTGATGGACTGGTTGCGAAGGTGAAGGGCAAGTTGGAGGCTTTGAAGCCGTTGGTACCGAGTGTCGGGAGGCTTAAGAAAGACTTGGCGTCGAAGGACCGAAGCGATGGTGAAGAGCAAGTGATGTCAAGATCGATGGACCATGGAGGCCATGTCATGATATGAAGTGGATCATATCATTTGATGATACGTTGGTGCATGTGTTGCATCAACACCGAAGGAGATGGAATGGAATGCGCAAGGCAAAGGTATACTTGTAGGGCATTTCATTTCACCGGTCATAGGTGTGTAGAGAAGTTTATGACCGGGTTTAGGATAGATGGCCGTACTATTAAGAGGAGCAAACTTGTTTGCATATCGGTCATCTAGTGCCATTTGAGCGATCTAACTTTGCGATGTTGCTAGGATCGAGTGGCGTGGTAAGTGCAAGTGCTAATCCTTTGGAAAATGATTGAGAAAATGCTAACACACATACACATGATGTTGTACACTTAGTGGTGTTGGCACATTTGCAAAGGAGAAGTTGTTGGAGAAGAAGTTGTGTTGAAAGGAGGCATGAAGAAGTGGGAGAAACTAGTGTATAGTCCCTCTCCCTCCTGCCGAGCTTGCGAGGCAGGATTCAGCGGTTTTCGGAGGAGACGCGTTGTGCTCGGGGAGCATCGGACGCTGGTCCGAGGAGCATCGGACGCTGGGCCGAGCGTCCGATGGCAAACCCTAGTTTCTGCCAGAAGTTGAAGGAGCATCGGACGCTGGCAACGGATGCTGAGAAAACACTGTTGCAGAGTCCGATTGAGGTGACGTGGCGTGTGCGTGCTTTCCAGGGAGCATCGGACGCTGGCCTACGTCCAATGTGGAACCATCGGACGCGTCCGATGTGTTTCTGCCCTCTCTGGAACCTCTCTGGTGTGTCATCGGACGCTGGGGTCGAGCGTCCAATGCTAGAGTCTCGGCGCGTCCGATGAGAGGGCGTTTTTGCGCAGATTTGAGCAGAGGCGTCGGAGCGTCCGATGCTAGGCATCGGCGTGTCCGATGCCACTTTAACTAGCGCGGGAAGGTTTATAGACGTTGGGATCGCTCGGCCGAAGTTGAACATGGGGGACACGTGGCGAGCATCCGTGCATCGGACGCTGGCCTCAGCGTCCGATGGACCCGACTGACGCGTCCGATGGTGGCGCAGGTTGCCCAGTGAAGGGGCAACGGCTAGTTAGCCCTTGGGGCTATAAATAGAGTGTGTGGCCGGCCTTGGCTGGTGCTTAGCACCCTTGGGACTTGGTGTCCATGCTTGGGGAGTGCTAGGAAGCCCTCTAACTCGCTTGTGCTTGCTAGTGCGTGAATCGTTGCGAGTGAGTGATTGCTAGTGCGTTGCATTGAGAGATTGCATCGAGTGGCACTAGGTGTTCATGTTGCAAGCCGGTGGTGCTTGTTACTCTTGGAGGTTGCCACCTCCTAGACAGCTTGGTGATCGAGTCTCCGTCGTGAAGCCCGCGTGAAGATTGTGCGTGGCTCCGGAGAAGGATTGTGAGGGTCATTGTGCTCGCCCCGCGGGGATCGCGAAGAGCAACTCTAGTAGAGCGTGTCATTGAGTTACCCTCACTTGTGGGTGAGTTCTTGCGGCGCTCGAGTGTCGAGCTAGGTGTGGTGCCTATTAGTCGTCGAACTACCAAAGTGTGTGGTCAACACAACGGAGACTAGCTTGGTGGCAACCAAGTGAACCTCGGGAGAAAAATCACCGTGTCAACTTCGTGTTCATCTTCTCAATGGTTTGCAAACTCCATTCACTAGCTTGTATTTACTTGTTCATATACATGTGCTAGTGTAGTTGCTCTTCTAATTAGTTAGCTTGTGTAGCTTGCTAGTTGCCTTCCTTGCTTGTGTAGCATAGAAGTTGATCCCATGAGTAACTAGTTGACTTGTAGTCTTGCTAGTCACACTGCTTAGTTTGTGTAGCTAAGTTGAGCTCTCTAATTTGGCTCGTGTAGCCTTGTTATTGAGCATTGCTAGTGAGCTTAGGCTTTGTGCTTTTGCTTAGTGGAATGTGTAGGAGCTCCTCGAATTGATTGAGTACTAGTTGCTTAGGTTTGTGTAACCTTGCAAGCTAAAATTGTTTAGGTGAGCTCTAGCTAGCCCGGCACCTTAATTGCTTTGTTTAGGATCTTTTATAAGGTGCTTGAGGGTATAGATAGAGGGGTGTAGTCTTGGCTAGACCGATAGTTGTTAATTCCGCATTTGTTTCAGTTAGCCGGTACGTTTAATTTTAGAAAGGACTATTCACTCCCCTCTAGTCTGCCATCTCGACCCTTCAAACGGACCCGACCAGAGGTGGAGTTTCCTTACCTCCTCATGCCCACGCTTGGGCGGTGGCGGCCCGGGAGACCATGGCTCGGGGTAAGCTGACGGGTGCTGCTTTGGTTACAGGCGCCCCTTCCTCGAGGCCAAGCGCCGGGGGCGACGCTGCCTCGACCCCAGCTCCCCAGCCCATCACGTCCCGAGCCCTGGCCCCTGCGGGCTCTTGCTCGAGCCAGGGTGCGAGCCTCCTTCCTCGACCTGAGGAGGCGACCCCCGAGGCCCCGAGAGTAGGCGCGGGATCAGCTCCGATTAGCGTTGGGGTCGAGAGTGTGGCTGCCGGGCCACCGCCCGTGGGCGTTTCAGCGGTGTCGATGAGGGAATTGCCCACGGTGGTCCACGAGGCGGAGCAGAAGAAGAAAGAGGAGGAGAAGAAGAAGAAGCCCAACGAGCCTCGGCTGCAAGAGGAGCAGCGGCGGTAGGGACAGCGGGAGCAACAAGGGGCTGCGTCGACCCTAAGCCCCCCGCCGCCAGAGCCGACCGCGGTACCAGAAGTGGCGGACGCTCCTGTCTTGCCCCACCGTCAGTAGGACGTGGATCAGTTGGCGTCGAGCCTGCTCGAGGACGTGGAGACAGCGGGGACCGAGGCCAGCCAGTCTCAAGGGGAGACATCGATCCCGTGCTCCCCGACATGGCGCTGGCCAGAGGCGGACAAGGCCCTTGTGGTTGCCGGGGAGTTGGGAGCTCGAGGTGTTCCTGGTACGTCGAGGAGGTCCTCTCCCGAGATGGGGCTTCGGGAGACTGAAGCTCTTCCGTACTTTACCCTGGCCGACCGGGTGGAGCAGCAAGGTGGTTCACGTGAGTCAGCGGAGAGCTTCCGGGGCGAGGTGCGCGAGAAGATCACCGCGTGCCTTCCGCACTGGGGCCAGGAGCGCATATCGCTTTGGGACCCTCGGGATTCGGTGGGCCCCTCCCTCGTATTGGACGACCCTGCCGAGCTGACGCGTTGGGAGGACATGGAGATGTATCGTTCGTGGATGGCACAGACCCTGAAGATGGCTAGCGAGATCGTCACCGAAGACTTTGGTCGATGCCTGGCGGTGAGTAATCTCTGGGCGCATTCGTCTTGGTCTTCTCTCTCGGCTTGGTGACTAACTGTTGTTGCAAGATCTGAGGAGGCATTCCCACACAAAGTCCTACTTCCTCCACCGGACGCATGGTGGTCGTGAGGAGGTAGTACGCCAAATTGAGGCTGGCCGGACCGCGCAAGAAGCCTTGGTCCGAGCCGAGGAGGAGGTGAGGAAGGCCAAAGAGGAGGCCGCGAAAGCGAAGGCGAGGGAAGCGAAAGCCCTTGAGGACCTTGCTTCGAGATCGAAGCAGGTTTTTGACCTTGAGGGCAAACTTGGTGGGGCCGAGAGTCGGATCGAGGACCTTAAGAAGGACGTGTCCAACCTCTCCAGCACCCGTGATGCCCTTAATGTTTCGATTGGGGAGGAAAGGACGCGGGTCCGGAATCTGTCCGCGGAGCTGCGTGCGTCGAACGTGGCCCTCATCGAGAAGGACCTTGCTCTTGCGGGTGCTGGCAAGGACATAGAGGAGCTGAGGCTCAAGGCGACGGAGGCGACCCGCGCTTTGAACTAGGCGGAGAAGAGGCTCGTCGAGGCCGAAGACCGTAATACGGCCCTTCAAACCCATTATGTTGGTGAGGCTTTATCTTTGGTTTCGACTCCTTCGACCTCGAAGGGTCGCTAGCCGAAACTGACTCTTTGTTCTGACTTTCAGCCCTTGACGAAAGTCTGACAACCGCGAGGGCGGCTAATTTGACGCTCCAAGAAGGGGTTCGTGCCGAGGCGGCCATGACCAACCGACTTTGGGGGGCCATCAACGGTCTAAGCACCGTGTGGGGCCTCGACCCGGCGGACGAGGCCGGTGACGAGGTGCGGGGAGATGGCCTCGTCGACCAGCTCAGCCATCTTGATGCCACCTTGAGGGACCGTGTCAGGGATGCGCTTCACCTTGGTGTGAAGCGAGCGATGGCTGTGGTCCGCTCCGGCTACATCTATGACATGGAACTGATCTCCGAGGGCTTCATTTCTGACATCAGTAAGACTGATGATGAAAACGAAGAGCAGCACCTTGCCATTGTTGCCGAGGCCGAGAAACCTAGGACGGCATTGGCGAAGTTGTTCAAGCCTGAAGTCCTCCCTCCTGGCCTCGAGGAGTGTGTTGGTGACCTGTCGGACTACGGCCTCGACGTTGCTGAAGAGAACCCGGGTGGTGGCGGCCAAGGGAGCGTCGAAACTTGAGGCCTTCGAGCCATACCTGGACAAAAAGACTTATGTAATTAATCGGGGTTTTGAGATGTCGTGGTTGTTCGTGGCCCAAGAACTTTTTATGCAAAAGCTTGATTTGATAGTGGCTTGAAGGTGGCCGTTTTTAAGCTCGAGTTTTCTTATATCTACTTTCTTTTTGGCCCGAGTTCTGCCTCGACTATGCTTTAACACAGACTTGAGTCCTTCGGGGGGACGAGCGGAGGTACCGTAGCTCGGGGGCGTAGGTGAGCTCCTATCTTGATTCCCTTGGCCCCTAAGAAGCTCGAGGTGTTTTCCTCTTAGTCGTGAAGCGTGTTCGGGGTATGGAAAGAATAAAGCGACATCGAGCTCGTGCAAGCTTTTCAGGATTCTTAGGGGAAAACTTCCCAAACTAGCACCCGAGGGGGGCCTCGAGAAGGGAGATCCTATTTTGCCCGTGATACCACTAGGCTTCGGCAGGCTTTCACACTGTTATGGGATTCTCGGGGAGCGAATCGCTACTTAGCTCTTCTTTTGAGGGTCAGAGTTCTGGTGGTCAGCGAAGCTTGGCGTCACGGCTCCATGCTGTATTGATAAGACCTTTCTGCGGGAGCCCTTGGAAAATCGCCGGTCTTCTTGGTGGGTTGCCTTGGTTTGTCCAGTCCGAAGCGAGTCTCGGTGTACTTCGCCCTCGTCAGGGTGTCAGGGTTTGGCCCGGAAGTGGTGCAGTCCTTGCATGGCCAGATTTTTCGCCTAGATCCAGCCAAAGATTCGGGTTCTCTCGTACCTTTCCTGCGAAAACACGTGTTAGCATGTCGCGTGATTTTAGCGATCCTGCCACGGCTTTCCTTTCTTTTTTGGGGAGGTTGTCGCGCAAACGTGTTGTCTTCCGGGGCTTTGCTTGGTTTTATGCTCAACCGCCTGCTGCCTTATCGTCACGCCTATGTTTGCTTTAGCCTTTGTTTGAGCGTCGGGGAGGTCCGTCTGATTCTGAATTCTTAGCTCAATCTGGGGGTGTTGCTAGCCCCTGGGGGCGATCGCAACCGGACCACGACCAGATTGCCTAAGGAGACATGGCTGACGTTATCCTTTGTGCTCGGGAACAAAGGCGTCACGCTTATAGGCGTAACGATGAGGCCTTTAGTCTAAGATTTCTCAAAGATTTTATTATACTACTAAGAACGAACATGAGTAAAGAAGATTGGAACGTATCTTTGCGAGCTGTCGGCGCTGGAAGCCAAACTGGACGAACGCTATTCTCTCTCTGGTTCTTCTTTGATCTTTTGGCAAAGGAGCACCCTGAAGAGGCTCTTCCCAGGGAAAACTCTTTCTCGGGAGTTGGCGTGGTCTGTGCTTGCTCGTGGATGCTCAAACGGTAAAACCCTTTGGAACGAAGGGAGTTCTTTTATTTCATTTTCTGGATTACAAGGATACATCGCTGGCGCCCTTTTGGCGGTATATTTTTTTTGAGGTACACAAAGGAGAGGGAGGGATTCTGTGTTGAATCCATGAGATCCCATCTCCTTTGTGAGCGACAAAGGATCATCAGGGTTGATGCTTCGCTTCGTCCGTGGGCTCAGCCTTTTCCCTTTCCTTCTTCCGACTTGTTCAGCACGCCCTCTCCAGGGCGATGTCCTGAACGTGTTGGAAAACCAATCGTGGCGCGCGCGTCGTTGTGCCGATGGATGAAAGACAAAGACGATAGGCACGAGTTTAGCGACGGCGACGAGTCGCGAGGACCCTTTGCCACGAATGATTTCCTCGTTGTTCGAGGAAGAAGGAAGAAGTGGGGCTATCGGGCTCGCCTTGCCCTGCTGCGTATCACCTTTCTACCGATCCTTTGGAGGAAACGGCAACCCTGCGAACTGGAGTTGTAGTACCAGCACGCAGGTGGTGATGCAGTTCAGGTGAAGAACTAGCAGGCTCTTCGGCTTGCCCGATCATGCCGCGGGGGTGTGGGAGGTATTTCCGGGTTGCTGATCTCCCGGACAACCTCCTCCGCCTTCCGTGGCAGCCCGCGGGGGAGGCAGCTGGTTCCATTCCACTCAACGTCCTCTTTTAGCCACGCTGATTTCCGGGCGACATACATGTCATCGGCAGGCTCGAGCGAGCTTGGAAGGACGTTAGTGGGAGCGGAGCCAGCCTCCTCCCTGTGGCTCTTGTTTCTCCTCCTGGGGCCACCTCCTTTCCTTCGCATGACGTAACATCAGCGAACGGAGAGGGGGAGCAGCGCGGGGAGGCGAAACAGGAGGTGACGTAACATCAGCGAACGAAAGTGTTCACTAACGGTGGTTTTTCTTGATCGCTCCCCTACGACATCCGAGGGGAGCCATGTCCCGCGCAAGGGACCTGTGAAGCCCTTGAAGGCCTCTCCAGCCTCGGCGAGTAGCCCACGGCTGCTTCGGGAATGAGCCGTGCCTCCGGCGCCGGGCGGAGGCGTCACCGTGAAGCAGGAGATCTGCCATCCGGAACTGCGGGAAGTCGATGGAGACACGCGCGGCCCCTACCTGGCGCGCCAACTGTCGGTGTTTCGGACCCGGGGGTCTAAACCAACGAGTGAATTTGCGTGCGCGTGTTCCCTGATCCGGATGGTGATGCAAAAAGAACACAAGCGATTTATCCTGGTTCGGGCAAGAGAAGGCCCTACGTCCAGCGGGGAGAGGAGTCTGTATTATCTTGCACTGAAGTGCTTGTACAGGGGCGAATACAAGCGTGAGCGAGAGTGGATGGGGGGTGTGAAGATGGGAGCTAGGATCTGAGAGCTAAACCCTGGACTTTGGTCGAGGGCCAGGAGACTTGGGTGCTCGTGTCTGCCTTTTCTCCTTGCCTGCTCGCTTGCCCTAGTCTAAACCCCGGCGTCCTATTTTATAGACGAAGAGGCACGGGTAACACAGTGCTAGGGCTATCGTAGACGATGATGTCACTGATGACGTTGGAGGTGACGGTGCCGGTCACGCCGGTGCCGCTGTAGCGACGCTTCTCGTCCTGTGGCGATGTGCCCGGCGACGGGGGTGAAGGACGACGCCCATGCGCCGGTGTGGGCGAAGACGTCGCGTCGGGAGTTATTGGAGTGCAGACCCATCCTGGCAGGCTTGCGCTCGAGGGCCTGATCGAAACCTCCACGGTGGAACTCGAGGCTAGATGGGAGGGGTCGAGCCCTGGTCCGTACGCGAGACGAGGTGTTGCGTGTACCTCGAGGAGCGTCCTCAGTGAGATACAGTGCATGGTATGGAGCGGCTGCTCCACACGACGCGCCCATTTCTTGGGGAAGGTGTCTGCAGTTTGATTTTACTGGGGTACGGTTAGCTGTGCACTCGCTGTAGCCATGCGGGCTTTGACTGGAGTGGACAGGGCGTAATTAATGCTTCTGGGGTCATACAAGTGGCAGGTATGGGGTAGTCAACTTCCTTCGTGTGGAAGTTTTGGAGATGTATGGCGAGGCTTTTTCCGCTTGGCGCGGAGGGAGCGTTAGCCCGAGGCCTAGCTCTAGAGGCTCGGACGAGGTGGAGAAATTGCGCTAGCCCGAGGCCTAGCCCTGGAGGCTCGGGCGAGGAGGAGAAATTGCGCTAGCCCGAGGCCTAGCTCTGGAGCCTCGGGCGAGGCGGAGAAGTTGCGCTAGCCCAAGGCCTAGCTCTGGAGGCTCGGGCGAGGCAGAGGGTATGTCGTCTCGTGGTTCATCTTAGGTTGTTGGGCCGCCATGGCCCGCTCCCTCTTGACGGGCTTCTGGCCTGGTGGTTTATGAAATGTCGGGTTATGTTTGTTTTTTTTTTTGAAGCGGAGGTTTTGGGGTACCCCTTTCTTTATATCACCGACAGAAAGTTTGTTTCAGGGTCATAGAGGTAAGTTCAAAAGAAAAAAGGTCATACAAGGAAGAGCCATCTTTTCCAAGGCCATATAAATAAAAAGCTCCTCATTATATATACCGTACGTACTAAATTGATATAAGGTTGACCGCAGCGTGTACTCTGCCGGTGTACTGGAGGACCAGTTAGCGGACGTGATAGCTGCAGTGGGTACGCTATAAGAAACGACATGCAGCCCTGATCCGCTATTTTCAGCGTGCGTCCTATACCGGCGGTCGCATGCGCAGGAGAGAGGAGAGAGAGGTGAGTGATGGGCCCCACTATTTCAACAAACCAAAAATATTATAACTCACAAACCGAAAAACCAAATCAAATTCTGATTGCACCATTAAATTCGTTTCAATAAATTCTTCAAAATAAGATCTCACATGAATATATTTAGATAAAATTTATAGATGATGACAAGTGAGGCCGTTGTTGGTAGTTGGTATAGAGTATGAGATATAGAGTATGATGGGTGTGGGAGAGAGTGGTATAGAGGAAATCTTGATGACCAAAATAGAATATTTCTTCTAGAGGATGAATTTAGAGGATGATGAGTGCAGACAGTCTAATTACCAGTAGTCTATACAGTAGTAGTACTCCCTCTATCCATAAAAAAATTAATTCCTAAAATCTGTGTCAGTCAAACTTTTTAAATTTTAACTAACTTTATAGAACAAAGTAATAATATCTATAATACAAAATGTATACATTATAAAAATATACTCTATGGTATAACTAATGATATAAATTTGAGATCATCGATCTTAATAGTTTTTTTCTAGAAATTCGGTTAAAGTTTAAAAAGATTAACTTAGGATAACTCTAAAAATCTATTTATTTGCGGACGGAGGAAGTACTGTACAACATACTACACGATGCCACGGGGATGCGGTGCTGTTGGACGAAATTTTAATTTGGTGAGCACAAGGTAGGCTACCCATGCCATGGGTGTCTGTTAGGGCCTGTTTGGTACAGCTCACAACAGCTTCATGAGCTGTTGTGAGCTGTTTTTTTGTCAAACACCATTTTATAAAACAGCTTCACCCATGAAGCTGTTTTATCCCCTCTCTCACAAAAACAGCTTCACCCATGAAGCTGAAAAAAGTAGCTTTTCACAGCTTACACCTCCATTTCTCTCTCCCAACCATGCATGAAGTTGTTGGTGAAGCTGTTTTGCCAAACACTTTTTTTAAAACAGCTCAGCTTCACCTAGTAAGTTGCTCATGAAGCTATTTTCTAAAAAAACAGTTTCACTAGTGAAGTTGAGCTGTACCAAACGGGGCCTTAATGTAAATGTAAATGTAACCTGTACCAGATGAAAGCAGGGAGCTAAGCTTACTAATTTTACACCTTGACATTTGTGATCCTGATTCCTGAGCGACGACGACGTGCTCGCGAGGTGCGTTTTTTTCCGTAAGTTGCGCCATGAACCCAATTTAATTCCAGGAAGGAGTAGCAAGGACCAAGTAGACACGTCTCACTAGGCCCAATCATTATGGTGGGTTGTAGTCGACCTGTGGTGATGGCCGTTCGCTTCCTGTCTCGGTCAGGCTCCTTCCTAAACCTGACCTGAAACCACCTAACAAGTCACAGGTACTCCCTCCGTCTCATTAAAAGTAGGGAGAATTGGCCCTGAGACATTCCGAAAGGCCTAAATTGGCCTGTGCACACATCCACTTTCAATATTTGCCAGAAGACACTATGGTTTCGTGTAATTGGGCCAATAGACATCGACCCGCATCCAATATTTTTATAAAATAGATATAAAATTATATAAGTGCCAAAAAATTATAATATAATTTTTTCCACACTCTACATGATAAGAACTACATACTAAAAATATTATTTTGCGCTGAAATGATCATTTTGCCCCCACTTCATAAATAAACAAAGATAATCATGGTTAATTTGCTTATATGATTGTAGGTCACTACAAATCTTGGGACAAATCATAGAATGCGTACATCAACAAATCTTGACAATGCTAAAAATATTAGCTCAAAATAATAAAGTTTATAGTGACATATTTAGCATGACTGAATTATAGATTTATCTCTTGTGGAGCTTAATTGATATATTAAACTTTGTTATTTTGATATGATATTTTTATGATAGACAAGATTTGGTGATGTATGCATTCTGTGATTTTGTCAGTATTTTTAATATAATACAAATAAATTAACTAATTAATCATGGTTATCTTTGTTTATTTATGAAGTGAGGGCAAAATGATCATTTCAGCGCAAAAAAATATTTTTAGTATGTAGTTCTTATCATGTAGAGTGTGGAAAAAATTATATTATAATTTTTTTGGTACTTATATAATTTTATATCTATTTTATAAAAATATTGGATGAGGGTCGATGTCTATTGGCCCAATTACACGAAACCATAGTGTCTTCTGGTAAATATTGAAAGTGGATGTGTGCACCGGCCAATTTAGGCCTTTCGGAATGTCCTAGGGCCAATTCTCCCTTAAAAGTATTATTAGCTCATATTGACACTTCCAATTAAACGGAAGGAGTATGCCACAAGGTCTGAAAACATTCCGGTCAGGATCCCGGACGGGGGCCGCAAGCCCACACCAGTAGACGGACTGGACTGACTGTAGTATTTGCTGGCTCAGCCCAGATGACAAGTACAGACGATTGGGGCTAGGGCCCATGAGCTAATACCCAAGCGTACCAGCAAAGTCCTTTGCGTGGGCCGCGAACCCATCACCGCAGAAAGGGGAAATGGCGAACAAGTAGCGCTGCAGGCGTGCAGGTTGGACAGGAAGTGACTACCTATCATTTGACTGATTTAAAGTTTGTGAACCAGTCGACTTTTTTCAACCAATCAGAACAGGACACGTGCACATGAACAAATAATTACAAACAAAAAATATCATGGAATTAAATAGCCCGCTATTTGTGCCGCTATAGCCCGAAATAGCGTGAAAAAAATTGTGCCGCTATTTGCGTTCATGCACAATTCTACCGCTATTTTGCGCTAAAGTCCGCTAATTACAGTTTATAAAACGCTAAACACTTTAGTTTTAGCTCGCTATTTAAAACCATGAAAAATATATATACAAATGACCTTTCCAACCGGTGAAAGACAATTTCTGGAAAAAAGAAGCTAACTTCAAAAGAGTCGTAGGATAACTGAAGCCAAAACCCGTTATCATACTGGGTTAAGATGTAAAAGTCCAATAACAGAACATTCTTGAAAAAAAAAACCAAATCAGATTCAAGATTCACCGAATTTCAGGCTTTTTATGTACAAGACAAACCTATTATTTTAGGATCAAGTACAAACTCCATGTAAATCAAATTTATCACCAACAAACTGCAAGCACTATTTTCTTCACCAGCATATACTTACTTTGTTTCTTTCGTTCATCCTACCACGCCCAAGGAAGTTGTGGTCAAGATGTGCTGCAAACATCTCTTGACAAAAAATCACTTGGTCAAGAAGTAGTGCCCCCCATCCTTTGGATCTCCAAATACAGTTCAGGTGCCGGAGATAATGGGAAGCAAATGTCACTAGAACGATATGCACGCATTATCGCTAACCAACAGCATGATTTAACATATTGTAAAAGGTTGATGGCTGAAAGGTGTCCAAATCTGAGCATTGCAAGTTGTAACAAAAATGTAAAAACTAATACTGACAAGCTAAAAACTCGTAATTATTTTAATCTCAAGCCTAGTATTAATAAGAAAATAAACTTAATTTAGCCTCTGTAGTACGGATGCTCCATAGTTGACCATCATCCAGGAATCAAGACATGAAAAATAACGCTACGCGTGAAGCACATGATTACACTAATTGAACAACTGATAATTGTAGGAACAAACATGAATTAGTTAAAGTGTAACTGTTTCTCTAGATCATGAAAAGGATGTACACGTACCAGAAGATTTGCGTGCCGCTAACCTGCTTTTTACCTTCACAGACCGAAAACCGAAGTGAGTTGCAGGCTTGCAGCCCCTTCTGCCTCTAGAAATTGATGAAAAGAACATGCAGCTGGGCAGTGTCTACTATCAGGTTGAGCATTAGAGGAAAAATGCCAACCTACTGAACTTCATGCACATAGACAAAAAAATGAAAAAAAAAACAAACTATGTGAAACTCAAGGTAATAGTTCCTTAACTATGGTCAGTTTAAGGAATCAATTAAACCTTAAATGAATATAAAATTAACAATGTGAAACTCAACATAATATACTGAAACTTAAGGAACCTGAATACTTGGAATCATGAATTACTTGAACTGAAACTAGACACCAAGAAAAAAATGAATTAAAACTTAGAATGAATATGTAATTAAGATGACATAAAAAACCGTTATTGAACTAATACAATAAACTGAACCTGAAACTAAAGTCTACGGACTATGAAAACTGAATTATAATTGAAAAATAAACTAAATAAAAACATACGATTAAGCTAAAAGGTTTAAGATAAAATACTACTATTAACATACAGAAGCCCTCGTGGATCGTGGCTAAGGCACCATCATGAATTCATGATTCAGTAGTCAGTACCTGCTGCAGCCTTGTTCTTCAGATAGGAGTTCAAGTGCACAACTATACTAATAACTAAGACATTAGACATGACGGAGTGTTTATACCATAAAAAATGAACCAAAGTAATTATTTGCATTTGAAATTTATTTTTAGTGTATTGGTTTACTGAAACTGAATTTTAAGGAGCTCTAAAATTTATTTACTGCATGCAATATGCAGAACTGAAACCACCAAACGTTGTGAGACTCAAACTGAAACTGAAACTTAATATATGTGCTTATATGGTGGCAGATAACTGCACTCATAATAATAATAACATTGAAACTAAAAGCACTAAACTGACATACTAAAGCTGGAATGATAAAGAAAGTGAACTAAAAAAATATCTGAATTCAATTTGCTATTGCAGCATCCTACATAACTAATAATAGCCCAAAAATATAAAACTCAAGATCTGGTATTCTTTTTCTACTATTGACCACTATAATACCACCCGCACCGGCGTAGGCTACCGCGTCCGCTAAAAGCGTATACCGTAAAAAATGCCTGCAGTGGGATCCGGTACCGCGTTCGGTACCCGCGCGGATCCGCCAAAGGCAGCGAAGAGAGCAGCGTTTAGCGGAGAGGGCGTGATTGCAGTGCTGCATGCGTCAGAGTAGATCCCACCTTTTTTAAATTAGGAAAAAATGTTATATCTCACGAACCGAAAATCCAAATTAAATTTCAATTGCATCATTGCATTTTCAGCAACTCACTGAACCACGATCAATTGAGTTGCAAGAAATTAACACAAACTACAGACTAAGGATAAATATAGAAAAGCAAAGCAATGGTTGTATTACTGTACAACATTGACTTGCTCAGAATGACAATGCAAACTTGTAAGCAAGACTGAAGTATAGTCTCTGCACTACCAAAATGCCACTGCTACTAGTGGTGAACTCCAGCAGTTGCAAAAACTGAATCAAGCATTCAGGCTCATCTAAACAAGGTAGAAACATAAATTGCTGCTACACAAATATACTCTGCATGAATATGCTGAAACTTAGTACCTGAATACCTAAATCACGATGGATTGAATTACTTAAATTAAAATTAGAGTTCTAAAATAACTGAAAAATATAATAAATAAATAAATAAATACAGAAACCATGCACCTGGTCGATAACAAAAAAATTAAACATATACTTATATGACTGAATAAAATAGATCAGCAAATCCAAGCCACACTTGATACTACTAACACTACATATCCAAATAAACTTAGAGCACACCAAACAGATTAGGGATCTGAGTATTAGATTTTTTGCATAATTTAGGGGAGAGAGGGAAGGCTTGAGATAGTGACCAAATACCTGTACAATCTGATGAATCAATACAAAAAAAATGAAGAAAATTGTGCCTGCATATGGGCAAAACAAAAGTAAAATCCATTCAGAACGAACAGAGGCCAACGACCTGCATATAAGATTAGGGTAAGAGAAGAGAACCTTCTCCGTGACAACAGCAACACAAACGAGCTATCCCATCAGACGGTTTGGGGAGGTGATGAATCAATAGGGAGTGCAACATATGAAGAAAGATGAAAACAACAAAATCCAAAAAAAAATGATTTAATTCAGTGTCCAAGGATGAGGCGCTTGAGCATAGATGCGGGGTGCGGTGGCTAGGGGAGAGGTGCTAGAGCATAGGCGCTCCTGCGTTTATCAGAGAGTAAATTCGAACAGGGAGCCACAAAGGGATATTTTAAGAAGAGTAAGTCCATGACCGGTCCCTAAACTTACAGGGTTATATCATCTCGATTTTTAAACTTGTAAATCAATTGTTTAGGTCCTCAAACTTATTTAGCTATGTCATCCTGGTCCTTAAACTTATTCAATTATATCATCCTGGACCCTAAACTTTGTTTTGAATCTCATCTAGATCTAAACAAGGCAATTTAAAAAAAATTATATCAACAAATAATTCATAACTTTTTCATATAAACTTGAATGGAGACAAAATTTCAAAATTATAGTCCCTGATGCGATCTATAACTTTGTAGTCGAAAAAAAATTGAATTAAAATTGTTTAGAGTCCCAAAATATAGTTTTATGATTACAGTTTTTCAAACTTAAAATTTAAAATTATCAAACAATATTAAATATTGACATGATCTATATAAAAGTTATAATTCTCAATGCAATCTACAATGTTGTAGATGAAGTTTTTTTTATTTAAAGTCATTTAGTATCCAAAAATTGAATTTTAAATTGTAAATTTTGAAATCTACAAACATACAACAATATATTGGGACCCTAAATAGTTTTAATTTAAAAACTTTTGAACTAAAAAGTTGTAGATCACATCAAGAGCTACAATTTTGATACAAAAGGTTGTCTTTATTCGAGTTCATATTAAAATATTATGGATTATTTTTTATATAAAGTTTTTAGATGGTCTTATTTTAATCTAGATGAGACTCAAAACCAAGTTTAGGGACTGGATGACACAACTGAATAAGTTTACGGATCTAAATGGATGATTTGTAACTTTTACAGACCAGAATGACACATCCGAACAAGTTTAAAGACTTAAATGGTTAATTTATGAGTTTAGGGACCGGAATGCCACAACAATATAAGTTTAAAAAATGGTGATGGACTTTACTCTTTCAAGAAAGGGAGAGAACTGAATAACGGAGTTACGATAGGAAGCGTGGATTTAGACCTCATAACGTATGTAAAACAAATAAGAAGAATTGGAAGTCATGTGAAAAGAAGCTCTAGAATCCCCAACAAGTAGTACCTGAGTGTGGTGTAGAAGACAAGGAGCTAGCTTACATGTATGCACTGAAAAGAGTGGAGGGGATGTTGATGTTGCTAGATTCTTTGCGAAGCAGAGCTGTTGTTTGAAAGCTGACAACATGCTTTGCTTTCATTTCAGCTAAGAGGTATGGGTACTTCTTGAAACACCTCACATTGGGATGATTGGTCCTACCACACAATGGCTACAAGGAGGCTTGGTTGGGGCTATAACTTGAACATATAGGGGGAACATCTAGCACTAAATGTTGCGACTGAGGTCAATTTGTAGCAATAGTCCTGAGACGTGTCTCCTCGGTAATCCGAGCAGATAATACCTCAAACAGAGTTGGAAGAGTAGGTTTCCCAAGAAGTTGAATACGAATGGGTTCAAACTCATATCGCAAACCCATCACAAAGTCAAACATGGTATTTTCTTGATAAAATTTATCTCTGGAAGTCCAAGAGATGGCACAATCTTTTCATAAGGAAGAGGGCTTGGGTTTGGGCACCATGGAGGCAAGCTGACTTGATAACTTAGTGAAGACAATGTAATACTCCTCAACTAGCATGTATTGTTGTTGTTGAAGATGGTGAAGATTCTGACGAATTAAATAGCGGAGAGCTGAAGTGCTTTGTTGATAGCGAGTTTTTAAGTGATCCCACATTTCCTTCATTGTATCGCGATCCTCAAGACATGAGCGAATACCCAACTCAACATTCATGTTGATATCAACATCCATCACATGACCATCATTGAGGCGCCAAGCTTTGACTTCTTTATCATTATTAGCAGTTGAGGCTGCACGTGGATCCTCAGTGCGATGTGAGGCATAACCATAAGCTTGCAACATCATTTTGAGAGAGAAAGCCCATTCTCTAAAATTTTGACCATTGAACTTCATGTCCAGGGGAGGCAAGCCAAAGGAAAATGTTGTAGGCATGGAGAATGACACATAACCAGTAGGAGGTGTAGCTAGTGGAGCCATGGTGAAGGCTAGCGGTGGATAGCTGGCCGACACAAGAGCAGAGCGACGCGCACAACAACAGAGCAATAGAGAGGAGAGATGACTAGTAGAAGGAGAGCATATCTGCATAGCAGCAGAGCAGCACACAGAGCAACAGAGAGGAGAGCAAATCGACACAAAGGACAACAACACACACAACAGGAGAGAAGAGGCACTACTTTGTCGCACGACGTGGATGATGGAGAACCGCACCAAAGCACCACCTCAATCGGTGATGCATAGGAGCGTGGCCCCTGGCCACCGCGATAGGCGGAGGGAGAAAGGGGGGGCTGAGGAGGGACCTGGAAGGAAGGTCGACGCCGTTGATGAGGTCAGCCGCCGGCCGTCTGGGCATCCATTAGCACAAACACGGGAGTGGCGTCGGCTGCAGGGAGGCTAGGAGAGGCTGACTTTGTTACCATGTTAGAGTAGAATGACCTGATACCACCTATTCAGGCTAGAGTTACAAGTGTATATGCAGGTATGAGCTAAATGGATCATAAGGCCTACATGAGCCGAAAAGAGACATATGTCTATACATCTATACCTAATAATAAAGAGGCAAAATTTCTCCACCCCACTTTTCGTCTGGTCATAGAGTTGGATTCCGCCCATTGTCTGGTCCACTCTAATCCAAATCTGTCCCGTACTCAAGCACAATCTACCGAAGACCCTCTTTGATGGACTTTCCTGTACAAAATCCAAATAGGACACGAACAAACTTCAATCAACGCTTGCCGTTCTTTCCTAAATACTCCCTAGATTCTCCTTTCCAAAGTTGAATCGAAACTTTCATTTCCAAAATAAATAGTATGATCTAGATCTCCGTAGAATTTCCTTTCCAAAATCGAATCGGATATAAAATAAAATACAAAACTTATCAAATACCAACCAGACTATAAATACAAAGCACGACATAATAGATTGAATCGAGGCCACAACAAAACAAATTGTGTCTACACGAATCGGTCGACAAAATTCCTGAATCAAGGAAACCAAAGAAAGAATCAATTAAACACATACTTCAGATCGTTTGGGACACCGCCTCCGTGCCGCTAGCCAGGTCCGCCGGCTCCGTCCTTGTGTTGCAGCCATCGAGCTGCGGTTGCGTCTCTTCCCGCACGTCGTTGCCGTGAAGACGAGACCCTGTCCATCGTGGGCGCCCCTATTATCGCGAGCTCTGCGCCGCATGTAACCATGCTGCCTCCGCTTGCCGCGTCAGTGTCGCCGCCATTATGCAGCCTAGCACCGTCACGGCGCAGCCTCGGCTTGGCGAGATGCAGTGCGTGCGCCACTACTACTCCATCATGCGTGCACGAAGAGAGCAAGATGGAGGATGGGATTCAGAAGAGAGCGACGGAGGCAAGAACAGAACCACCGTCACGGGAGAAAAGGGGGCGAGGCTGGAGGAGTGATCCACTGAAGATAAGTTAGGGTTTGCCCTTTATATATGTTAGCACCTTATGATCCAACGGCCGTGGTTCCCACAGAGACGATCTAACGCTAGGAAATGACTGGACCGCATTGTGCCGGCCCAATTGAATTAGAGCACAACTGTACCGTTGAAGGGTCACAAATAAAAAAAAGAAACGGACAGGCGTTTACGCGAACAGAAATAAAACATGTACCTGATCAAAAAAAGAAATAAAACATGTACTCTGAACTGGAGATTAAAAAAAAAGAATGCGAACGTGACCCAGAAGATATTAACGATAAGAAAACGGGCTTTAGGCAGATCCAGCGCTCTTCTTTGACTACTTCGATTTATTGCCCAAAAAATTAGTTAGGAGAAGGCCAGTCAAAAAAATGAGCAAAAAATTTAGCTTTTTATTATTAGGAGCTGTGACCTTAGGACTGTTGCTAGCGTGAGCTCCACCGCCCGCCGCCCGCCTCGTGCTGGACGTGAGAAGCAGCCATGCTCGCCGAGTCGCCGACAACAGCCATGAGGCCACAACTTCTCACTGCTCATAGCCACACTGCCACACTCGACGAATCAAAAAAAGGCAGCTTGAGATTGCCAGATCCGGAAAAGTCGTCGAGCTCGAGATCACAGGCGGCCTGTGCTTGTGCTGATGTTCTGAGCTGCCTCCTCCCCCGAGAGAACCGAGACGACGACGGTTCGGCTCGCACTATTTGGGGAGGGAATGAAGACGAGAGAAAAAGTCCGTATGGAAAAAAAATGCGGAGGTCGGATGGGGTCTGCGGGCTGTGCTGCTACTACTGGGAGGCTTGGACCCACAATGCCAGGTACTGAGGAGGTACGCATATGCGAGCCCTCACCATACGGAAAATGTCGTTAATACAGTAAATGTTGACTATCTGGTGAACCGTCTCCAAGTTTCCTTTACTATATGTTGTGAAAAATAATAATAATTCCTTTGCTATACAATAATTATCAATCAATAGCTTTTTTAAACTAATTATCAATTAATAGTGGGTATAAAACAAAGTTCATAACAAACTTGTCAAAAAAAAGTCCATAACCCTAATTGATTCGTTGGCTTGTTCATGACCCAAGCTCAAACCAAGATAAATTTGATATTTTAGACCTAATTAATTTATATCTTATTTATAATGAACTCATGATATGTGATTTATAAAAGAAATATATCACTGTCAATCACATGGTATATCTAAATTTAGCTGATATAAAAGACTCATAAAACAAAGTAATAATGATGAACTAAAAAAAATAGTAGATGAGTTACCATGATTGTATTTTATTTTTTAATTCCACGTAGCATACCTCAAGCATAGTATTATATAAGCATAAATGTAAACTCACATGGTATAAGTTATCAAGGTGACAATATATATTATATGTCCCGTTGCAACGCACGGGCATTTTAATAATAAAGAGGCAAAATTTCTCCCATGTTTTTTTCGTCTGGTTTTTTTGGTCTAGCCTATTCATAAGAGTATAAGAACGGTAGAGATCTGGTTAAAAAAAAGACAGAACAACATCAAGTCCTCTGTAATCCCGATTCATTGAACAACAATCACAACGTATTTCTTCCCTTTTTTGTCTTTCGTTTTCGTCTGGCCTCCACAATCCACAATCCAAATTTTCCAAATCTGCGAGCCCAAATCAGCAATCAAGATGTCCAGAAGTACAATACTAAATCAAGACCATCATGAACGGTAGAGATCTGGTAAAAAAAAGACAGAATAACATCAAGTCCTCTGTAATCCCGATTCATTGAACAACAATCACATCGTATTTCTTCCCTTTTTTGTCTTTGGTTTTCGTCTGGCCTCCACAATTCCACAATCCGGATTTTCCAAATCCGCGAGCCCAAATCAGCAATCAAAGATGTCCAGAAGTACAATACCAAATCAAGACCATCATTATAAATTAATAGCGTGGTTGACCTCGATGCAGGTGGGCATCAGATCAGATAGGTCAAAATCAGAAGCCCGTGGAGATCAGGCGGAATCAAAAGCTCAATAGAAAATCAAATTCGAGATCCAAATCACTGCCACCGCTCAACGCTTCTTCCCGCGGCCGGCTGACTGCAGATGCCCTAGGCAGGAGCATCCTGCTGGGGCGGCAGGGCGCGGCTCGCGCCATGGCTGGGCCCGTCGGAGCGCGATCGCTGGAGTCGCGGCCTCGCGGGGCCGGGAGCGGCCGCCGGCGCAGTTGCCGGTGTGGATGCAGGGCACGAATGCGAGGGTGCGGAGCCGTGCGTGGACGAGGGACACGACTGCCGGCGCGGAGGCAGGGGCTCGTCGCCGGGCAGGCACACGGACGCCTGGCCAGGCGCGCGGCCGCCAAGGCTCGCGGTCGCCGGGGCTAGGGCCGCCGCCGCTGCTGGGGAGAGCCGGCCGGACGAGGGAGGTACGGGGACAGGGCTGGCGTCGCCGGGCATGCGTCGCCGAGCGTCTAGGACGCAGCTGCCGGGGCACAGCTCGCCGATGGCGCGGCCACGGGGACATGGCCTGCCGGCCGATGCGAGCACCGGAGCACGGCCACCAGAGCGCTGCTCGCCCCGCCACCGCGGCGTGGGCGTGGCACTACAAGACTTCCGTGCGTGCGCGGCTGCGGTCTGCGGGGAGAAGACGGAAGGAAAAAATCCGCTATCTCTCTCTCTTGTTTTCTTTTGCTTTTTTTTTCTTTGGTCACGTGACCATGACCTCGACTCTTTTATCGGATCGGATACTCTTCCTGCCGTGTCTGTGTTTTTTCTGTCCATGTTCCACTTAATTTTGGTCCCTCACCGTGTTGCTCTTTTTTAGTTTCTTTTCCTTTGCAATTTTTCATTCGCGCTCTCCGTTTTACCATCACGCAACATATGTGTGTATATGTTCTAACTCTATAGATACTCCTATCTCTGTACTTCTATCTTTTGAAAGGATTTTTTAATCACGTGTATCTGTTGCTGTATTTTTATGTGTTTTCTGCGTAACTGTTTTCAGAAAAAAATTCTTTCTCAAATATTAACCTTGTGTTGTATTTACTTTTGGCTGAGTTGAGTAACATATTATTTGAGAAAAAATTAGGATCTAACTATTTAGTTAAATCATATTTTTTATATTTTAGACGTCTGAACAGTTTTGTCTTTGACCTTTCATATAAAGAAATTATTATTTATTTATTATGATTTGTGCTAAGAGATTTGGACCATTGGATAAAGATCTGAAGGTTGTAGTCGTCGACTGAAAAGATGTTATATTTCAGACATCTGAAATATAGCAAATCCCATGATGTAGTAGAAAATATTGTGCATGTAACTACTACTACTAATTAGAAGACTCTTTCTTATTCTCGCTCCGCCACATATGAAATCAAATTTAGAATTATCTTAAATAAAACTATTTCCATAAAAGACTATATAAATAATTATAACACCACATGTATTTGCGGATGTGTGAGAAACGGCTACTCTGAATTTATAGAAAGTGATGCCTAAAGAAAGATGATCATTTGAGTTGAATGAAATCTATTGTTTCTTTTGTCCCATTGCATCGCATGGGTATTTTTCTATTGTTTGTTTTGTCCCGTTGCATCGCACGGGCATTTAGACTAACTAGGATTCCCACATGATTAGGGGACCGATATGAGACTAATAGCCTGTCTGTTCCCCCTCCCCTTTCGTCTTCTGGTTGACAGCACCCGATCCAGTCTGGCTGTTTCGTCTCGGCCCGGACCTCTTTGCAACGAAATCGGCCCGAGCTTGAAGGCCCAGTCTCGGTAGCTCACGAGACCTCAGCGGCAGTAGAGCGGAGACGAGCGCTCGTTCAGTTTCGGTCTGGGCGTTTAGCACCACCTCACCAGCTGAAGGCGGACGAGCCACAAGCTCATGCTATAAGAAGAGCGCCTCGTGCCCCGTTGCTCCATATTTACCTGGACGGGGTTGACGTAAGATCATTAAGGCTCGTGGACCACTGCCAAAATTAACAATTTAAACTTTGGTCGTTCTGCATTTATTTGTTTTCGAGATTGGGTCAGTTTTGACAACAACCGTCATAAATCATGTCGAACAATCCTAATGTTTTTTTCCCGTTACAGCGTACGGGTACTTACATCACTTTCATATTTTTAAAGTAAACCCAAAAGAGTTTATTTATAGTTATAGTTTAAAAATTTAAACTTCGGATTAAACTTAACCTAAAAGATTTTAGAGTCTCTTTCTTTTCACGTTGCAACGCACGGGCATTTAAAATTAAATTTTGAAATGGATCTACTTACATCACTTTCATATTTTTAAACTAAACCCAAAAGAGTTTATTTATAGTTATAGTTTAAAAATTTAAACTTCGGATTAAACTTAACCTAAAAGATTTTTAGAGTCTCTTTCTTTTCCCGTTGCAACGCACGGGCATTTGTCCTAGTATTAACATAAATCACATGTCTTGCAATAACATCGACAACTCTAATTTCTTTCTATTTGTGTTACTGCTGACTAACCTAATAACATCTAATTGTCACCTGCACTTTACCTAATAACTAGCAGGTTTATTAGCAGTTATGTTTAGAACTTAGATATATTAGTACTATTTTTGGCTGCTATTTTTTAGTTCTAATAGATCAAACAGGTCTTAAGTATAGGATTACATGTGGGTTACGCTTAGAGCTCACCCAAGACAGACTTGTGGGTCAGTCATGAGTGGATGGAGTGAACTAGACGTGATGCTCCACGGGTCAAACCCATCGTGGGCTTTGGTCAGCGGCAACGTGGAGGTGCTCCATCCAGGCTTTTCTATCCTAATGACCAGTGCGCGGCATGCTGTACCCATCTTGATCTTGCTTTCATACTACGGATATGTAGGAGTAATCTGTCCTATAGTCCAGACCGCGACGTCCTGCATTAGGTAAATTCTACAACTTGTTGCCTGATAAGCACTTCTCTCGTCTCATGAAAACCTAGTACGTACGCATTACTACGCATTCCAATGAAATCATTTGATGTGATCGTAGACGTTCAGCTTGTTCGTAAATTTTGATATCTGAACAGCAATAATCATTATTGCTTCCAGTTGCAACACTATCGTTCCACATCTCCTTCCGATCATCATTTCTCTGGAAAATCACAAATCTTTAGGAAGAGCAATCTGCAATTTCTTTCCCCTAAAAATCAATTCTTTGGTTAAACTGTCCCCTGTGCCTGTTCTGATCATGTCAAAACTCTCTACCCATGTACTGTACAGATTATTATTATTCTCCTCTCCACCATGAACCAATTCTTCTTTGTTCCTCTATCGAATTACATCAAAAGAAAAAAAAAAGGAAAAAAAAAGTGGGGGAAGAAATCAAGAAACATCACAGGAACAAGAACACTCTCTCCCCTGTTCCATGGAATTTTCATCGAATCCATCTGATAATGTCAAAACAGCAGCCCATGAAGGATCACGGCAAGCCATTCTCGTCCGCTTCGCTTCCTCAGAACGGCATGATGTGGGTGGTCTTGGAGTCGTAGCCGGCGAGGCAGCTCTTGGCGTTCACCCTGTATATCTTGACCAGCTCGAGCGCCATCTGCCTCGCCGCCGGCGAGCACCCGCTCTGCATCAGCAGCAGCAGCCTCGTGAGCCCTCCCTCGGCCGCCGCAGCCGCGTCCGCAGCCCGTCGGTCCCGGTACCGGTGGCAGACCGCCCAGAGCACGGCGACGGCGGCCTCGGCGCCGTCGCGCCCGGACTTCATCATCTTGCCGACCACCGCGGGGACGGCGTCCTCCGCGTCGCCGCACAGCGCGGCGCGGCCCTCGGCGCAGCCCACGGCGGACTCGAGGACGCGGAGCGCCTTCGCGGACGCGCGGGGCTCCGTCGCGGCGCGCAGGGCGCGCACCGCCGCCGGGACCGCGCCCAGGCGCACCATCTCGGCTCGCGCGGCGCGGGGGCGCGACCCGCAGACGGCGGCCAGGCAGGAGAGGCCGGCGTCCACGGCGTTCTTCTCCAGGGCGCCCTTCTCGTCGACGGTGCCCACGAGCCGCACCAGCTCGGCCAGCAGCTCGGACGACCCGGCCACGGCCGCCTTCACCTCGCCGGCGGCATTGGCGAGCAGCAGCTCCGCCAGCCTGGCCGCGTCGACCCTCGCCTCCAGGCCGCTGCCGCCGCGCATCACGCGCGCCAGCGACGCGGCCGAGGCCGCCGCGTCCGCGGCGAGGCCGGTGGCCACCCGCTTCTTGTTCGCGTCGTCGACGCCGTCCGAGGCCCAGATCGCGGCTAGCACTCTCGTGGCCGCCTCCACGCCCTCGAGGCTGATGTCTTCGTCGGCTCTTCTCCGGAGAACCGACGCGACGGTCTCGGCGGCGCGGCCGGCGCCCAGAAGCGCGTTCTTTTCGAAGTCGTCGACGTCGTCGTCGGAGAGATAGGCCGCCAGCTCGCGGAGCGCCGGGGAGGGGTCGGCGGCGGACGAAGCCACCTGCCGGACGAGGCTCGCGGGGGAGGAAGAAGTCCGTGCCGAAGAAGGGTCGGCGGCGGTGGGGGAGCAGGAGGCGGCGGAGGCGGCCCAGTGCGCGATGAGGCTGCGGAGGGTGAGGTTGGGGACGAGGTCGGTGCAGCGGAGCGGGAGCATGGTGGCCGGGCACGTGGTGTTGCCGGAGTCGAGCCACCGCTGGATGGAGGCGCGGTCGTAGGTGACGCCGGTGCAGAGGCTGACGGGCGAGCGCATGACGTCGAGCGAGATGGGGCAGCGGAAGAAGCTGGGGATCTTGACCTCCAGGCCCTGGTGCTGCGGGGGCAGCCTCATGGCCGTCTCCTTCCGGACCATTGGAAGCTGCTGGCGACGGCTGCCGGAGGGCGAGGGAATGCGGCCAGAAAGGGAAAGGGAGGGGGAGGTGGTGCGGGTGCTGGTATATTGATGGAGGAGGAGGAAGAAAAGCGATGGTGGTGGTGGTGGACTGGTCGTCGTCGTCGTCGTTGTCGTCACGTCGGGCGCCCTGCTCTACAGTGCTCCTGTCAAAGGTACTCCCCATCCATAAAAACATGTAATTATGAGATCCGTGCCGGTCAAATTGATTCAAGTTTAATCAAGGTTATAATAAAAAATATTAGTATTTATATCGTTAAATAAAACTATTATGAAAATATATTCTATTACTATTTTAATGGTACTTTTTTTAATAAAAAAATGTTAATATTTTTTAAAATAAATTTAATTAAAGTTAGAATTGTTTGACTCCTTGATAAGCGAAAATTGCATGTTTTGTTAGATGGAGAGAGTACTAACAGTTACTCCCTCCGTACCCATATTAGTTGACGTTTTAGAAAAGATTAGAGTCAAACATTGTGAATATAAATCATCAATAACTATTAAGTTTTTAAGTTTATAAATATAAAAATTATATAAATAGATTTGTCTTGAAGAATATTTTTATAAAAGTATACATATATCACTTTTCTATAAATATTTTTATAAAAATAAGAGGTCAAAGTTGTGTTTTGAAGACCGTGTCGCTGTCCTAGACATCGACTAATATGGGTACAGAGGGAGTACTACTATATTTTTTTTCTTTTCTTTCGGAGAAGTCTTCACGTGCACCCCTCAAAGACTGCATATTTTCCTTCCACGCTTAAAGCTGCGTATATTTTTTCTTCTGTTTTAGCATTGTAGCGTATATACATCTTATATAGTCAAGAAATCAAAATCCGTGATTCTTCTACAAAGCATGTATGCTTGCTTATACTGTACATCTACATGTAGGAATGCGCACACACTCTCCCTATGAACATACTAGTAGACACCAATGGACATTTACGAGCGCCGACTCACAATTTGAATTTAGGACAAAACCAAAAATATTGACTCGAACTTTTAGTATGAAACATATTGAACTCATGACGGCTATTAATTAATTCATGATATTAAATTTCTCCAGCGCTACCAATCGACAACTCTAAAACCAAAATCCATAATAAGATGATATAAATAAATATGTGTACTTAGCATGTTTGGTTGCAAGCCATAACCAGGTACACAGAGATTCACGACAGCCATACAAACTAATAGTGTCGTTTGGTGTGTAGCACAGATACGGCGCCCACAGGATTTCAACATCATTCTTAGGCTAATCTCAATGGTGAGTTTCATTTTGTTGTTTTCAAGATTACCATGTCATATGAAACTTGAATGAAACTCTCCATTGAGAATGAGAGTTTCATTTTAAAGTTTCATAAGCATTAAATTTCATGACTCATAGAGAGTTGGTATTCGTGCCAAGAGAGTTTCATCTAGATGAAACTCATTTCTTCTCTCTCTTCTTAAATACAATGTCATGTCATCAAAAGTGCTTATGTGGCAGCATATTTAATGCAAATGAAACTCAAATGAAATCCCCATTGAGATTGGCCTTAGGCAACGGATTTTAACGCCGCAACTTGGACGGTGGCACATACCAGGGGTGTAGTAACTACACTCTTTCTATGTGAAGACTATTAAAAATGCACCAATATCCACCTCATCAGATAAGTTTTATTTAATTATGTATGAAATAGGTGTTGGTAGTATGTTTATTTCAACTTGTATATATTGATACATGTTTTTTTTAAAAAAATAAGAGTTAGTGAAAATTATACAATTTAACTTAGCATATATTATAAACTAAAATTTAGTACGAAGTCAGATAGTAGAAGTGTGTTGGTCGAAGATGTTATAAGATTCCACGTATCAGCACCGTATCTGATTGCGGAGGCGCTACATGGGTAAGGCCAACCCAAATCTTTTGTTCCAAAAATATACCCCACCGCTTCTAAACAAGCTGAATTGGCACCCATCATCATCATCAAACTCAAATGCGAAATTTTCTATTCTACAAAGCGCATACTCCCTCCGTCCCAAAATAGAAGTCGTTCTCACTTCCCGAGGAGTCAATTTTTTTAAACTTTGACCAACTATATATATAAAAATATTAATATTTATAATACATAATAAATATCATTAGATATATCTTTGAATGTACTTTTATAATAAATTTATTAGACGATATAAATATTGCACGTATTTTCTACAAACTTGATCAAAGTTGAGAAAATTTGACCAACACGCTTCCCACAGTGACTTCTTTGTGGGACGGAGGGAGTATATGCAAACGAGAGGTGTTTTTTAGTCGGTCAAAAACTGGAAGGTGTGGAATGCATGAAAAGAAAAAGTAGGAGAAGGCGGTGTTCAAAGGAAAGGTAGGATGATGATGATGAGTCAAAGGAAGAAACTGAGCGTGACGTATGGGGCGGGGTGAGGGGTTGCTTTCCCCGCCTGGCTACTTCTACTTTGGCTGCCCTCCACTCCATGCTCACTGCTGCATGCCAACAAAAACAGATTTCCCAGCAGGCGTGAGCCGTGGGGCAGCAGCAGTGGCCCCGGTCGGTCCACGGTCAAAGCCGTCGGAGATACGGGTCGGTCGACGTCCGCGGCGCGACGCAACCCGGCCGGGCTGCGCCAGCGTCTGCCCTTGCCGTCCGTGTGCCCGGCTGCCCGCAACCTTTGTCGTTGCCGGCGGTGCACGTTTTCGCCGGTGCGGACGAGGAGCGCCGTTTGCGTGTGCGGTTCTTTCTCTGCGACTCTGCACCTGCTGCCTATAGAAACTGGCTGTTCTGACATGTCGGCTGTAAGGCTGTTGATACGAAAGTCGGCGAACCCGTTGTAGTACTGACAACGATCCTACCGTTGGACGGAACCCATGACATTTCCTGCTAGTAGTACGATGTTACAGGGTGTTCAGTTTCTAAAATTAGTTCTAATCTTGTAACACTTTTATTGTTATTTAATAAACTTTATTTAAAAATATGGATTAACTAGATTCATCTTGATATATACAGATAAAAAATATAATTAGTTATTTTTTATTTATATTTAATGCTCTATATATATGTGTTTAAAGATTCAATGTGATAAAGAATCTTGAAAATTTGGAAACTACACATCATCCTTGTAAAAAAAACAGTTACTCCCAGAGGGGAAAACGTACTCGGCATGTTGGGCGCGCTTCGCCGCGCACATATTGATTGCGCATGTAGCTGTCCGGGCTCTTTTAGAGCAAGTATTATGATAGGCTGAGAGCGGGCAGTATCTCACATGGAGAAGAGAGAAAGCAGGAGAGAGAGTGTAGCGAGTGTTTGGTGATGCGCCGGCCAAAAGCGGAGGAAAAGCAATGTGCTGCATGTTTCTCGGTTTTTCATTGGGTCCTATGGCTGCATGTTGCTGTCCCAGGAGAGAGAAGGGCATGAGAAAGAGTGCTGCATGTTGTCCACGCTGGATCCATTTCGCCAGCAACCGGACGAAATTATTGATCTTGCTCTTAAAAGAAATAGCAAAGCATTGAGTAGAAGGGAGTACTCCCCCGTTCCATTAAAAATGACGTTTTTGACTTTTGATCTTCTCGTTTATCCGTTCATCATATTTAAAAAATTTATGCAAATAATAAAATAAATAAATCATTATTAAAGTATCTCTAGTAATAAAATAAATTATAACAAAATAAATAATATTTTATATAATTTTTTTGAATAAGACGAATGGTCAAACAAGAAGTCCCAAAATCTAAAACGACATTTTCAGTGGGACGGAGGGAGTAGATGACAAGTATATTCATAAATTCATTAATCTATATTTATACACTATACCGAAGCGCTACTTTAGAAACCGAAATATACTCTACATTAGCTAAGTCATCATTGCCACATAAATATACTCTACATAAGCATGTACACGCGTCGAGAGGAGGACGGAGATGGCCTCTACGGCCCCGAATCCTCCCGCAGGTAAATGTTTATATTATTACAATTCTAACATAAAGTGTCATACTTTAGTAGTATCTTGGCATGTTCGTCTACTGCGGCCACAGCGGCGACACCAGGTAACTCCCTCCTCCGCCTCCGGTCAGCTACTCAGCACTGCCCCTGCTGGCCTCCTGCCACGTCTCTTTCCCCTGTTTCAGCGGAGAGCTGTTTGTCTAATTGTCTCCGTGTTGTGGGACTGAGTTTTTTTTATGACAAACAGGGCCAGAGGCTGGCCTAGGAAATATTAGCAGCATGAAGCTAAGACGAAAGAAACGTCGACAGTGCAGGTAACAAAGAGCACGGGTGAGAAGAAAAACTATAAGTACAACCAACTAAAAGAGAGGGAGCCAAATGAGAATGAGCCTGTCTAGCTACAATGTGAGTTGTAGAGTTGAGGCTCCTGTGAATTTTGAAGATCTTCGCTTGTCAAAGTCCGGCATAATTGGCAAACTGCTGAGTGAATAACTTAATACGCCAATCAAGAGAGTGGTTTTGGTCCGCCTAGTTGAGGAAGGTCACATGCTGTTGACAATTAGATAGAAAAGTGGTGTTCATGAATCCCAAAGCATGGTTGATTGTTGTTGCTGCTACTAATGCCACGATTGTTTCCACCGTAAGCACCGAGTGAACTCTTGGGTGTTCGGCTTTTATGAATATCTTGTTGACTGGTTGAATCTATGTATTGACAAAAAATATACCTATACACCTGCAATGCTTTGATTAGTATTAGGGGTATCCGAATTAGTTGCTGCATACACCAAGGTTATTATATAAGAGCTGTTAGTGGTAAAACTTTGGCTATTATTTTCTTTTATTTACAGTACAATACACCATTAATTGATACAAAATCAATGTAATTAAAAAACTTGACCAGTTGGCCGTTCCTTGGTGCTTTTGTTTCATCACTTCACATGCTGCAAAGTGCAAAACGTAAAAGCTCAACCAAGGCTACGGTAGTAGTCGGTGTGAATGGCGAGGACCTCCTCGTCCTCTCGGGTCCTCGTTGCTGTTGCTGCGACCACCACACACGTGACACGTCCGTATCGATTTCTTCAACGATCGATTTGCTGGGGATTTCAGTTCGATCCGGGCGGAGGCTTCAACGCGGTGCTCTGCTCCGTCCATACTACTTGCATTATTGGTTTGTTTGCCTTTATTAGTCAAGGCACCCAACTGAGACCAAGCTTAAAATAAGCTGATGGACATAATATTATTCTCAGTGATGCTGGCAGATAGAAATGGGTGGCCACATACTATAAGCGAGCATCGCGGATTCATACGGCAAAATAGCTGCCCGAGCCCGATGACGATGACAGCCCATATCTGTGCTTACTACTGCTGTTGACAGGGCAAATTTATAAATTACTAGTTGCACGTCTAAAAAATGGATAAAGCTCCTCACCACCACATCTTAGACTGAAAGAGGCACGGCATATATATATATATATATATATAGGGGGTGTTTAGTTGGTAGGAATTTTGGTGTAAAGTTCATGTAGCACTTTCGTTGTTATTTGACAAACTTTGTCCAAACATGGACCAACTAGACTCAAAAGATTCATTTCGACATTTACAAATAAACTGTGCAATTAGTTATACTTTTACTTACATTTAATACTTCATGCATGCGTCTAAAGATTCGATGTGGTGGAAAATCTTGTAAAAATTTGGAATCTAAACATGGCCATAGTGGCAGAAGGTTTAGGTTTAAAGAACCCACTGAGTCCTTTCTCCCCTTGTCTCGAACGAACGTAAAAGAAAAATCCGCATAATAATCATTATGTCAGTCAAATCATGGACCTAAACTGTTCTAAGTTCCATCATGCAAAATGGAAATGCCCCATTTTGGCCATTGTCACGATGTCACCTCAGCTCTCAGGTGGTGCGCGCTACACACACTTGCTTGCTAACCGACAACAACATGCATGAGCATCATTGTGTGAAGTCCCTTTGAGTGAAATCACGGACAATCTGGCCACTTTATATATATATATATATATATATATATATATATATATATATATATATATATATATATATATATATATATATATATATATGCCGATAGTGTTAGTGCACTTTTAGTTGAGGAGCTGGCCGCACCCAACGCTTTGCGCCAACCATCTCTTGTCGCTCGCCAAGGGAAAAACAACCCCGATTAAGTTAGCCCGATGCCGTACTGATCGTGATCGATTCGCACTTTGACCGGAAAGGATCCAAAAGATCATCCAACTCAATCCCAATCGCGACCAAAATGCCTTTTGTTAAAATTAAGTAATCTCTGGCTCGAGCCGTTACCAAGGGTTACACACGGTCAAGGACCATTTCACCTGGCCGAGTTGGTAGCTTTCACACGCATAAACTAATCAACGATCATGGCCCCGAGTCGAGCAGCGCCACATTAAAAGAGATGGTCTGGCTTCTCATTTGGGCAATGCACAATTGAGAAGCAGTACACCCTAACACTATTTCTTGATCCTAAGAAGACGCTGGATCGACCCGAAGGCCACCGCCCTTTTTCCCTGACTCTAGCACCGGCCAAGGTGATTGGTCACTATCGCTGGCATCCTCGAGTCCGACGCTACGCCACTGTACCACTACACCAACCTCATCCTCGCATCCCTACTCCACCAATGGCGGATTCTCAAGGTTTGTGATTTGTAATTGTCACGATGTTATGTGATCTGATGCGTTCATTTGACTAGGCTAGGTCACCCCTTTGTGATGATCACGATCTAATATTGCGGTATCAGAGCCGGCTAGTTTAGGATGTGATCCATCATTTTTAGATTTGTCTTAGTTTTGATGATTAGAGGCCGATTTTGATCCTAATTACATCCTAATCACTTATTATTAATGATGATTACCCAAAATGATGCAAGTTTAGGCGGCCTTAGTTGATCGTGCTTATGAGTTTGGTCTCTAATCTACGCCTGCAGTGCTTGGGTAGAATCAAATTGAGTTAAATGCATTGTAGGTCCATTAACTTTTGGTGGTGTGTCACTTAGGTCCATCAACTGTCAAACTGTATTTTTGGGTCCATTAACTTTTGGTGTTGTGTCACTTAGGTCCATCAACTCTCAAACTGCATTTCTAAGTCCATAATCTTTTGGTGGTGTGTCACTTATGTCCATCAACTCCCAAACTGTATTTCTGGGTACATTAACTTTTGGGGTGTGTCACTTAGGTCCATCGACTCTTAAGCTGCATTTTTTGGTCCATTAACTTTTCGTCGTATGTCACTCGCCGCATACCCACGGGTCGCTCGTTGACAAGGCCACCCGGAGTGAGGGATGCCTCGAGGAGCGTGACATCTGCGCCTATGCTGGGGATGTGGTGCGCAAGCTAGCGACGTCCGCGGCCTATCGCTCGTGCACAGGGACGTCTGCGGCGGCTCTAGGCCCTCGATCGGGTGCACGGTCATCGAGATGGCCACGGGGTGCGCGCCCTGCAGCGACATGGATAACCTCCTCACTACGATCAATCGAATGACGTGCCAGAGGTGCACGGATGACGTGCCAGAGATGCTCGCATGGCTGTCACGTGCAAGATAAGTGCCAGCGCCTGCATTTCTGGTGCCTGCATTTTGCTGGGAAGTCGTCAGAAATGCCGGCGCCGACACTGGAAAGTTGCGGCGCCTGCCCTACCACCGACACTGATCTCGTGCGTGACAGCCATGCGAGCACCCGATCGTCCGTGTATGCGATTCGGTGGACGCAGTGAGGAGATCGTCCATGTCGCTCCAGGGCACGTGCTCCGTGGCCATCTCGATGACCATGCACCCGATCGAGGGCCCAGAGCCGCCCTAGACGTCCTCGCGCACGAGCGATAGGCTACGGAAGAATGCAAAAGTTAATGCAGTTCGGGAGTTGACGGACCTAAGTGACACACCACCAAAAGTTTATGGACCCAGAAATGCAGTTTGAGAGTTGATGGACCTAAGTGACACACCACCAAAAGTTAATGGACTTAGAACTGCAGTTTGAGAGTTGATGGACCTAAGTGACACACCACTAAAAGTTAATGGACCCAGAAATGCAGTTTGAAAGTTGATGAACCTAAGTGACACACCACCAAAAGTTAATGGACCTACAGTACATTTAACTCAATCAAATTCTATAATGATTAGGGCTAATTGTTTTTGAATAATCATGTTTATGAGGTTTATGCCTCTGATTAACTTGGTTTAGTCATGATTAGGCTTATTTTATCCTTTGTTCATGCCTATTTCATGGTAATTTAATGCAATCGGGGGCTAGGGTTTTTGGATTATGAAATTAGATCAAATTGCAATAAAAAATCCCAAATATCTAAATCCTAGATGAATTTTCCCCAGATTTTTTCCCCAAATCCTCATGAACGATCCCTAATTTTCACTGAGATGGATTTGGTATGACGTTACCTTGGCCTGGGTCATCATTACCCTCAAGTTTTGGCACGGTGGTGCCATTAGTGCACCAAGGGGTGGGCTATCGCTGGGCTGCGTGGGTGAGCTGCCCTCATGGCCGGGGCCGCGCGCACAGTAGCGCTACCACACTTCATCTCCGGCTGAGCCACCGCCGCTGCACTCGGTCTTCTGCGCGCATCACCCTGAATTTAGCTGGCAGGGAGTCGCTCAACGGTGTTGTTGAAAGCCCTAGTTTAGTTTTGGCTAATTGATGAAACCTATTAGACTAGTTCTATGTTAAACATGTACAAAATCTTCGATTACAGATAAACAATTACACAGAGAAAAGATTTACCATCTATGGATCACTACAATAATCTACAGAGAGGAAAACCTAACTTAGTGATGGAAAATAGTCCTTCTACTCCTACTGATACAAGAGCGAACTAACTAGCCTAAGAGCATTTTAGTCCAACTCTGGAGAATAGCTAATCCGACAACCACTGACCTTCTCACTGCTATACTTTGTCTCGACGCAAGCCCCATGATGCTGTCACGTGCCGCCTCGTTCCTCCTCAAAATCTCCACCTAGATTTTGAGGCCCAAATCTGAAAACCATCGTCGCTAGTTTTGAGGCCAAAACCATCAGCAAACCGTCCTAACCAGGTTTCGAGGTCTAGACCTGGAACCCGTCTTCGGAAGTTTGTCGAGGCTCAACCACCAAACTCGCATCGTAGAAGCAACGTATGTGCTACACCGCGTCTGCCGATATCGATGTCAACATGTGTCCAACCTCCGCCAAGCTCGATGCATTCGCCTTCCTTCCTGACTCAACCGACATCGTCTGCATCTCCCATGCAAACGTGTATCTGGCCTCCACCAAGTTTCACGACGCCATCGTTCTCCGTCTTGACTTCATCGATGTCGTCTTCATCACCATGTACACTTGCTTGCTAATGTCCCAAGTGTTAGCCACCTTAATCAGTTAGTCCTTCGGTCCTCCGGTCCTTCAGTCTGTAACACCCCTGGTGTTACTAATGTAATTAACTTGACATGTCATCATCTTAAGCATTAATCATTTTGTGATGCATTTGGATTGCTTAATTGCTATGCTTTAGTCCCTTTCCAAAAACCCTAAAAGCCCAATTCTCTCTAAGGGCAAAATGGTAATTTCACCTCTGTGCCTAGTTCTATGTAGTTCTTGTTTGAATTTGATGCCCTGATGTTTGTTGCATTGATCAAAGTTCTAAAATCAGATTTGATTTGATTTTCCTTTTGCAAAACCCTAAAATCCCAAATCCTGGATTTATTCCCTTTTCGATAACTTTTTCAAAATTCAAAATTCTGGGTTGGTTCAAAAAGCAAAGTTGTGAATCTGACCTAGAGGAACAACTTTGGTATTTACAAATTTTCAAGTCTCAGTTTGAAATCCAAAGTAATTTTGATTTGAATCAAATTTGAAAAGTGTCCCCTTTTCTGTTTTTAAATATAGTTCAAAAACTATTTGGAATTTGAAAATGTTCATATTGACAAAGTTGTAGATCTCTTTTTTCTAAGCAACTTTGGTCTTTTGAGTTTTTGTCGCACAGTTCAAATTTTGGAAGTAATTTGCAAAATACAGAGATCGGCCAAAAGTCAAACCCTAAGACCTAGCCCTGTTCATCTTCCACCTACAGCTAGGGGGCCCCGGCCGTGGCCGAGCCTCCGGCGTTGCGCGCGCCACGCGTTTGGCAGCCGCTCGTCTGCCCCCGACTTGTCGCCCGCGCCCGCGACATCTTTCCGCACCCGCACGCGCGAAGCGCTGACTTCCGCCCCGTCCCCTACTGCTCCTGCTCGCCGCCGCCGCGTGGCCATTGCCGGCGCTGTCTGCGCCCGAGCCCCGGCTGCACGCCCGTCCTCCGCCTGCGCGCAATCGAGAGCGCATGCTCTCCGCTTCGCCCGAGTCAGGCCTCGGACGGAGGCTTACTTCTCCGTCTCGCCCGAGCCTCCGGGCCAGGCCTCGGACGAAGCTGTCGCTTCCGTCTCGACCGAGCCCGTCTCGACCGAGCCCCGCGCGATTCGCCCGAGCCCCCGCGATTCGCCGAGCCCGGCCTAGAAGGAGCACAGTGCTCTTCTCTTTTTCTGAGAGATGTGAATAGTGTTCTGTTTTCTCTTTTTTTGTATGATTTTCTGTGTGCATCCAAAAATTCTGAAATTTTTGTGGTAGACTCTTTATGCTCTGGAGTATTTTATAAAAATATGAAACTTGAGTTTTGTGCAAAAATTTGAAAATGTAAAATTCCCCTTTTAATTGAAAAATGAAGGTTTTGGTATTTTTGGAGAGTGATCTATAACTCCAAAAATCTTGAGATAAATTTTTGTGACCTTTTTATGACATGCTGAACCTCTGGTAAAATTTTGAAGTCTTTTGGAGCAAGTTGATTTTTGAGCATTTATTTAAATAGTTGAGTAGTGCCTTTTCTTAATTAATGTCTGGAATTATTTGAGCACCTTAATGACCTCCAAAAATTATGAAATTTGTTTTACCATCTGTTTATGCCATAATTAACTTATGTGATTAATTTGGTAATTTTTGGAGCAACTTCATAAAATGACCTTTTTAATTAATTTAGGAAAATAGAAAAAGTGATTAGGGTTGGTAATAAGTGTTTGATGATGTGATCTTTGGATTGATTGATGTTCATAGACCCCTACCCTTTGGTCTATGATGGTTGTGATGCTATGATTTGGTTGATGCTTAGGATAATCATAATAAGGCCTAGCTTTAATTAACATTGCTTAAGGAAGAAATGGTTACCTTTTATGCTCAACCTAGATTTCGATTATGCCTTGTTTAAGAGTAATCTAGAATCAGTGGAATTGTCTTGTACCTTAAGTCCATATCATCATTCTCATGAGCATTCATCATTGCATCCGTATAGTTGACGAAGAAGGTACCAGAGTCGAGGCCGCTGTTGACAAACCAACTCCCGAGGCGACCCCGAGCTCCGACACCTACTCCTACCCCGAGTCTGCTCTTTTTGCCATCCAAGGCAAGCCCCGGTGCATTTAACCTTTCCTTGAATTTATAAAATGATTTCCTTAAATGCTTTTGAGTTAAATTATTGCATTAGGTTTATAGGAGTTGTGTGCTATCCTAATTGATGCACTATCCACCTTGACCACTGATACACCCGATACCTGCTTTTCAAAAAGTATTTGAAAAATGCTTAGCAATGCTTATTGAATTAGACTTTGCAATAAAATGCCAACTTCAAAAGTGTGATCACTTAAGAATCTTTATGGGAATTTGGCTTTACTCCCCGGCTGTTGGCTAGGTATCTGATCCGTACCTAATCAATAGCGAGGAGAGGTTGTCGCGCGTACGGTGCCGTCATGTTGTAGTCCGGGACTCAACAGTTGACACCGACCGGGACAGGGTTGAAAAACCGACAGGACCTGTACTCTTGGGTTAGAGTCCCGAGGTGCTTGTCGCTGGCGGAAAAACTGACAGGACTATTACGCTTGGGTGAGATATAACCAAGGTATAGCTCTGGCTGAAAAATTAGGGACCATCCGTATGGGGGCCTGCTGGTCAAGACTTGTAACTATTCACATACTACGGAAAGCTCTGGCTCCGAGGAATCCTTTATTGGACCGACAACCGCGCACTGGGAGTGGAGAGATGGCGGAAGTAGCATGTACCCACGTGGGTTAAAGTCCCGGATTGGAGTGGTGTACTGTACTTCCGGGTGGCGTAGGACCGGGCCCAATCTTGGAGGAATCGTGGTAGACGAGTTGGCATATGCAAGCTTGGGTGCTACATATGCAGTGTGGATAGGGATCCTCAGCTGAGTATTATTTATCCGGATTAACGTTGCTCCTCGGTTATGGAGACTTGGTCCACTGACTGTCAACGGAGAGTGGTTCTCAACTAGGAATGTTTTGAAATGTAAAATGAATCATGAACGATGAAGAATTGAGGAATACCGAATCTTTCAAAAATAAAATAAGGTTTACAAAATGCTTTTCTGCAAAATACTTGATCTTGCTTAAGCCTTACCTTGACTACCCTAAGCCTTCATTCCTGAGTCTTCCCCTTTTTCTTTAGTCGGGTAAGTCTTGTTGAGTACCCCGTACTCAGGGTTTGTTACCCATGTTGCAGGTATGCCTCAGACTCCGATGTGTCTCGCACCCTGTTGCGTGACCTTCGTCCAGGAAGAGGCCGATGAGGCCGATGAGTAAATGTGCACCCTCGGGCTGGGTGTTACCTGTATCTTTATGTTTCCGCTACGTTGTCTACTTTGAACTTCCCGAACAATGGTTTGTAATAATCGTACTCCTTACCTCATTTGAAACCTCGGTTTGTAAAACTAATGTTATTTAAGTCTTCCGCTCTGTTATCTCTGATATTTGTGAAAATGTGAAATGCTGTAACCGAAAGATGAGATGATCCTGCGGACATTTGGGCACTGATGTAGCCCGGTGGCGAACAGGTCTTAATCACATGGAACATAGGTTCGGCTGTCAGAGGTTGACAGGGACACGTGGGCCATGGGATTAGGGTCGTTCCGTCACAGAGTGGTATCAGAGCATCTCACTTTAACGTTGCAGTGTTCTTTTGCGAAAACTTCAAAAGTTCTTTTGAGTCCAAACAAAATTTAAACTTGACTATTTTGAGTCCAAATTGCTTCTCTCATCTTGTCTCTCATATGGCAACACTAGCTAGTGGAACAACATGTTTTAAGCCCTATATATGTTAAGTATTGCATTGCCTTGTTCCGTAGGAACGATTCATGCATCATGTCATATTCACTTAAGTAAATAAATGAGTTCGTTGGGATAGTGTACCTATACCTTTTCTTGCTAGCCTTTCTCATCTATAACCTCTTGTCCAGATATGGCTCGCATCAAGCTGACCGCCCGCAAGTCGACTGGACCGAACGGTGTGCCGCGTCACCAGCTGGCGCCACGCACTGGAGAAGAGACTGGAGAATCCTCCAATGGTCGTCGTTTTCCCCGCCGCACCCGCAAGAACCTGAAGGAGGAAATCAAGAATCTGAAGGCCGAGATAGAGAACATGGAGCATGACTTCTACCTTTCCCGCCTGGAGTTCTACGAGGCACGAGCCGCTCTTGAGGAAGCTAACCAGAATGTGGTTCGCGCTATCCAGCAGCGTGATGCAACATGGATCCAAGAGGATGTCACCAGAGCCCAGCTCCATGGATTGCAGCAGTACACCGCCCAGATCGAGCAGTTCAATGATATGCTTCATGAGGAAGTACACCAGCTGCACAACCAGCTTCACCCCGTGATTCCACCAGTTGTTGAGGACCCCGAAGACGGAGTCGTGGAGGAACCTGAAGTGGAACACGAGCCCGATCAGAATGAGGAAGTGGAACCTGCTGAAGATGTCCACGTTGAAGATGAAGATGAGGAGGAAGAGCCTGAGCTCATCATCGAGGATGATGATGATGACGAAGAGTTGATCTTCATCGATGACGACTAGACTCCTTGTGTCTATACCATCTGCTTACCTAAAACCTTAGACTAGGTTTGGGGGCGTTAGTCTGTCTGTTGCCAAGTCCGGCATGTATCTTTCTTTTCGTATCTTTTCCCCTTTATCGGCCTGTATCAGTCTGTTGTCATCTTTATCAAGCCAGCTATCTTTGTATCAATGAAGCTATCAATCGGTCGTTTCAGAACCTTTGTCCATATATGCTGAGTTCCGAGTTGCTTATACAGATGCCTGTGAACACCCGTACCGGAGCTGGAGGTTCTGATGATGCCAACATCCCAAACCCTCCGCCTGTCCCAGCTACCCTAGCAGATGCCATTGCAGCCCTGGCCGCCGCTGCCAATCTGATGGCTCAGAACCAAGGACAGCAGAATGTTGGTCACCGTGGTCGTCACAACCAAGAGACCACCTATGTGGATTTCACTGAAACCCGTCCACCGGTTTTCACCAGAGCCGATGAACCCCTCGAAGCTGACGATTGGCTCCGCACCATGGAGCAGAAGTTTGGTCTCATCCGATGTACTGAAATCCAGAAGCCCCGGTTTGCTTCGCAGCAGCTTCGTGGCCCAGCAAGTGCTTGGTATGCCAACCTCTTGGCTGCCCAGCCTGAAGGTCATGAGTTGACCTGGGAAGAGTTCCGCACCGCTTTCCGTGCACACCACATCCCATCAGGTCTGATGAAGATGAAGCTTGATCAGTTCCTGGCTCTCCAACAGAAGGACTCCACAGTGATGCAGTATGTGGGTCAATTCAACCATCTGAGTCAGTATGCAGCGGAATATGTCAACACGGATGAGAAGAAGAGAGACTGTTTCCTTAGGGGATTGCACCCTAAGATCCGCAGAAGCATGTCAAACAACCTGACCGGTTCTTATCATGAGGCTGTTGACCGGGCAGTTGCTTTTGAAGAGAGTAACCGTCAGTACCAAGAGGAGAAGAAGAAGAAGAAAGCAGGATCTAGCAGCCACTCTGGCAATCACAAGCGCCAGAGGGTCATATATCATCCTAGTCACCACCACAACCGTCCACCTTACCCTCACCAGCAAGTGGTTGTCCGTACCGCGGCTACCACCCACAACGCCAACCAACAAAGTGCCACTCAGCAGAACGCCCCGGGTGTTCGTATCACCACCCCACAAACCGCCTATAACCATCCCTGCTACAACTGTGGTCAACTTGGCCACTGGTCTCGTGAGTGCCCAAAGCCCAAGAGGTATGCCCAGAATGCTCAGAAGGGTCCTGGAGGACCACAGCAGCAGCAACACCGTGCTCCACAGCAGCAAGTGCAGAAGGGCAAGTTCATCAAGAAGCACGGGCAAGTCTACTACACCACTGTCAGCGATATTCCAGAAGGGGAGCCCGTCATGATCGGTAGGCTTCCCGTTGCCAATCATCCTGCAGTTGTGTTGTTTGATTCTGGTGCATCGCATTCTTTCATCAGTCGTACCTTCGCCTCTAAGAATGACATATCAATTGGAGAGTTGAAAGAAAGTTTTTGCATTTTATCGCCTGGAGGGCGTATAATCACCAAAGAGGTGGTTCGCAGTATACCAGTAAGGTTGGGGGAACATGTATTTCCCACCACCATGATAGTGCTTCATGATCAGGAGATAGATGTCATCCTAGGCATGAATTGGATGTGTCAGTATAAAGCCATGATCGACATCCTGAATAGAGTTGTGAGAGTGGATATTCCTAACAGTACCGCCAAACTCCTTCTCCAACTTCCAATGCCTCAAAAACCAGCAGCCACTCAAATAAATACCGCCCATGTTCTGGAAACCCGGGACATCCCCGTGGTTTGTGAATTCCCTGATGTTTTTCCTGAGGATTTACCTGGTCTACCTCCTGACCGTGACGTTGAGTTTGCCATAGAGCTAAAGCCCGGGACTGCTCCTATATCCCGCAGAGCTTATCGAATGCCTCCCAGAGAGTTGGCAGAACTAAAAATCCAATTACAAGATTTGTTGGACAAGGGTTTCATTCGCCCAAGCTCGTCTCCTTGGGGCTGTCCTGCAATCTTTGTAAAGAAGAAAGACAAGAGTCTCAGACTTTGCGTTGATTATCGCCCACTCAACGAAGTCACCATCAAAAACAAATATCCCTTGCCTCGTATCGATCTTCTGTTTGACCAGTTAGCTGGAGCCAAGGTATTCTCCAAGATTGACCTCAGATCTGGTTACCACCAAATAAAAATCCGTCCTGAAGATATTCCTAAAACAGCTTTCACCACCAGATACGGCCTATATGAGTACTTGGTCATGTCCTTCGGTTTGACCAATGCCCCTGCTCATTTCATGTACCTCATGAACTCTGTGTTCATGCCAGAGCTTGATAAATTCGTGGTCGTGTTCATGGACGACATCCTTGTCTACTCAAAAACCCCTGAAGATCATGCTGAACATCTTCGTATTGTTCTATCCCGTCTCAGAGAACATCAGCTCTATGCTAAGTTCAGTAAATGTGAGTTCTGGTTAGATCAGATACAGTTTCTTGGTCATGTCCTATCCGCTGAAGGTGTGTCAGTCGACCCCGGAAAAGTGTCAGATATCCTGGATTGGAAGCCACCTACCTCTGTTCACAAGGTCCGCAGTTTTATGGGAATGGCTGGATATTATCGTCGATTCATCCCAGATTTCTTCAGAATCGCCAAGCCTATCACCGAGTTGCTGAAGAATTCTGTGAAGTTCTTTTGGTCACCAGCTTGTGAACAAGCTTTTCAGACTTTGAAGTTGTTAACCACGTCACCAGTGCTAGCTCAGCCGAACGTCGAGAAGCCCTTTGATGTCTATTGTGATGCATCTGGTACTGGTTTGGGTTGCGTGTTGATGCAAGAAGGAAGAGTGATCGCTTATGCCTCGCGGCAGCTTAAGCGACATGAGGAAAATTATCCAACTCATGATCTTGAGTTAGCAGCAGTGGTTCATGCCTTGAAGATATGGCGTCATTATCTGTTGGGCAGTACCTGCAATGTGTACACAGATCACAAGAGCCTGAAGTATATCTTCACCCAAGAAGAGCTGAACATGAGGCAGCGAAGATGGCTTGAGTTAATCAAGGACTATGATATCGAAGTGCATTACCATCCGGGTAAGGCGAATGTGGTCGCCGATGCACTCAGTCGGAAGTCATACTGTATCTGCCTGGTTATGAAATCCTATGAATCTTCCCTATGCTATGAACTAGAGAAGCTGGGTATTGAAATAGTGCCACAAGGGAGTCTGAGCAATGTTAGAGTAGAAACCTCTATCAGAGAACAGATCATAGCTGCACAGAAAGATAACCCCGGAATCAAGCACATCATCGAAAAGATTCAAGCTGGAAAAGCTGACTGTTTCAGGATTGATGATGAAGGAGTGGTTTGGTTCAAGAACCGTCTGGTAGTTCCAAAGGTGCCTGAGTTGAGACAGCTAATCCTTGACGAAGCACACTCAACTAGGTTTGCCATCCATCCCGGCAGCAACAAGATGTACCAAGACTTGAAGCAGAAATTCTGGTGGACAAAGATGAAGATCGAAATCGCTCAACATGTCGCTCGTTGTGATACATGTCAGAAAGTCAAGGCTGTGCATATGAAGCCCGGAGGAGAGCTGCAACCTTTGTCAGTACCTGGTTGGAAGTGGGAGGATATCAGCATGGATTTTATCAATGGATTACCCAAGACTCAAAAGGGATTCAATTCCATTTGGGTGATAGTGGACCGTCTCACGAAGCAAGCTCACTTCCTACCGGTCAAAACAAGTTATACCGCCCCAACTTATGCCACCTTGTACAAGAACAACATAGTGAAGCTCCATGGCATACCCAAGACCGTCATCTCAGATCGTGGTACTCAATTTGTCGCCAAGTTTTGGAAAGCGTTCCATGCCTCACTTGGAACCAAGCTATTGTATAGCACGGCTTATCATCCGCAGACTGATGGACAGACTGAGAGAGTCAACCAAGTGTTAGAAGATATGTTGAGAGCCTGTGTGCTTACCTTCGCAGATACTTGGGATCAGTGTTTGCCCTTGGCAGAATTCTCTTATAATAACAGTTACCAAGAGAGCATCAAAATGGCACCCTTTGAAGCACTGTACGGCCGCCGTTGTCGTACACCTCTCAGTTGGTCTGAACCCGGAGAAAGGGAATTCTTTGGAGTTGATCTAGTAAAAGATATGGAAGAGAAAGTCAAGCAAATACAAGAGAACATGAAGATTGCACAGTCTCGACAGAAAAGTTATGCTGACAAGAGACGTCGACCTCTGCAGTTCGAGATCGGGGATTATGTGTACCTGAAGGTCTCACCCACCAAAGGAGTCACTCGTTTTGGAGTCAAAGGAAAGCTAGCACCCCGCTACATTGGTCCGTTTGAGATTCTGGATCGTTGTGGCAAGGTCGCTTACAAGCTAAGTTTGCCCGATAATCTTTCAGCAGTTCATAATGTGTTTCATGTCTCCCAACTCAAGAAGTGTCTTCGAGTACCTGAACATGTGGTTGAAGTTGAAGGCGTTGAGCTAGAACCAGATCTGTCATACACTGAGTATCCAGTTCGCGTGTTGGATCACAAGGATCGTGTTACCCGAAGAACCACCACAAGATGGTATAAGATCCAGTGGAACCAGCACTCTGAAGAAGAAGCCACTTGGGAATCTGAAGATTTCTTGGCAAAGAACTATCCGGACTTCCTCGAATCTCTATAAGTGTGAGTTTCCTCTTTTGTTCTTTAAACGACGCGGAATCTCGGGGCGAGATTTCTTTTAGGAGGGAGGGTTGTAACACCCCTGGTGTTACTAATGTAATTAACTTGACATGTCATCATCTTAAGCATTAATCATTTTGTGATGCATTTGGATTGCTTAATTGCTATGCTTTAGTCCCTTTCCAAAAACCCTAAAAGCCCAATTCTCTCTAAGGGCAAAATGGTAATTTCACCTCTGTGCCTAGTTCTATGTAGTTCTTGTTTGAATTTGATGCCCTGATGTTTGTTGCATTGATCAAAGTTCTAAAATCAGATTTGATTTGATTTTCCTTTTGCAAAACCCTAAAATCCCAAATCCTGGATTTATTCCCTTTTCGATAACTTTTTCAAAATTCAAAATTCTGGGTTGGTTCAAAAAGCAAAGTTGTGAATCTGACCTAGAGGAACAACTTTGGTATTTACAAATTTTCAAGTCTCAGTTTGAAATCCAAAGTAATTTTGATTTGAATCAAATTTGAAAAGTGTCCCCTTTTCTGTTTTTAAATATAGTTCAAAAACTATTTGGAATTTGAAAATGTTCATATTGACAAAGTTGTAGATCTCTTTTTTCTAAGCAACTTTGGTCTTTTGAGTTTTTGTCGCACAGTTCAAATTTTGGAAGTAATTTGCAAAATACAGAGATCGGCCAAAAGTCAAACCCTAAGACCTAGCCCTGTTCATCTTCCACCTACAGCTAGGGGGCCCCGGCCGTGGCCGAGCCTCCGGCGTTGCGCGCGCCACGCGTTTGGCAGCCGCTCGTCTGCCCCCGACTTGTCGCCCGCGCCCGCGACATCTTTCCGCACCCGCACGCGCGAAGCGCTGACTTCCGCCCCGTCCCCTACTGCTCCTGCTCGCCGCCGCCGCGTGGCCATTGCCGGCGCTGTCTGCGCCCGAGCCCCGGCTGCACGCCCGTCCTCCGCCTGCGCGCAATCGAGAGCGCATGCTCTCCGCTTCGCCCGAGTCAGGCCTCGGACGGAGGCTTACTTCTCCGTCTCGCCCGAGCCTCCGGGCCAGGCCTCGGACGAAGCTGTCGCTTCCGTCTCGACCGAGCCCGTCTCGACCGAGCCCCGCGCGATTCGCCCGAGCCCCCGCGATTCGCCGAGCCCGGTCTAGAAGGAGCACAGTGCTCTTCTCTTTTTCTGAGAGATGTGAATAGTGTTCTGTTTTCTCTTTTTTTGTATGATTTTCTGTGTGCATCCAAAAATTCTGAAATTTTTGTGGTAGACTCTTTATGCTCTGGAGTATTTTATAAAAATATGAAACTTGAGTTTTGTGCAAAAATTTGAAAATGTAAAATTCCCCTTTTAATTGAAAAATGAAGGTTTTGGTATTTTTGGAGAGTGATCTATAACTCCAAAAATCTTGAGATAAATTTTTGTGACCTTTTTATGACATGCTGAACCTCTGGTAAAATTTTGAAGTCTTTTGGAGCAAGTTGATTTTTGAGCATTTATTTAAATAGTTGAGTAGTGCCTTTTCTTAATTAATGTCTGGAATTATTTGAGCACCTTAATGACCTCCAAAAATTATGAAATTTGTTTTACCATCTGTTTATGCCATAATTAACTTATGTGATTAATTTGGTAATTTTTGGAGCAACTTCATAAAATGACCTTTTTAATTAATTTAGGAAAATAGAAAAAGTGATTAGGGTTGGTAATAAGTGTTTGATGATGTGATCTTTGGATTGATTGATGTTCATAGACCCCTACCCTTTGGTCTATGATGGTTGTGATGCTATGATTTGGTTGATGCTTAGGATAATCATAATAAGGCCTAGCTTTAATTAACATTGCTTAAGGAAGAAATGGTTACCTTTTATGCTCAACCTAGATTTCGATTATGCCTTGTTTAAGAGTAATCTAGAATCAGTGGAATTGTCTTGTACCTTAAGTCCATATCATCATTCTCATGAGCATTCATCATTGCATCCGTATAGTTGACGAAGAAGGTACCAGAGTCGAGGCCGCTGTTGACAAACCAACTCCCGAGGCGACCCCGAGCTCCGACACCTACTCCTACCCCGAGTCTGCTCTTTTTGCCATCCAAGGCAAGCCCCGGTGCATTTAACCTTTCCTTGAATTTATAAAATGATTTCCTTAAATGCTTTTGAGTTAAATTATTGCATTAGGTTTATAGGAGTTGTGTGCTATCCTAATTGATGCACTATCCACCTTGACCACTGATACACCCGATACCTGCTTTTCAAAAAGTATTTGAAAAATGCTTAGCAATGCTTATTGAATTAGACTTTGCAATAAAATGCCAACTTCAAAAGTGTGATCACTTAAGAATCTTTATGGGAATTTGGCTTTACTCCCCGGCTGTTGGCTAGGTATCTGATCCGTACCTAATCAATAGCGAGGAGAGGTTGTCGCGCGTACGGTGCCGTCATGTTGTAGTCCGGGACTCAACAGTTGACACCGACCGGGACAGGGTTGAAAAACCGACAGGACCTGTACTCTTGGGTTAGAGTCCCGAGGTGCTTGTCGCTGGCGGAAAAACTGACAGGACTATTACGCTTGGGTGAGATATAACCAAGGTATAGCTCTGGCTGAAAAATTAGGGACCATCCGTATGGGGGCCTGCTGGTCAAGACTTGTAACTATTCACATACTACGGAAAGCTCTGGCTCCGAGGAATCCTTTATTGGACCGACAACCGCGCACTGGGAGTGGAGAGATGGCGGAAGTAGCATGTACCCACGTGGGTTAAAGTCCCGGATTGGAGTGGTGTACTGTACTTCCGGGTGGCGTAGGACCGGGCCCAATCTTGGAGGAATCGTGGTAGACGAGTTGGCATATGCAAGCTTGGGTGCTACATATGCAGTGTGGATAGGGATCCTCAGCTGAGTATTATTTATCCGGATTAACGTTGCTCCTCGGTTATGGAGACTTGGTCCACTGACTGTCAACGGAGAGTGGTTCTCAACTAGGAATGTTTTGAAATGTAAAATGAATCATGAACGATGAAGAATTGAGGAATACCGAATCTTTCAAAAATAAAATAAGGTTTACAAAATGCTTTTCTGCAAAATACTTGATCTTGCTTAAGCCTTACCTTGACTACCCTAAGCCTTCATTCCTGAGTCTTCCCCTTTTTCTTTAGTCGGGTAAGTCTTGTTGAGTACCCCGTACTCAGGGTTTGTTACCCATGTTGCAGGTATGCCTCAGACTCCGATGTGTCTCGCACCCTGTTGCGTGACCTTCGTCCAGGAAGAGGCCGATGAGGCCGATGAGTAAATGTGCACCCTCGGGCTGGGTGTTACCTGTATCTTTATGTTTCCGCTACGTTGTCTACTTTGAACTTCCCGAACAATGGTTTGTAATAATCGTACTCCTTACCTCATTTGAAACCTCGGTTTGTAAAACTAATGTTATTTAAGTCTTCCGCTCTGTTATCTCTGATATTTGTGAAAATATGAAATGCTGTAACCGAAAGATGAGATGATCCTGCGGACATTTGGGCACTGATGTAGCCCGGTGGCGAACAGGTCTTAATCACATGGAACATAGGTTCGGCTGTCAGAGGTTGACAGGGACACGTGGGCCATGGGATTAGGGTCGTTCCGTCACACAGTCCAAGCCTCACGTCCGTCCTTCACTGCTCTCGCTCTGTCGGCACGGTACATCTCTACTTGACCTTCATCTCACCATCGATCACCGTCTCCGAGCTCCGCACCTGCACACCAACACAATCAAAAGACATACCGCACGCACTCACACTAACGGTTAGTGCACACACACATTCAATCCGAAACTTGAGCCTGTTGACAATTAGACATCAAAGGTCGAACCACAGGGACATATCTCAACCTTGTGTTCGTAATTATATATTAAAAAAATTGATATTTATGGTATGTAATAGTATCATTAGAAAGATCTTTGAATCTAGTTTTTAAACAAATTTATTTAGAGATATAAATGTTGCACATATTTTGTATAAATTAAGTCAAACTTGTGAAACATGTACCGACGACAGTTATTTAGGGATGAAGATAGTGTGCTCTACTCCATACACATATTAGTTGACATTTTAGAAAAGATTAGAGTCAAACATTGGGAATATAAATCATCAATAACTATTAAGTTTCTAAGTTTACAAATATAAAAATTATATAAATAGATTTGTCTTGAAGAATACTTTCATAAAAGTATACATATATCACTTTTCCATAAATATTTTTATAAAAATAAGAGGTCAAAGTTGTGATTTGAAGACCGTGTCGCTGTCCTAAACGTTAACTAATATGGGTATGGAGGGAGTAGTCGCTAACTGCGGGGACGGCTATTTCCATTTTCAATCTCTAGTATGGCCATCGGCGGGAGTTTTGTGCGCCAAAATTTTGAGACCTCGAGCTTCTACCTTGGTTTGGGGAGGGGGTTGCACGAGACATGATCTGATGTGGGCTGTGACGTGTTGAATCAATCAAGATTTAAATTAGAGTTGTTTGGAAACTTTACTGTTTATAATTTTTCATTAACCTTTTTATATTTATTTAGTCTAAATTTAGAAGTATGATTCAAATTGTGAACAAAACCAAAATAGTTATGCTTTTTGCATAAACAAATTAATAGAATATTTGCATAGGCAAAATTTTACACTTGAATTTCAAAAGTTTTTTTTAAAGTGGATCCATATATTATGTATATAAATAGCTCAAAATGCTTCATATACTAAAAGGAGAACTTTAAATTTTAAACAAGCTTAAACAGAAAAAAAAACAAATTGGATGATTCTTTTCTTAGTGTTGGCTCAAATTTAAAATAAAAGCAGTAAACAATAAAGAGCTAAGCAACTATGTTCTTGGTAAAGTAGTGTTAGGGTGCACTACGGAATATGATGTGGGTCCACAAAGAATTACAGCGGATAATAAGTGTGTTTCTTAGTGGTATGTACTCTCTCTGTCCCAGTGGCGGGCCCAGGATTTGAGGGCCAGGTATTCAAACTATACAGGGGTACTAAAAAAATTTTTGGCAAGCAAATGGCTAATAATCAACATGTATAATGCCATATATTTAAAACTGCATAATATATAGTTTAATCTAGACAATTAATCCTCCGTGTGGCATGTGCGACCGTGCGGCTCCTGGAGATTGAAGTATCCAGCGTGCATCCTTGGGCCTTAGCAGCTAGACAAAATGGGCCGTCCTCGGATGGAAGGGAAAACAATTAAAAAAATGGGCTGAATTGATCGTATGGGTAGAAAGTTCACTGTATTTTTCATTTTCTCGTATACAGACCTGTACATACACTATATATATATAAAAAATTGCCAAAAGAATTGGGTATTCAGCTGAATACCATTGAATACTGGTGGGCCCACCCCTGCTCTGTCCCCTTTTAAGGGTCGTTTCCGGTTTTTGTATCGTAAATTTGACTTGATTTGTAACAAATACATATAACATGTGTATCTCCAAATGATTTTGTTAAAAAACTAGGTTTAAAGATATTTCCAATGATACTAATTATGTACAATAAATATTAATATTTTTAATATATATTTAGTTAAAGATGTTTCTCGGAAAGCGAAAACGATAGTTATTTAGGGACGGAGAAAGTACGTCACTAACTATGATTAATCGTCCCACTTTATTAGAAATGTAGTGCTTGCATACAATAGTATCTAAGTTTGCTATTTACTTAATAGTTCCTTTTCAAAACTCATTATCTATCAATCTATCTACACCTAAAAAATTCCTAAACCTATCGTCTTCGCCCCGCTCCTGGCCCTCCTAAGAAAATATTGTACTATCTCCGTATAAGAAATGAAGTCATCTGTGATAAAATTTGGCTTAAACATTGAAAATATAAATTATAAATAACTTTAAATTATTGAGTTTAGAGATATAAAAATCATATAAATAAATTTATCTTGAAAAATATTTTCATAAAAATATACGTATATTATATCCTCTTTATAACAAATATTTTTAAAGAAATAAGTGGTTAAAGTTATATTTTAGAGGTGGTATCATTGTTCTACTAGACCATTTCTATTATTTTCTAGATGGAGAGAGTAGGTTATCGTCGTACAGTAAAGGCCCATCCTCACTCCCATAATTGCACGCTGACACATGGGCCCGCTTTCTGGCCCGCTCCCGCTACGCGCAGGAGTACGGACAACGATTCGGAGTCGGATCAAGGAGGGACGCAGCGTCGGCGGCGGTCGAGTAGCTTCAGCATGGAGGCGTGGCTCGTGGCTGGACACGACGAATCAACAATTGGTAGATGAAGCGGAGCTGGCACCGTGCGCAATGGCAGCGCCACCGAGTCGGGACCTAGCCAAGGCTGCCGACGGCCGAGGTAAAGATGCCAATTTCTACTTGAACCTGAACCTTGATGGATAAAAACCTTATTATATCAAGAATATGACTAATTTTATTACCCATTGATAACTTAATAGGAAAGAAGTCTTACCTAGCGGATAATGCGGGTAAGAATATGAGACTGCATTGTCTATACCCATTAACTCATGGATAAATTGAACTCGATTCAATTTGTAGAAATCCTGACGTCCAAAGTCAGCATCGTACAACCCAAGCTCAATAATACTCAAATTGTATGTGAACTTTGTTTATGTGACTGGTTTGTTTGATGAATTTACTATTAATTTTGTAAATTGTGATGTTTTGGTTCAAATTGAGAGTCTAATATATTGATATATGTAATTTTGACATGCAAACATTTTTGTCCATGATAACCCACAAGTACCCATTACCCGCATGGGTAAGACTGTCTCCAACAAGGGAGACCTAAACGTAACACCCATTCGAGATTTTGGGTAAGACACACGAAAGGATAACACACCCATTAATCAGCTCACTCCAACAGTGAGGATGCAAAAGCAGAAGACGTAGACGCGGTCCCGTGCGCCTCCTCCACGGTGAAGAAGACGAAGACGCGGTCGCGCTCCTCCTCGACGGCGGAGTAGGCGGCTGGCAGCGAGGGATCCAGATCTGGCGAGTGGGCCACCTCGGCGGCAGCGGCGACGTGCACGAGCGGCTAACATGGCGGCGACTTCGCAGGCAGGCGGGGTGCGGGCAGCGTAGGGAGGTGTCGGAGGCGGGATTTGGTGGCAGCGCCTGGGGTTGGTAGTGGTGGGAGTGGGCGTGGGGTGGAAGAAGAGGTGGGAGAGGGAGGACCTAGCGTCGGGATCTGGCAGCGGGCGCCTGGGCGTGGGGTGGAAGAAGAGGAGGGAGAAGGAGGAAGGGCCAGCAAAGAATTGTGTCGTGTCAAGACACGATACGTTTTTGCGTACCGTTTAGGCCGGGAGGCAAAATGAGTCATGTGCTTGAGGCATTTGTTTGAGTCATCCGTTGGAGACTGCTTTTTATGCAAAAAGTAATGTGAGAGACGTATTTTAAGCTTGGGTCTCCTTGTTGGAGATAGTCTAAGGGTAACAGAAAAACCTTCTATCCAAGTATAGGTATTAGCAGGGGTGGTAATAAATTATGACCTTTATCCATTTTTCGCAATCCAACTTAGCCTTTTTTTAATTTTATTAGTTCAAAATCATATAGTATTACGGTCCGATTTTTATTGAGCCCGATCTTTAAATTTTTACTAGGCTAAATTAGAGGGCCTTTACGACTAAATTAGTGGGCAGATATGAGTCGTATATCAGTCGGTAATTAACTATTGTCATCATGAGCTCGAGGCCGTGCAAGCTAAAGAAGATGTGGATGGCGGCACGGACGGAGGAGGCCGAGCCTGAGGAGGCGAGGAAGCAGCGAAGGCCGAAGACGTCGCGCGCCGTACGTCGGGGACATGTACCGGTAACCTTCGGTTGTTGCTGGGGGCCCGCGAAGACGATCTCTCGGCAACCAACCAAAACAACCAAAGCTCAGTGAACATGGTTGGCTCAAACGGAGGCGGAGGCGGAGGCGGAGACGGCGAATACGTCGCGCAGCTCCGGCAATCTCCATCCAGGTCCTCCTCAGCCCCTACTACCAAGCGCGTCCGCGTTGCACAGACCCATGCGGCTTGCGCCGACCGAGCGGGGCCGTGCTCTGCTCCGCCCTGCTCTCGTCCCGCGTTGCACAGACCCATGTGGCCCGTGGAGTCTCCGTTCAGGTACGTTCGGTGCCTTCCTTCTTCTCCCCGAGGCCTCCATCCCTGCTCCTCGATCTGGCCGGCGTGGCCGCTGCCGGCTGCCGGTCGCCGGTCGCCTGTGGTGGGCCCTCTTCTGCTGTTAGTGCGCTCTGCTGTGCGGCGCTCCCTCTCCCCTACTATGTGCGGCTGTGCGCTGCTCCCTCTCCCCTGCTGTGCGATGCTCGCCATGAGCCCTCTGCTCTGCTCTGCTCTGCTCTGCTCCCTGACCCCTTGCTGCTGCCCTACCCAAGCCCGTGAATGCCCCCTGCTCACTCATGAAAGAATAGCTCTTTGTGATAAAAACTCAAACTGATGGATGTTGGTGGTTTGCCTAGGTGGATTTGTGACTTGTGACCCCTTGTAGAAGGCTCATGCGTAGCGAGTAGCGATCTGGGTTGGAGTAGAGCAGATATGTATCATGTATGCATGCTTCCAGTGAAAAAACAAAGAATTTCTCTAAGAGTAAATGTGCGAATTTCAGAGATTCAGAGATTCAGAGTGCAAAGGATTTGTGGAGTAAATGCAGCTAGATTTGTGGAGTTTGTTAGCAAGGGGGATTTCCCATTCATTTGATTAATCAGAGATTCAGAGTGCAAAGGATATAGCAGTATTCTAAGCATATTAAAATTACACCGACTATTCAGAGATTCAGAGTAAAAAAAAATGTGCTTCATGTTTTGATACTTTAATGACCTGCAAGTAAACATCTACCGTTTGTTAAAGCCCCTGCTGAGTTTACTCTTTACTCATTAAATAGTAGACCCACTAAAATTGGATATCTGGTTAGCAGGAGTTGATCACATTTTTGAAGTTGACATCAGTTGCCCACACTTATATTGTTTCAGTTGTGATTACGTCGTGCAACAAATAGAACAGGGAAGGCGTCATGGTCTACCATGGAATTCAAATCAAACTGCTCCAGACTCAATGATCTTCTTTCTAAGCTACCTGGTTTCCCGGTATAGCTTTATTTCATGTTTATTTTTTCTTCAGTTCATCTGAACTAACGTCGAGAAGGAACTGGTGCCATTTTCAAGCCAGGGACTTGGCAGCCACAGACATGAAGGTTGACCTGAACTCCGGCAGCTGAAGGGTGTTGCACTGGAGCCTTCAACTTAAACTTATTTGTGTAAGATTTTAATCTCTGGTGTGAATCAATGGTATTCCAGCGAACAATGGTATTTAGGCAGTCAATCAGTTTTGTCTCATCCTTATTTTTGTATTTTTTGTTGTGAATTTATGCATTGTCGAAAGAGTTAGAACAAATGTGCAGTGAGCGTTGAGGTTGAGGTGGCACCAACGTCTGTTGAGCTGATTGGTTTCTTAATTGAGCAAACTGAGTAGTGGAGTGACCCTAGGTACCGTTAGTTATGTGTCGAATATGTGTACAGTTTTGGTTACGTTGGACTTGAGTTGTAATAGTGGCTAGGATAGAGTTAGAGTCGAACTCTGTGTTCTAGGGGGACATAAATATGAGGCCACCCTTGTTGTAACCATGAGACGACTCTTAGAAGATTTGGGCTTGGCTCAAATGAATATTCCAAATAAATCTCAAAGGCCCACTCACACATACATGGTATGGTGGGGGACTTTAGTCCCACACTGCTACTCTAGAAGGAGGAATGCCAACTTATATAGTTGACCTATCTCCAACTGGTTGAAGCTATTGAGGAGAGGCAAAGGAAGAAACCCACGCGCTCGCTCGCCTCGCCTCGCCGGACCGGGCGTGGCGTGGCGACTCGCGCAGGGTGCATGACATGCGCATGAATGGTCCGACCGAGGCCTTGCGGGTGCGCAGCTTCCTTTTGTCACTCGATATTTTTGCATGCATGGAGAAAATTGCACTGGTCTGTTTTAGCAAGCAATTATTCTCGTATTAATGGCGATTGACTCGTACCCTAATGGTAAGTTCAATCACATTAATATTGTGATTACGCAGTTGTCTCTTTCTAAAGATACAGCTGCGGCGTGTGTATAAAAGAGGGACGAGACGTCGTCCTCTGCACAACACATTATCCTTCTCCTCTGTCCGAGTGTTGCGCTGCTGTCGACCCCATCCCGCCGCCGACGTGCCATCGGTGCCGGGAGAGCAGGATCTCCGAAGCCTGCGTCTCCTTGTGTCCCTGCACGGGGTAGGGGACGTATAAGGTTTTTGGGAAGCGCTGTCGCGACTGCTCGCTGGACGTCTTCTTCCCTCTACGCCGACTTCACCGGTCTTCATCAACGGTCTGCTTCGTCTTCTCTTGCGCTAGTTCCTAGTGCCGACTACCCCACTGTAAGCATGCCTTCGATCCCACTGTTCTTCTATTTCGTGTTATTCATGTTACTAGCAATACATAGCCTGAATATATCTCGGATCTTACTGCTAGTGGTACGATGCATGTTGTTTACCTTTTTCTCATTGTCAGAATTAATTTATGCATCACTAAATTGCTATTATTTCCAACGACGACTTGGCGGCTGGTTTGGGTGGCGGCGAGGCCGCGGGATCGCCCGGATGCCGGTGTAGCTGCTGTTTTATCAGGAGGAGCGCTCGTAATCATGCGAAGAGGATTAGACACATCGCTGAACATCGTTAAAAAAACATTGTGCGTGTTGTTCTCGTTTGCGTATTTTCTTCTATGGTGGTTATGCTTCTGCATTCTTCAGTTAGGAGATCCATTCGGGTTTAGAGCTAACCGTGCACTCTAACAGGTACCCCACGTGTTATGATGGCATGCTAGAAAAGAGGAGCAGGTCGGCCCTTATCCACGTGGATAATCAAATAGGGCGGAGGGTCAGCAAGAGGAGCGAACAGATCCGCACCCTTTGCAAGCATATGCTTTATGAAATCCGTAAGCTCATGATTTTTTTCGTGGTAACCAAAACTCATGAGAATTTACATTTGCATACCCTTTTGTGTCTTTTGAGAAATAGCTTTGCCTCATGATAAACTGTGTTCAGGACATTTAAATGCAGTGATAGTGGGTGGCTAATTAGCTGAGCTGCATAATCCATCTTAAGTGTAGCGGAGCCATGCATGGCTTATATAATGGTCACGATCTACTCATTTGTTTTTAGTGTTAGGATTAGGATTTCACGGATAATTGTCTTAGATTCTTAGATGTCCCTGTGGAGTTCTCCAAACCATGGTGTTTGTTTCATTTCCTGGTTCCCTGTGCACTTCATCGTGCATAGTTTGCTCCCAGAACCATTTGTTTTCAAATCCCTAGTACTTATTACAGCTAAACTGACCAGTCTGCAATCATGTATGCCTTCTGGATTGAGTAGAAGTATCTTAGTTGAATTCGTTGGCACAAAGTTCAGTAGAGGCTCGAGAACTTTAATGAGTTGATCTGTACAAATATTTCATACGAAGGTCGGGCGAACCTAGGTAGTTGGGACTTGGGAGGGGGTGCAAATGCACCCCGCCAAAATTTGTGAAAACAGTAGTTTTGCTTAGATTTTCACCATATATGTATCTATAATAGTACAAGTCTATGCATCGACAAGGCAAGTGCATCTCCCACAAATTTGGTCCAGCTTCGCCACTACGAATCGGACTGCCATATTGTTGTCTCGGGGACCGAGATCCCGAAACAGCGGGTTATCGCACGAACGAAAGCTCAAAGCGAAAGCGGAAAACGAACGGTAAAACGGGAAAATAGTTGAAGTGAACAGTGTTCCTCTCTCCCCTTCCTTGGGAGGTTGGGAGCTTTTTATATTAATCCAGATCAATTTGAAAGTACAAGAATGCTCTTCCAACCACTCTGCTACAATTACAATGATGCCCTGCTCAACTACTCCATGGTTGCATGCCGCCTTTTCCGGCGCGAGGGGCATCATCGTAACTTCGCCCTCTGGTGGGCCCAGCGTCCCCCGGCTCCTTTTCCTGGCCGGTGGGCCCGCTCCCTTTGACCCAGGCTTCCGTCGACCTGCGAAAACCTAAGAAAAACCAAAGTCATGAATGACGAAAACTCTCGCCGGAAACGCTGGGCTCCTTTCGCGCGAATGCTTCCTTTCGCATGAAAACTCCGTCCTACTCCGGTCATGCGGACCGGAGGCGAATGCCTGCTTCCGCGCGAATGCTTCCTTTCGCACGAAAGCTCCGCCTTCCCTTGGTCCGCAAGCCGAAACGCGCGCTTCCGCGCGAATGCTTCCTTTCGCACGAAAGCTCCGCCTTCCCTTGGTCCGCAAGCCGAAACGCGTGCTTCCGCGCGAATGCTTCCTTTCGCACGAAAGCTCCGCCTTCCTACTCCGGTCATGCGGACCGGAGGCGAATGCCTGCTTCCGCGCGAATGTTTCCTTTCGCACGAAAGCTCCGCCTCCCCTTGGTCCGCAGGCCGAAATGCGTGCTTCCGCGCGAATGCTCCCTTCCGCACGAAAGCATCATCATCTTTCGGTAAAATGCGGGTCGGAGGCGCCTGCGGTCTGGGCGCCGCCCCAACAATAGCCCCTTACGGTTGAATCTGCAGCTTGTGAAGTTCGACCGTGTCCTTTCGCTAGGCGCCTACGCCCGCCCAAAAAACCCTCGTTTCGTCCCGAAGCTGAGAGTTTTTTTTTTGAACAGTAGACGTATATATGTATATATTATTATTATTATTGTTATTTATGTTTTTGTTTTTAGTTGCATCGCAAACATCTTTTCGTCTTCCTCGAAAACCGTGTGACACGAAGGGGTGCCGCTGCGACGCTTCGAATTCTGTGCCGAGGCGTCCCTTCGCCTCCCTCGATAAGCGCGTCGCGGGCTGCTCGTATAAAAACCCCCGAGGCTTCGTGAGAGGGGAGCACTGGATCAGTCGACACCTCCCTGCGCCGCTGCATCCCGCGCGTTTTGTTGCGTCTTTCGCCTGACGCAAACGACTTTCGACGAAAGGTGTATTCGCCTGCTCGGACCGTCGCCTTTCGCTGTCTGAGGTGTGTATCTCTCATTCTATGTTTCTCTTCTGCTTTTGGCTTCGCATTGTGTAGATTGGTTGATTGTTTTTGCTTGATTCCGTCTCTCCTTCCCTTTTTATTTTTTTTTCTTTCGCATATATTGCTTGTTTATTTTTCCTTTCGCGCCATGTTAGATGGCGTCTTCCGACTCGACGTCGACTACGAGCTCGACTAGCGAAAGCTGCAGTGCTTCTCAGTCTCCCCGCCGTGAAATTAGCGCTGAAGTTTCGATTGGATCCGGGGACGCTGCGCGGGTTCCGAGCCACGGCGGGAGTTTATCGGATGAGGGGGACTCTGGTGTGGTTTCTGTGCCGACGGATTGCTCCTTCTTCCTCGGTGCTTCGCGAATGACGCCCGCTGGCCTGCAAGCTCTGGCTGCCGAAGGACCCCTGCGGAAAGATCACTTGGCCAGCTGCCGAATCCCAGGCGATGAGGAAGTGCCGATTCCGCAACCCAATGAGGCCATTGTTTTTCGCGCTTATTTCGCCGCTGGCTTGGATTTTCCTCTCGAGGGTTTCGTCTCGGACGTTCTCTCAGGATTCGGGATACAACTCCACCAGTTGACGCCGAACGCTTTCGTCGGGCTCAGCGTGTTCGCCCAGGCTATGAAGATGTTGGGCTGTGAACCGCGGGCGGATGTTTTCGTGCGGTTCCACGACATTCACCGTCGGGCGACACAGGTGGACGATCCTTTCCTGGGGGAGAAGCTGCCCAGCGAAATCGGGTGCATTAATTTCGTTCCACGGAAAACTCGAGGCGCCATTTCGATTTCGCTCACCTACCGGAACAAATGGCCAGAATGGAAGCGCTCTTGGTTCTACTATCGCGTCTGCTCAGACGAAGCTGTCGCTGAAGCGTTGAGCAAAGGGGAGAAGAAAGGTTCTCCACTTGTCTCAATTTTGGAGAAGTGTCCGGGCAGACACCTTCCGCCCGTTGTGTTGAGGGATGCAGAAGCTATTCGTGGCGGGGATGCTTTCGCTCTCACCGCTCGGTTTCAAATTAGCCGGGATTTAGTGGAAGAGTGGATGGCAATTGGAATGAACCCACTTTGCAGTGCGACCTCATTTGAGGAGTTTTGGGACAAAGATGGGTATCGTGGCCCCCTGCTGCTTTTAGAGAGGCCCATGAATTTTGGTGACGATGACTCCTACGTGGAGTATATCGAAAGTGAGGCTAAGGCGATCTGTGGGCCGTATCTGCGAAAGGAAAGCGAGTTCCAACTTGGCAACCTTGGTCGGAGCCGTCGCTTGAATCGTGCCTTCGACGCTATGGGCATCACGTATGCCGAGAGGCCTTTGGTTGACGAAGTTGAAGGGGAATCAAGGACATCCAAGGCGAAAGGTAAGGGCGTGGCTCGGCGCGGGGGGCGCAGCGGTGTAGTTCCTCGGCGAAAAGCTGCCACTGAAGTTGGCGATATTCGCATTGGTCGTTTAATTGCGAAACCGCTGCTCAAAAGCAAAGGGGGAGTCTTGGAATCGATCCCTGACGTTGACCCTTTCGACCATCCGGGGGTGGTTAGTTCTTCCGTTTATGCGCTATTTAATCTAAACTTTTTTGCGTCGTGCGTTTGACCTCGACTTTTCATATCTGGCTTGTGCATATGTGCTTTTTAGCCGAATGTCTTATTGCTTTTTCGCGCTGTTTTTGTTTATTCGTTCTTTTGCAGAGTGCATCGCAGGCTGGGGGTATGGCTCCAAAAAGGTATGGCTTGCCACTTTCGCGGGCCGCGTTTGACGACGACACGTCAGTCGCCGACATGCCTACTTTCGCAAAAGTTGGAGCTCGAAAACCTTCCGGCCCGGCCGATAACGCGGAGCGCCCGGCCAAGAAAGCGAAAACGCCGCGGCCGGATGCATCTATGCCGGCGCCGGGCGAGAGGGGCGCCGTTGGTGAAAGGGAAAGTGCTCCACTGAAGACGCCTGCTCCTGTTGTTGACAAAGGTAAAGTACAGCTTTCGCCGGCTTGCATTCGCTTAACTCAGGAGATGGTTGAAGGGCAGCTCTTGGGCTACGGACGACTGGTTCTCGAAGGGATGCCATCGGACTATGAGAACCCGCATTTTTATACTGGCCTGAGCTCGTCGAATGACACAGACGAGGCGAAAGAAAGATCTTATTGCGTTGCTCGTTCTTTAGGTGCGCCCTCGGACGCTCAACTCGCCTCTCGGCTTGACTATCGCCGAGCCGGGCTTCTTCCCGGTAGCAGCGAGGAGGCCACAAAATTTGTGGAGTTTTCGCAGAGGGCCTTCGTCGCTCCGGAGGTGGAGAGGGACCTTCTAAAAGTCAGCAGCTTGAAGCTTGACGACGCTTTGTCGTTTCATCTCGCAAGCGTACGTTTTGGACTCTCGCCGCTTTCTTTTGGGTTCGCTTTTGGCGCTTTCTAATCGTATTCTACCGTATTGTTCTGCTTTCGCAGGCTGCTGTTATCGCCCGCAGTCAAAGCAACCAGAGGGACCTTTATACTCGCAAGATCGAGCACGAAAAGCAAGAGCTCGAGACTCAAGTCAAGAACTTCGACGCGCAAGTGATAAAACTTGCTTCCGACCTTGAGCAGCAAGCTAAGAAAGCGGAAGCCGAGCGCGCCTCGAGGAAAGCCAGCCAGAAAGAGGTGGAGGGCCTCAAAAAAGAGCTTTCGCAGCTGTGGGCCGCCCAAGCCGAAAGGGAAAGATTGCTTTTAACTGCCGCTGAAGAGGCCGCGACTCGCTTTCGCGAATGCCTCCGCAGCATCGGCGTTGTGGCGGAAGGTCCTTCGGAGCGCAGCGTTGAAGACATTGTTGGCTGGATTCGCTCCGAGATGGAGTCGCTGGAAGGACACATGGCCCTTGGCCGAGACTACGCCGCCGTCACCGGTATCAAGGCGATCGGTCATAGCCTTGTGGACGCCGGCTGCTCCCATATCGCGGAGCTTTCAGTCAAGGAGGTCGACTATTACTGGCGCACCCCCGAAGCGGCGAAAGCGCTCGAAAAAAGGTTTTTCGATGAGTTTTGGCTGGCCGGTGGAAACGACATGTCCCTTATGCAGGCTGCAGTGGCTCGTGGGAGGGTATTGTTTAACTACCGCTTAGTCTTTTTGCCTGGCTCATTTGATTGCTATCGCCCTCTTTGTTGCATCGCGCGGCTTCGGCCGATGCTTTGTTTGAGGTTTCATCCTTTTTGCAGACTCTGGAAGAGAAAGCGCACATTCGGCGAGTGTTCACGGATTTCATTTCCGAAAGACGGGCACGCGAGGCTGAGCCGGAGGACGAAGCAAGTACGCCTGCGCCTAATGACGAAGTGCCCAAAAGCTCGGCCGCAGCTACCGCTCGTGAACCGAATGTTTCTCAAGATGCCGCGGTAGATGAATGATGCTTCTAGGGCTTGTCTTTAAAGTGTTGGCTAGTTATTGTCCTTGGAACTCGTGTAAAGTTTGAAACTTAAGTTCGAATGTTGTATGTTGAACAGGGTGTGGATGCGGGAACGCCGGACGTTCTCGACATCTGCCCGTTAACGATTATGTCTGGCGATATCTGTGTTGGTGGTGACTTGTGGAGGAGCTATCGCACTAGATTTCCGTTGGCGTCTCTTTCGGCCTATATGAGAAAGCGCGCCAAAAAACTTAGACGCACTGAAGAACGACTGCGGGCTTTTTATGAAACATTCGATCCGCGCGAACTGGAGTTGAGGCGAATGAGACGGGGGGCTTCGCGTGCTCCCCCAGGCTTCGACGGTGCAGCTTTCGTTAAGTTGGAGCCTGAAGATGCCGTCCCTTCACCAGACGAAAGAAGATATAGCATTTTGCTTGGCCGCGGAAGTGGTTCGCGGCCTTGAGTTGCATTGTACAAACTTTACTTCAAGTCCAATGAAATGAATGTGTTCATTTGGAAGTCTTACTTTCGTTGTTAATTGTAATTTGCGAAAGTGCGTTTTTCGTTTGTGCTTTTTCTGTCGCTTAGACGGGCGTGTGAGTCGCGCCCGCCTCCGCACGGTTGAGCTAGGGTTGGTTGCTTTCACGAGTAGACTTTCGATGCGAAGCCTTCGGCCCAACGTAAAGACGCGAGGGGCGGTAGTTGTCGCGCGAGGGTGCTTTCGCTGCGAGCCCCCCGGCCGATAGTAAAGGAGCGCCCGCCCCCACTTACTTAGTCGAGGGGCGGTAGCATTCGCGCGAGGTAGCTTTCGGTGCGAGCCCCTCGGCCGATAGCAAAGAAGCGCCCGCCCCCACTTACTTAGGCGAGGGGCGGTAGCATTCTCGCGAGGTAGCTTTCGGTGCGAGCCCCTCGGCCGATAGCAAAGAAGCGCCCGCCCCCACTCACTTAGGCGAGGGGCGTTAGCATTCGCGCGAGGGAGCTTTCGGTGCGAGCCCCTCGGCCGATAGCAAAGACGCGCCCGCCCCCGCACACTTAGGCGAGGGGCGTTAGCATTCGTGCGATGGAGCTTTCGGTGCGAGCCCCTCGGCCGATAGCAAAGACGCGCCCGCCCCCGCACACATAGGCGAGGGGCGTTAGCATTCGCGCGAGGGAGCTTTCGGTGCGAGCCCCTCGGCCGATAGCGAAGACGCGCCCGCCCCCACACACTTAGGCGAGGGGCGTTAGCATTCGCGCGAGTTAGCTTTCGGTGCGAGCCCCTCGGCCGCTAGCAAAGACGCGCCCGCCCCCGCACACTTAGGCGAGGGGCGTTAGCATTCGCGCGAGAGAGCTTTCGGTGCGAGCCCCTCGGCCGCTAGCAAAGACGCGCCCGCCCCCGCACACTTAGGCGAGGGGCGTTAGCATTCGCGCGAGAGAGCTTTCGGTGCGAGCCCCTCGGCCGCTAGCAAGGACGCGCCCGCCCCCCCACACTTAGGCGAGGGGCGTTAGCATTCGCGCGAGGGAGCTTTCGGTGCGAGCCCCTCGGCCGATAGCAAAGACGCGCCCGCCCCCACACACTTAGGCGAGGGGTGTTAGCATTCGCGCGAGGGAGCTTTCGGTGCGAGCCCCGCGGCCGATAGCAAAGACGCGCCCGCCCCCACACACTTAGGCGAGGGGTGTTAGCATTCGCGCGAGGGAGCTTTCGGTGCGAGCCCCTCGGCCGGTAGCAAAGACGCGCCCGCCCCCACACACTTAGGCGAGGGGTGTTAGCATTCGCGCGAAGGCGCTTGATAATTCGGTTGACGAAAAAGTCTTTATGAACGCAACATGGGAGGCATACAATCGACTATGATTATGATATTGCTCGTATTGCTGTCCAGCCGCATGCACGGCTTGGTTCATCTCCTATCTTTGGTTTGAGATGGGAAAGCCACTCGACAGTACTACCGCCTACAGTTACCAGATTGGTGACGATAGGTGGACGCGATGCCAATGACACGATCATAAAAGCGAAAGCGTAGCTCCTGATGCTTCCTACTCGCATTTTCGATAATGAGCTGACTACCTGGAACTAACATTTTGAAGAGCCTCGGTAGTGTTGGATGGATGGGAGGCTTGCACTTTGTTGCCTATTTATACTGCCTTGCCCGTGGTACAGGACGGCCGCATTTACTCACCTGGCTGTATTTGTGATCACTTGGTAGGTGAAAGGTTAATACAACATTTACGTTTTAGCGGCTGTAAATGCTTGCCAGCTGCCGTTTGTTTTGCCCTACTAGGGCTGATGGGCTTGGCCTCCGCTACCATTCTCCCCTTTCGGTGATGGGGGGATGGTTTTGCATAGCCCGCAAGCTTTCGTTCAGCCCTCGTTTTGTCGGAGGGTCGGTTTGTTCATGGCCCGCAGGCCTTCGTTCCGCCCTCGCATTTTGTCGGAGGGTCGGTTTTTTCATACCCCGCGGGCTTTCGTTCCGCCCTCTCGTTTTGTCGGAGGGTCGGTTTTCACATAGCCCGTAGGCTTTCGTTCCGCCCTCTCGTTTTGTCGGAGGGTCGGTTTCTTTCATAGCCCGCAGGCTTTCGTTCCGCCTTCGCACTTTGTCGGAGGGTCGGTTTTTTCATAGCCCGCAGGCTTTCGGTCCGCCCTTGCATTTTGTCGGAGGGTCGGTTTTTTCATAGCCCGCAGGCTTTCGTTCCGCCCTCGCATTTTGTCGGAGGGTCGGTTTTTTTCATAGCCCGCAGGCTTTCGTTCCGCCCTCGCATTTTGTCGGAGGGTCGGTTTTCATATAGCCCGTAGGCTTTCGTTCCGCCCTCGCATTTTGTCGGAGGGTCGGTTTTTTCATAGCCCGCGGGCTTTCGTTCCGCCCTCTCGTTTTGTCGGAGGGTCGGTTTTCACATAGCCCGTAGGCTTTCGTTCCGCCCTCTCGTTTTGTCGGAGGGTCGGTTTCTTTCATAGCCCGCAGGCTTTCGTTCCGCCTTCGCACTTTGTCGGAGGGTCGGTTTTTTCATAGCCCGCAGGCTTTCGGTCCGCCCTCGCATTTTGTCGGAGGGTCGGTTTTTTTTCATAGCCCGCAGGCTTTCGTTCCGCCCTCGCATTTTGTCGGAGGGTCGGTTTTTTTCATAGCCCGCAGGCTTTCGTTCCGCCCTCGCATTTTGTCGGAGGGTCGGTTTTCATATAGCCCATAGGCTTTCGTTCCGCCCTCGCATTTTGTCGGAGGGTCGGTTTCTTTCATAGCCCGCAGGCTTTCGTTCCGCCTTCGCACTTTGTCGGAGGGTCGGTTTTTTCATAGCCCGCAGGCTTTCGGTCCGCCCTCGCATTTTGTCGGAGGGTCAGTTTTTTTTCATAGCCTGCAGGCTTTCGTTCCGCCCTCGCATTTTGTCGGAGGGTCGGTTTTTTTATAGCCCGCAGGCTTTCGAGATTGTCGTTGGATGGATGGGGTTTCTTTTGCCCTACCTCCTCGACATTCTCTTTTTATCACATTTTGTTGACGAATGTCTCAACCTTATGTTTTGTTGATTTCGTCTTCTACCGAGTCGCGTGACCTCTTTTTTTTGGGGGGGGGGGGGGAATTACGTCTACTTTAGTAATGTAGCGGTTACATTCGGCCGCCTCGTTAAAAAACCTCGCACCCCGATGAAGGGCTTCCCCGGCGAGGAAAAAGAGCGCAGCCGACCTTTGGTTACAAAAATGGTGAAAGAGAGAGAAATTACACCAAAGTTGAAAAAGGGACAAATCACGGGTAGAAACGGCGCAGATTGCTCGCGTTCCATGTGTGGGCTAATTCTTCGCCCTTGTCATTCATCAACCGGAATACACCTGGCGCTGCCATGCTTGCCACGACGAAAGGTCCTTGCCACTGCGATTGCAGCTTGTCTGGCTGCCGAATGGTGACCAAGTCTCCAGGCTTGATGTCCTTTCGGACTATCGTCTTGTCCCTGTGATGCTTCGTTTCGGCGTGGTACTTCTCGAGGTTTTCTGCAGCCTGCGATCTTATTTCTTCGATAGTGTCGAGCTCGAGTTGTCTTTTCTCCTCGGTGTTTGGAGCCATTTCAGTTCGAAAGGAACCCAGCTTTACCTCTTCCGGGGTGACTGCTTCCTCACCGTAAAGCAATCGGAACGGAGTGAAGCCGGTAGCTCTGGATCGTGAAATATTGTGTCCCCATACAGCCGTTGTTAGGGTGTTGGCCCACTTACCTTTCGGCGAATCATACAAGGTTTTTGATATTGCCGAAAAGATTAAACCATTCGCTCTCTCGACGGCCCCGTTTGCTTGCGGGTAGTTTACTGAGGCGAAATTAAGCTGGATGCTGAGCTCATCGCAGAAGCTCCTGAATTCGGCACAGTCAAACTGCTTCCCGTTGTCGCAGGTGATAGAGGAAGGAACGCCGAAACGGCAAACTATTCTCTGCCAGACGAACTTGGTTAAAGAGGTGGAAGTTATGCTTGCGAGGGCCTTTGCTTCCACCCACTTGGTGAAATACTCGAGGGCGACCGCTGCGAAACGCAGGTTGCCCGGAGCTGCTGGTAGCGGACCTACTATGTCGATGCCCCATCTCTGCAAGGGCCAAGTTGGCACTATCGGCGTGGTTTCATTTGCTGGGGCTTTCTGGTTTTTGGCGAACATCTGGCAACCTTTGCAACATTTGACCAGCGCTCTGGCGTCTGACGCGGCGGACGGCCAGTAGAAGCCTTGCCTCATTGCTCTGTGTGCTATTTCGTGGGGCCCCCTGTGCGCTCCGCACATTCCGGCGTGCATTTCTTCGAGTAACTGGATGCCTTTCACGCTTGCTTATGCATTTCAGAAGAGGGGCTGTTATCCCATTTTTGAACAGTTGATCTCCGATGATCGAGTAACCTTTCGCTCTACTGACCATCCTTTCGGCATCCTTCCTGGACTCCGGCTCGTAGGTCCCGGCCAGATATGCAAATATCTGCGACCTCCAGTCGTCACTGACGATAGCGTGTACCGAACTTGGATGATCTTCCTCCTCTTTCACTGCCTTGGCTGAAAGGACTTGATAAAACACGTCTGGTGGAAGTGGTAAATTTTGTGCTGCGGCTTTGGCCAGTTCGTCTGCCTCTGCGTTTTCGGCCCTTGGAATGTGACGCAGGGTGAAACCAGTGAAATACTTCTCCATTCTTCTGATTGCTGTCAGATACTTGGCTAACTCTGGCTCTCTTGCTGTGAAATCCTTTTCGGCGTGACCAACAACGACTTGGGAATCCGACTTGACTATGCACCTTCTCGCTCCGATTGCTCGGAGCTTTCGTAAACCTAGAAGCACGGCCTCGTATTCGGCAGTGTTGTTGGTTGTGAGGAACTGCAGCCTCGCGGCGAACCTGACCTTCGGTCCTCTTGGTGGCGTAAGGATCGCTGAGATTCCGGCTCCGGCCATTCCCCATGCGCCGTCACAATTCACTGTCCACACGGGCTCCTCGAATTCGAGCGTTGTGTCGAAAGCGGCAGGAGTCCAGTCTGCGATGAAATCCGCCAATGCCTGCGACTTGATTGCGGATCGGTGCTGGAAGTCGATCACGTATTCGTTCAGCTCCGCCGCCCACTTGCCGATTCGGCCGATAGCTTCGTTGTTGCGGAACAGGGCTTCCAATGGCTGAGCCGAAAGTACTATGATGTGATGGGACTGAAAGTAGTGCTTCAGTTTTCTAGAGGCCATTACTACTGTGTAAGCTATCTTCTCCAGCTCTGAGTAGTTCAGTTTTGCACCCGAAAGGGCCTCAGAGACGAAATAGATTGGGAACTGCGTCATCCTGTTTTCATGCTCCTTCTCTTCCACCAGTACTGCGCTTACGGTGGTGTGCGATGCTGCGAGATACAGCAAGAGTGTCGCTTCCGGCGAAGGTTTGGATAGCGTGGTCAGTTTTGTCAAATACTCCTTTAGTTGCTGAAAGGCCTGCCGCTGCTCGTCCCCCCAATCGAAAGGGTCGGAGCTACGCAGAGTTCGGAAGAAAGGCAGTCCTTTTTCAGCGGACCTTGCGATAAACCTGTTCAAAGAAGCCAGCCTTCCTGTCAATTTTTGCACTTGCTTTCGGTTTGAGGGCGGTTGCATGTTGATGATTGCCGCTATCTTGTCGGGATTAGCTTCAATTCCTCTTGCCGATACCAGGCAACCGAGGAGCTTGCCTTTCTTGATGCCGAAAATGCACTTGTCAGGGTTTAGCTTTAAACCGCTCTTCCGGAGATTGCCGAAAGTTTCGAGCAAATCTGCCTGATGATCTTCCTGTCTATCGCTCTTGACCACTATATCGTCAACGTAAGCCAACAAGTTTTTCTTTTGCTTCTGGCTTTCGAACACTTTGTCAGTCATTCGCGAGAAAGTAGGGCCTGCATTCCGCAGCCCTTCCGGCATTCGCCGGTAGCAGTATGTGCCTGTAGGGGTGATGAAACTGGTTTTCTCCTCATCGTCGGGATGAAGCCAAATCTGGTGATAGCATTCGCCATTTTCCATTTTTCTTTTTCACCAAGACGACATTGGCCAGCCATTCGGGATACTGGACTGGCCAAATTACTCCAGCGTCGAGTAATCTTTGTACTTCGGCTTTCGCCGCGTCAGCCCTTTCGTTTGACATCTTTCTCAGTTTTTGCTTTCTGGGTTTAGCGCCGCTTGCAATGTTCAAACTGTGCTGGGCGAGATCCCTGCTAACGCCTTGCAAATCGCTTGCGGACCAAGCAAAAATGTCATCGTTGTTCGTGAGGAAGGATGCCAAAGCGTTCCTTTCTTCCTCCGGCATGCTTGACCCAATGTGCACGGCTCTTTCGGGCCTGGAGGCCGCGAGCGGAATTCTTGTCGTTTCTTCGGCTGCCCCAACCTTGCATTCCGACGGGCTGACGATAGCGTGCTCTTCGGTGGTTGCTTGCGATTCGTTTTTATTCGCCACCTCATTGATAAGGCTGTAGCCTGGGGTTGGCCTTCCCTCTATTCTTCTAGAGGCTTGCTGGTCTCCGTGTACAGTGATGATGCCGAAAGGAGATGGCATTTTCATGCACAGGTAGCTTTGCTTAATGACGACGTCAAACCTGTTGGTGAAGCCTCTGCCGAAAATGGCAGTGTATGGATAGTCCATGTTGACTATGTCGAATGTCAGTGTTTCGGTGCGGACTCTTTCTCCTTCGGCGAAAGATACAGGGACTTGCTTTTTGCCGATAGCGTCAATTTTCCTTCCTCCGAACCCATACAGTGAATTGCCGGCGGCGTCCAGACTGCGCCTGTCGAATCCCATTGCTTCGAAAGCTTTGACGAATAAGATGTCAGCTGAGCTTCCGGTGTCAATCAGAATGTTGTGCAAGGTGAAACCGGCCACATTGGCCGTGGCGACGAAAGCGTCACAATGCGGGTAGTCGCGGACTTTGAAATCGGACTCATCAAAACATATCGGCGCTAGCGACCAAGCTGGCCTGTTCAATGGAAGCCTTGGTGATACCGTCTGGACCCTTCGATGATAGTCCTTTCTCGCCCTTTTGCTTTCGTGCTCCAAGTTGGATCCGCCCGTGATAGCGAAAATGTGCCCTATTGACGGAAGGATGTTGTTGATTGCGCTAGTTTCATTTTCCATCTCTTGCACCTGCTGGAAACCCGGCTGTGCTTGCTACCCCTGAGGTTGGATCTGAACCGGAAGCGCTGGCGGCGGTGTTGGCTGACGCTGGTAGTGCATAGGTGACGAAACTGCCACCGACTGTGGTGCGAAGACCGGAAGCTGGTAACTCTGATACGCCGGATTGTACCAATGCAAGTTTTGGGGATGCATGTACTGCGGGGGGTGCACAGGCGTGCTTGCGTAACTGCCGCGTGTTGTTGCCGCTGCTGCCGGGTCTTGGGAATTGTGGAAGACATGCTTGGAGCTTTCGGCAGAGGCTGAGGCTTGGTCTTTGTCTTTCAGCTCTTTCGCCATCTTGCTGTATTTGCAGTCACGGGTGGTGTGACCAGAATTGCCATCGCAAATGACGCAATATGGTGGCCTGGGTCCTCTTCCGCGGCCTCTGCCGTCTCGACCGCCGCGCCCTGTCCTTCCGCCGCGTCCTCCGCGGAAAGGCTGATCAAACCCTCTCTGGGGCTGAAAGTCGGCCACATCGGGCCTCACCGTGCCTGCCGCTGATTGTGCTGGTTCCTCCTGTAGACTGTTGATTGACCGAACGGGCCTAACAATTCTTTGATTTGGCACGGGCGGTGGTCGACTTGCTTTCGTCGCTTGCCTCTGCATCATTCGGGCAGCCTTACGTCACCGAAAGTCGTCATCCGACCTCGCGTACGCATTCATCACATCAAACAATTCCTTAACATCTTTCGGTGGCTCTCTGGATAGGTGAGCGGCGCACTGTCCGGTCCCCAAGCCTTCGATGGCTGCTGCGATCACCGCGGCTTCCGGCACATTCGGCGCTTGGGCCTTCAGTTGGATGAAGCGTTTGAGGTACTCAGATAGGGGCTCGTCGTCTTGCTGGGTGCAATTCATGAGGTCCCTCGTGGTCTTGATATCCGGACGGAATCCTTGGAAGGTAGCAAGCAATTCGGCTTTCAACTGGGCCCACGAATAGATGGACAGTGGCTTGAGAGTGGTGTACCAATCATGAGCCACGTCTTCGACCGCCAAGATGAGAGACTTTGCTAGGGCCTGATTGTCCCCGCCTGCCGAAAAGACAGCTGTCTCGTAGCTTGCCAAGAATTTGCGTGGATTCGCTTTACCGTCGAAAGTTGGAATGCGCGGCTTATAGCTGAGCGGCCACGGATGGGCTTGCAACTCCCTCGAAAGCGGAGAGGTTTCGTCGATGGCGTTGCCGAAAGCTGGCGGTTGCTCTTGCCTTGGTATGAATGTATTTTCCTGGGCTATCGGGATTGGGGCCGCCCTAGCCCTCTGTAGCTCTTGAATTTCCCTCTCGAGTTGCCTTCTCTGCGCCTCAGCTCGCCGAATGGCGTTGCGAGTTTCGTCCTCTCTTGCTTTTGCTGCTAACCGCTGCTGCAGCTGATCTCTTTGCGACAACAGCCTCTCTATTTCGTCTTGCTGTTGTGCCAACGTCTTGATTGCTTGGGCGTGTCTTGTGATTCCGTCAGCATCTTCATCCTCGTCATCGAACTCGTCCTCGACATGCCCTTCCGGCGTGCCGTCTCTGCCCAAAGTCCGCTGATCCAGAGGCCGCACGCCTTGGCTCGTCGATGCTCCCGGCGGTGGCTGCGCTTCCATCGACAGAGCGCCGCCGAAAGGTGGCGGTTCTGCGGCTGCGTTTGGTGGAACCTGGCTAGCTGGAACTGGAACCGCGACGGTGCCGAAAGCATCCTTTCTCGCGGTGATAGTCTCCAGATTGTCGACCGCTTTCGGCGCTTTCCTTGGTGGCATGGTAAGCTCGGGCGACAACCACGGTGGGCGCCAATGTTGTCTCGGGGACCGAGATCCCGAAACAGCGGGTTGTCGCACGAACGAAAGCTCAAAGCGAAAGCGGAAAACGAATGGTAAAACGGGAAAATAGTTGAAGTGAACAGTGTTCCTCTCTGCCCTCCCTTGGGAGGTTGGGAGCTTTTTATATTAATCCAGATCAATTTGAAAGTACAAGAATGCCCTTCCAACCACTCTGCTACAATTACAATGATGCCCTGCTCAACTACTCCATGGTTGCATGCCGCCTTTTCCGGCGCGAGGGGCATCATCGTAACTTCGCCCTCTGGTGGGCCCAGCGTCCCCCGGCTCCTTTTCCTGGCTGGTGGGCCCGCTCCCTTTGACCCAGGCTTCCGTCGACCTGCGAAAACCTAAGAAAAACCAAAGTCATGAATGGCGAAAACTCTCGCCGGAAACGTTGGGCTCCTTTCGCGCGAATGCTTCCTTTCGCACGAAAACTCCGTCCTACTCCGGTCATGCGGACCGGAGGCGAATGCCTGCTTCCGCGCGAATGCTTCCTTTCGCACGAAAGCTCCGCCTTCCCTTGGTCCGCAAGCCGAAACGCGCGCTTCCACGCGAATGCTTCCTTTCGCACGAAAGCTCCGCCTTCCCTTGGTCCGCAAGCCGAAACGCGTGCTTCCGCGCGAATGCTTCCTTTCGCACGAAAGCTGCGCCTTCCTACTCCGGTCATGCGGACCGGAGGCGAATGCCTGCTTCCGCGCGAATGTTTCCTTTCGCACGAAAGCTCCGCCTCCCCTTGGTCCGCAGGCCGAAATGCGTGCTTCCGCGCGAATGCTCCCTTCCGCACGAAAGCATCATCATCTTTCGGTAAAATGCGGGTCGGAGGCGCCTGCGGTCTGGGCGCCGCCCCAACACATATGAACTTAAGAGTACTCTATTTGTGTACCTATCTGTCCAGACTTAGCATCCAATTCTCTTGAGCAGTGAGTACTCTTTGTATATATACCTATCTGTATGTATATTCCATGCTTTAACACTGTTTTTGTTTTGTATAAAGTGATATTAAGACTACATATATGCCTATGCGATTGCCTTTATTTTTTTATCAACATATGATTATTTGCATCATATTGTTAATGATCACTCCGTCTTTTGCCTTATGTGTTGTAATTTGCTTACATTTCCCTATCTAGATGTGTTTTTCTTCCATTTTCTCTAAAATGTAATCTTGATTATAGAAGTATATAATTTTACTGCTGCGGTTAGGCTGATGGCTTGTTCCCCCCTACACAGTCCTCAGTCCTTGATATCTGGGTTTCTAAAGTAGGTTATTTAAATATCCAAAGTTTCTATTTCTGTGCTGTTAGTTATAGTTCCATGTTAAGAAGTTTCTAACCTACGTGTTTTCGTGCTGTTGGTTATTGTACATGATAAATGTTTATGTTGGCTTGATTTGGATTTAGTCGATGCTGCTGTTGTCAAAATAATCCATTGATGCTCTGCCAATATTTGCGATCATCCTTTCATGAGAAAGACAAAATTTGAGTGGAGGGCATGAGTGATGGGATCGTCGGTGTCAAGTTAAATTTTGCTGTGGTGATAGTCACAACTAATTAGATGCTGATGTATACAAGTTTGTCAAATACCTTTGAGGCTTTTACCTGTATGCTATTATAAAAGTTGGTAATGACCCACAAGTCACTAGAAAAAAATTGAGTTCTCATACGTGCCACTGCTTTGAACTCATTTGTCCTCCACGCTATTTTCATCAGATTTGGCTCTATCAGTGTTAAACTGCAGTTTTAAGTCCACCTGTACAAAAACCACGTGAATAATAGACTTTGCTTTTGATTTTTTTTTTTGTCATTCTCATTTGTCTTCTCTTTCCCTTTATTTGATAGTCACCCGATAAGCTAAAAACTATGTAAGAATTTGGCTACATGCGGCCAGAAAGGCTGGAACTTTTCCAGTTCCAAAAAAAATCTTCCCGCAAATGAAATGTTCTACCATCTCCTGGTGATGGTGCTGAGAATTAATTGAAGCTATGATGGGTGCCAAGAGGTAGCGCAAAGTAACCTGCAGTTGATGGGTACCGCTGTTTGCACAGACGGTTACGCATGCAATTAGTGCCCTCACCAGCCGAATCGGAAACGGATAGGGGTCCTCCTTTTCTCCGACACCGGCCATGGATTTCTTCTTCTTCCATCCCTGCATGGCGGCACCGCACCTCCCCGGCTCCCCCTCGTCAATGCGCGGTCACCATCCACGCGGACCACCGGCCAAGTGGAGTGATCAAGTCTTCAACTGTATCTGGGTAGGCCATGACTACAGGTTGATGACCACAGCATCTGCATGTCGATCTGTAGGTGTACCCACACAAGTAGTCAAGACCATCCGGTCCGCCCATGTACCAACCTAAATGTCAAATCCTTATACGACGTGTGTGCACCCGGTAAGGATAGCGGCGCATGCGACGCCATTAGGAAGAAGAGGGTGGGGTGGGAGCAGCGGGTGGGTGGTTGGCGGAGCGGTGCGACGGTGTCCTCGCTGCCGGTCGCGGGCGGCCGACGAGGCTGGCGGCGGTGGCGGCGGCGCCCTAGGGTTTTTGGTTAGAGCTCCTCTCCAGTCGTGTCGGTCGGCCAGCCTAGCGGTGGTCATGACATGACAGTCAGTGACGGAACCATGGGGTGGTCAGTAGGGGCCACAACCCCCCTAACACTGTGCAAAAGTTTTTAACCCTATTTAATTCTAAGGAAGATACATAAACACTACAGTGAATGCAATCATTATTTTATTTTAGTACCTCCCAGGCTTCTAAATTTTTATGTCATGTCACTTCACATCTATGTGCTGTAACTTTTTTCACTAGTGTTAGCATACTCTAATGAGAGCACTAACTTAAAAAGAAGACATTTGATATTGTTTCAAAAAAAGAGAAAGGAATTACAGTAAAATCAACAATAAATACACTAATTGATGGCCTATATGCTACAATCATAAAATAATGCAAATGAGGTGTAGGAAGTCATTAGCCCAACATAATAGGTGTTTAGATAAAAAAATGTAGCTATGCTAACATTTTCATTATTTTCATATGAGTTACCTTTGAGAATTTTAAAATTGTGATTATAATTATTTTAAAAAGTAAAGAATACATTTTTTGGGGACCAACCTTGTTTAGCCAGCCTCCCTTACTCGAAATTTCTGGATCTGCCACTGAAGGCGGTGGTGATTGTGTGACTGGCGGTAAGCGAGAGGCGGCGGCGCTGCCACCGAGCGTGCGGGTGGTAGAGGATGGCCGGATGAGCGGGCTAGGCATCGGGGGTGAGCAGCCAACGAAGTTAGGGGAGGGTGGGGACGAGCTCCGGCGGGCGTGGTTGGTAGACGAAGAGGGTGTCCGCGAGGTCTCCGATAGCCTCGGGGGCGGCGGGAGGTGGTGGAGGGGAGGAGGAAGATAAGAAGGGGCATGTGTGCACCGGGATCGCTCCTAGGGCGCGCGGAGCAAGTGGGTTGCTCTAAATGGCTAAATCTGCTGATGGACAGTGTTGAAGGTGATGTATCACAGAATTAAGTGATTAAACTCGAGAAAGACAAAGAATAAATTGTTCAGTCGGAGGTGGGAGAGAGACAATTAACGTTAGGTGCCGGATGGTGGTCTAACGACTAAGGTTGTCTACTGGAATGAACCTTATTTTCATGTGTATATGAATATATCATCTATTTTTTCTAATGTAAAGGAATTAATTAAGAATTAGCAAGTTAGCCTGCACCAATTGAGGTCACCAAGATGACACTGAAGACAACTTGATATGGTCCCAACTGAAATTGTGTGGTCATTACATAAGATAGGGGGGGAGGGGGGAGACAAGAAGATGCCAATAGCTCCGAGTTAGAGTTGACTACATGAGAGAAAATAGCTATAATCAAATTAAAAAATGGAACTATCTGCAAAAAGGAAATATACAAATATTATAATTAGCATAGTGTTGTTTGATTCATCATCGCAATACTTTTTATGTCACCATCCGCTAATCATGAGTCAGCCTAATAGATAACTTTTATGGTGAGTTGTTCTTTTAGTTATCTCGTAGTAACCTATAGTTCCTTAATATATTTGTGCATAAAACAAAACAAACATTATGAGTTGCATGACAATGTTAACTAATATACCATGGTTTGGGACTTGTGACATAGTCCTGATTTTTTTAACTTATGAGGTGGTTGTTTCATGAAAAAAAATTAGTTAACAATATCAAATACACCATCAGCTCATAGATACTATATTTTTCTCTCAGCTCATTTATCTCAATACACCATCAAAGTTTCTACAAGGCTTTACATGAGACTACCTATGAGATCGTTGATACTTGCCTTATCTGAGTCATCACAACGGGAGCATCTAGAGATGTTTAAAACTGGTTCCTCATCATCTCCGGCCATGACTGATTTTGGTCATTGAATTGATGTTGGTTCAAATCTTGTTACCATTAGTGTGGCGGGCCTCATCGAGTGTTTGATATACTTGATGGCATCGAATAGTAATGAACCTAGAGAAGTTTAAAACAAATCTAGAGATGTTCAAAACTGGTTACTCATCGTTTGTGGTCGTGACTGATTTTGGTCATTGAATTGATGTTGGTTCAAATCTTGTTACTATTAGTGTCGCTGGCCTCATCAAGTGTTTGATATACTTGATGGCATCCAATAGTAATGAACCTAGAGAAGTTTAAAACAAATTATTCATCATCATTCGATGCATGTATTTCTGTATATATATATACAGAGGCAGGGATAGAGCTACTGCGCTGTAGATGACTATAGAATAATGTATTCTATGACCACACATTGATTAGTATTTCCCACGCAGTATGGTTCGAGTTATGCTTATAAATATTTCTAGTTATTATTTATATAAAATTAGTTAAACTTGAGATAGTTTGACTTAGTAAGTGTGCTAAAGTTATCTTTTAAATGAAACTAGTACCGGTATATATAAGAGAGGGGGTCCAACTCAGTCCCTTATTTCATCTTTTGTATTGACCGAGGGCCCGTTTGATTGAGATTTTAGCTTTGACCTTTGGCCGACCAAAAGACCAACCAAAAGAGTTGTTTTGGAAAGTAACCGACTTTTTCAGAAATAGGTATTTTCCATAGTATATTTTCGAAAACTACTTTGGTCCTGTTTTTTACTTTTAGCTTTCTACTTTTCAAAATGGGTAAAAGAAAAATATTTTTAAATTGTTTCAAGAAAAATAAAGATAGAAGATATATTTTATATTTGTTTAATTAAACAAATTTTAATTTTTCTACAACACATAGTCCACGGTACCTTTTTCTCGCAACCACAGCTTACAAAGTACAAACAGACCCTAAACTGGGTATTGGAAGGAAAAAAAAAAAGTGGGTACTTCGTACTTGTACGTCCCACTATACTGATATGTAAGAATTTATGGCAAACAGGTTCAGAAAGCGACCCCATGGAGTCCTGCATTTTCCCTTCGTCGCTGCATTCTGGACTAACAAGTCAATGCTCCTACTACTACACTATAAATAGTAGTAATATACACATTTATTAATCTAGAATGAAGACGCAATCTCTGAGCGCATTTGGTTTTCTTTGCTATATATATATAGTTCCACCGCCTGCTCCTTCGCCGTCTCCCCCCATTTGGCATTTGCACTCACCAAACCCATCATTTCTCAGCCCCTTCACACTTGCTCCCGGTCGTCGCGCTCGGCTGGCTAGACTGATGGTCATGGGTGCTGTTGGCAGCAGCTGATGAGAAGAAGAAGAAGCAAGAGGCGGGTTGTGTTGCGGCTTCTCTGCTTGCTCTTACTCGCCCTGCTTGTCCTCGTGTTGCTGCTGCCAGCAAGCTGCCAGGCTTCGAGAGGCACGCAGCCGTTCAAGGGCCGGCCGCTGGAGGGCGGTGCGTCCAACAACTTCTTCGGGTTCTTGCCGAGGGGGCCGGCGCCGCCGTCGGCCCCGTCCCGGCAGCACAACTCCGTCGGCCTGGAGAGCCAGCGGCAGAAGCAGCCGTGAAGTACACGTGAAGCAGAAGCAGCATCGTCGTCTACCTCCACTACCACCAGGAGGGCAGCAGCAGGTGCATATATACGTAGGCCAGGTAGAACAGGGTTTAGAGACAGATAGAGGAAGGAGGGGGGGGGGGGGGGGGGGGGGGGGGGGTGGGTGGGATGTCTCGGGGTGGTTAATCTGGTTACTCGTCTATGGTTGTTAACTGGTTTACATTAGTTTATTATTGTAGCATCCCTTGATTATCTGTATGTAGCATGCCAGGATGATGACGCGCGTGTGCACCTAATTAAGGCCACGTTCAGTTACCTAAATTCCTCAAAAATTTTGTACAGTATCCGTCACATCGAATCTTTAGACACGTCATGAAACATTAAATGTAGATAAAAAAATAACTAATTATATTTTTAGTCTGTAAATGTTTTTTAAACGCATGCATGAAACATTAAATATAGATAAAAATAACTAATTATATTTTTAGTCTGTAAATGTTGAGACGAATCTTTTGACCCTAGTCAGATCATGTTTGGACAAAGTTTATCAAATAACAATGAAAGTGCTATAGTATTTTTTTTTTCAAAAATTTCACCATCTGGACAAGGTTTGGTGCAGCTGAGTTGGTGATGCTCTCATTCTTTTCTGAACTCCTTTTCTTCTCATGAATAGATCGAGCTAGCTGAAAGATAATAACAATGATATAATAACAAAGATAATAGCTATAGTTTGTCGGGTGCTAACGACTTCGCCGCGTTTGAAACCAATAATAATGCAGTGCAGGGATGCCGGGCCGAGAGTTTGACAACCACACCTACTCGATCGTATATCAAGACTACTCGTACATTCAGGGCATGTACAGTCCTTAGACAGCAACCCGTCTATAGAACCTCGAACTACGCGTACAGACAGATGTATAGACAGCTCATACAGCCCATAGACAGGGAGGCTGTCTGTAAACTGTTTAATGCTTTACATGGAGTTTAGATCAACTACAAATGTATTTGTGTACACCATTGTGTGGCTATTTGATTGAATAATATGAAGCATAAATAATAGAACCATGATTACAATATTTTTTTAGGAATCACAAAATAATAATTATATTACAATAATTATATTATAGTTACAATTCTTTTTGTCTAATTTTCTTTGTTTCCATAGCGTTGCCATATGTGCTCGATTAGATCCTTCTTGAGTTGCCTATGTGTTGGACGAGCTTTGATAGCCGAATTTCTACGCATTCACAAAACTGACGCATTTCCATAGCGTTGCCATATGTGCTCGATTAGAACCATTCACATTCACAAAACCGACGCATTCACATTCAGAATTGCACCATCGACCATTCAGTAACCAAAACTGCAGCACAGGTTCACAGCATAAAAAAAAGAAAATGGACTGACACACCAACAATACAGGTTCACACGCAAAATAATATTTGGAGCACTCCATTTTCACCTGCACCTGCACCATCCTGATGTGCACCACTCTGACCAGGGACCAACCTGCTGTAAAATCCATACAAATTAAACAATTTCAGAAGGGCCTTCTACAAAATAATCTGAAAATTGACATGCAGGCTATATAATGTAAAGGGCCTTCTCAAGCAATAGAAAATCTGGAAGAACAAAAAAATGCAGACTCAGTTGGAGCTTACAGTTTTGATTAAATTCAGAAATCAACATGGCAACTTTACCTGATCAATCAGTTTGAGGGAAAAGGGCATTCTCAAGCTTCTGCATCATTCTCACTCGTTGCGCCTTTTCCTCATCAGACATTGAACTAGTATCTTGTGAGGCGAGGTTGTTATAAGACTCCATCATCTTTATCTCTTTGTCAAACTTTTTTCCGTCTTTGTAATCTTTTGCTGTCAGTTGAGCAATTCTTGTGGCCTCTAGCTTATCAGAAGCTATCTTCTCCTGCCTGTCCAACATCTTCATGCGCTTGTCATTGTTTGTCTCCTGGAATTTGCTATACCTCTCAAATTTATCTAGCTCAATAGGAGACTCCTTTGATTGACCATCATCACTACTGCTGGAGCCCTTGCCTTTTTTAGCTGCTAGAGCAGCCATCTTAGCTTTCTTCTGCCCAATTGGTCGATCTGGCATCTCATCACAAGTGTCGTCATTTTCCTCAGAATCTCCTTCCAGGTGAAATGATTTCCTTTTACGTGCATTCTTCAGGTTGTCATTGTATGTTTTCCACTTTGGCACGTCTCAACATATTTTCCAAACCTTCTCAAGCATAAAGGGTCCAACAACTTCTTTGTTATCTTTGTTGTCACTCAAATAGAACCCGTGTGCTGCCTCCATCCACTGCTCATTTGAATATCCGCTTGTAAATACTCTACGAGCCTTTACGTAAGCACATTCAAAGAGGTTTGTAAACCTGTTAACTTTGTGCCATCTATCCTTGCATTGCTTCGGAGTTCTACTTCGATGTGCAGGGGTAGTCTTGTTGTACGTTTCGCAAACCTCATTCCAATACTGGACACCGCTCTTATCTGCTCCACAAGTAGAGTCAGTTGAATGTTCTATCCAAGCACTCATCAATCTAACTTCCTCGTCTACATTCCACATTATCCTCTTCTCTGTTCTTGCACTGACATTGCCATGAACAAGTTCCACTTCGGGCGGTGAACTAGCATTGATAGCCTCGTTCAGTGCACCAACCAAATGAGAGTTATGTGCTTCACTTTGAAAATAACTCATGAAACCACTAGGTGGACGTACATCTTGGCCCCTGCAAGAAATAATACCAGGTTCTCATAAAAAAGCAGATCAAATAGCAGATGAGTTGCATACAACTAAACAGATTAACAGAGCACAAGAAGAACCAAACAGAACAAAAAATGCAAGTCATCATTCAGAATACTACAGATGGTTGGTCTCAAGTAACAAGACCAGCAACAGAATGAGAAGCACTTTACAACAAGACCATACTCAAGTTTAGCAATGTGCAGAAGCACTCAACTGACACCATGCACAACATAATTCTGATTGCAATATACACATAATTCTGATTGCAGTATACACATACAGAAAAAAAGGCATACAAACTTCACAAATCCATGAAGTGATCATGCCAACATCACTTTGCAAATTGAAGAGTGCTTTCTATGGTTATATCCTTTGTCTTCAGATAGCATTCATTCTCAATTAGCAGTGCGAATCAGTGAATAAAGGAACATGGCAATTCGTTCACAGATGTAGCAGTAAAACTAAATCTAAACATACAAAAAAAAGCAATCACTCAAAGATTACCAGGCTCCAGGAGAAGAGGGTTCAACGCTGGCCGCATCAAAAGATGGTGGAGGAGGGAAGTGGAATCCTGTGGACGCCGACGGGCTGCTGGGGAAGCCACCTCCGACCATGGACCATGGAGAAAGCTGCCGTCGCCGGGAGGGTGGTCGGTGCCGCTGAGCCGCCACCGAGTCCGCGAGCACGGGGCGGCGGTGCTAGCCCGACGCCTCGAGGACCAAGACCACGACCGAACGGGGCACCCCCACCCCCCGCCGCAGCCGCCGCCGCCCCACCGCGGCCTAGGGTTCGGCCAGGAGCCGCCGCCGCCGCCGGATCCAACGCTGGCGATCCGTTCTTCCTCCGGAATGCACCGCCTTGGGACATCCCGCTGCACCGACTGGGGAAGAAGGGGAAAGGCGGCTGGCGGCCGAGCTAGCTGCGCCGTGCTGGGGAAGAATGGGATCTGGCAGGCGACGAGGTTTGGCGGGGAGAGGCGGACCGCGGGAAGGGATTGGCGGGGAGGGAGCGCAGCGCGGGAAGGGGCTTGTCGGGAGGGAGCGCAACGCGATTTGGAGGGGAGGCAGAGCGGATCCCGTCGGCGACGGGGCCTAGAGACGGGCGTCGTACAGCCCGGCGCCTCGGCGTCGATTGCGCGTGGGGGAACGGGACAAGGCCGTCGCCCGGTCTAGCGACGCTCGGCCCGTCACTGCGCTCCCGCGGGGTGTTTTTCGCAAAAATGCCGCTGTAGCGACGCCCCCAAGCGACGGGCTGTACATGCCCTCAGAGTCGCGCACATCATTTTCATTCATATACTCCCTCCGTCCCTAAATAAGTGTTATCGTTGGTGTGCGTGCCACATGTTTGACTCAATTTGTAGAAAATATATGCAATATTTATATCTTCAAATAATTTTGTTAAAAAACTAGATGTAAAGATCTTTCCGATGATACTAATTACTTAGCATAAATATTAATATATTTTAATATATAATTGCCGGCAACTTTTTCTCGGGAAGCGAGAACGACACTTATTTAGGGACGGAGGGAGTATAAATTAACTACTCGTATAGTAGTAGGAGTATTACATAATTAAGTAATGTGCAGGACGGTTTGAATTAATTGGCAGGAAAATTTTGTTTGGCGTTTAGATGATGATGAAGAAGATAATGATGATGGACCCGATTGATTGCTTGTGGCATGATGATGAATATATGTTTGGTGACCTGTACCGCGCTGTACGTATGTCGGTGTGGATGTGGATGTGGATGTGGATGTGGATGGGACGGGAGAGAAGCTGCGGGCGCGCGACATGACGGGAGCAAGGCCGCTAAACCTTTTCTTGCAAGATGCAAATACGTACTCTGGTAAACTGTCTCCAATAGAGGAGAGGTAAACATGAGAGACATGTGTTAGTTTGGGTAACCCACAGTGAAAGCATGTGAGAGAGAAAAGTATCCTTCTCTAATAGTAGACGCAAAACTCTATTGCCGACCCCTATCCGCACGCAGTAGAGGTCGTCCAGGTCCTGGGCCGCTGCTCCTCCTATCGCGGCGCACCTCCTCGACCAGCTCCGACGCTCTCCCCCCGTAGTCCTGTCACGGTGCACCTCCTCGACTAGATCCAGCTGGCTCGGGCTCCCGCTCCTCGCCGACGCTGCAGGCTGCGGGGGCTCCCGGCGTCGCGAGCTCCCGCTCCTCATAGACTCCTCTCTCTTCCTCCGCCTTGGCCGGCACCGGCGCTTCCTCCGACGCGGCAGCAAGCAGGGGGAGGCGGAGGTGTGCGCTTGCGGGAGGCAAGCGAGCCACGGAGAATTACGTAGCGAGGAGAGAGGAGACCCAGTTATGCGTATCCTTTGAGCCGGTAGGTAAAATGGGTCATTGCTTTGAGTCATGCGTTGGAGATGTAATTTTAGGTTTGGGTTGGAGACGGTCTAAAATCTGTTTGATGTATTTGCGTTCGGTGGTGATATGTACGGATGGGTAGAGGCCATCAAGGATGACATATAAACCAACAACAATAATATACTCTCCCTCTATCCTATTGAGAGTACCGCTCAGGAAGCGTGAATGTGAGGGGACACGGTTTTGTAACGACGCTTTCAATGGGACGGAGCGAGTACGTAATAAGCAATGTAACACATACCGGAGAATGGAGATAGATGTCTCATAAACATGTCGCTCTGGTAGGATTATTAGCGACAATGATCGGAGCGTGTTCTCCGGCCAAAATTTTGTTGCGGCGGCGCAAATTTCTCTCCCAAGAGATTATCGTGGCTTTCTATCTTATATCGCGATCGATAATATATATTGCCGTGAGACCAATAAACTGCATGCATTATTGCATCCACGATGCATGCGTGTTATGCATAGAAAACCCGCCCATGCATTTCGTCGTTTCGAACAACAGAGAGGGCCTCATGCATGTGACGTACGTCCTTTTCAAACAAGAAAGTTTCCGTACGTACACGCACGTAGCCAGGCTGCCAGGCAGGGTGCAGCCATCTACTATTGCAAGCAACAGTGAGTGGCAGCCGCTAGCTACCTCTAGCTGCCGCTACATACTGTACGCTACCAGCTACAGAAACAGTGGCAGTGCATTTCCGGGTGATGTTGTTTGGACTGTGACCGGCAGTAATAATAAATCCTGAACTGACCCAACAGCGCACTGGAAGGAAGCAAGGACGACATTGAGGCACTGTTTAGTTTCCCTCGTTTCCCAAAATTTTTCATCACATCAACCATCACACCAATGTTCGGACATACGCATGGAGTATTAAATGTAGATAAAAAAATAACTAATTGTACTTTTAGTATGTACATGTCGAGACAAATATTTGGAGTCTACGTAGTCCATATTTGGACAAAGTTTGTCAAATAACAACAAAAACGCCACAGGAAAATTTTTGCATCTAAACAAGGCCTGAGACAATGCTAGCTCTACTGTACGAGTGGCCAGCCACGACTGCCGGTGCCAGAGACACACACGCACGCACGCACGCCGTGGCGGTGGCGCACGCAACCGCAACCGCCCGAGCCGTCCACCTCCGTGGCGGTGGCGCTGCTGTCCCTGTCCCTGTCTCCGTGTCTCGTCTGGTGGTGGTCGCCACGCCGCTCTGCGCGCCGCGCCGCCCGGCCGGGAATGGGGAGGAAAATCTCGCTCACGATCGCCGCGACCGACCGAGGGCGGCGAGGGGGATCGGAGAAATTACGAGATCCCGGCGGCCCGCACTCCCGCAGATGGAGAGACGACGGTGACGTTCACATGACTGTCCTGCACTCCCAGCGGCCGGCTTTGCCGTTTTTTTTTCTCGTCAGCTGCCTCTCGCGGCGCGCATGGCCACCAGGGTCCGGCCAGGAAGCACCAGCGGACATGCCTGTCGTGCTTCACATGCCTAAACACACGGACACATTGCTGGACCGGAGCCTGGTGGAGCTCCCCATCCCCAACACGGTTTTCTGGCTACCGCATGTGGCCGCAAATGCTATCCTCCGGCTGCCAGTGCTCCAAAATCCGTGCCAGAAGTAGAGAAAGGAAAGAAAAATGAAGAGATGTTGACCAACACGAATCGCGAAGTAAAAATGAATACAGATAGCAGAAAGCGGCCGCATACCATTGCGGTATTGCGTTTTCGTCGTCGGCGGCGGCGCCTTCCACCGTTCGGCAGCAGACGCCAAGCCATCCCCGGCCTTCCCTATCCAATCCAACAAATTAAAGGTCAAGCACAAGTTGCTCTTTCGGTGCTCCACTGCTCTGGACGTCGCGTGTTGCTTCCGTGCCGCATAAAAGATGAGATTATCGTAGTCGACATGGCGAGATTTACGTTCCAAACAGCCGACATATGTCTCTTAAAAAATATGTCATAATATTCTTAGGTTGAGATGAAACAACAAGTAAGAAATCAAGAAACGCAAATCAAATTTTTGTATATCCTATATATCCTCAAGACCACACGAAGTAATAACAAATCAATACAAAGAATCGCCTTCAAGGCACGCTAAGAATCGAAAGATAGTCCTGCGAGCCCGTTGCACAAGTCAGGTGCCCAGAGCTCTACGGTGAGCCTATCTGGGCCTTAGGTTCAGATAGTTCCGATCTACTAGAGCCAACAAGTGCCGAATATAGGCCCGTTGGGCTTCTTGAGGCTTAATCTAACTTCTGAGTGTCATGTCGACTACCATCCTTGACTGAATGATTCAGTTCCCTCAAACTCAAACAGATGATCCACTAGACTCATCCAGAAGTACTCCAGCAAGTACCTAAACATGTGTACTCATTCTGTTTCAATACGTCACTTTGTCATAGGTCAATTTTCTACACCGACTGTTGGGGCGGTAGCCCGGACGTGAGCTACCTGTTTTCGCCTAGCGGAGTTTTCGCCACCTAAGCCGAAAGACACACAGCAGCGAAGGTGAAAGCCGCCAGCTAGCGGTCTCGCGGGTCCGCCTTTCGTGCGAACGTGCTCGGCGCGGAAGGCGGACTCGTGTGCCTTTCGCGCGAATATAAGAGGTCCGCAAGGAGGACTAGCTGGGAGGAGGCCTCGAAGGACCCGCTTTCGCGCGAAAGCACGGCGAGCCTCAAGGCGCTCGCGCCATTTGGGCTTTCGAGCGAAAGCCGAATGTTTGCGGCAGACTTGCGTTTCTTCCTTTCGGTCTATGGCCGCGTGCTTTCCTTTCGCAGGGTTCTCCGGACGATGGTGCGGAGGGGGCCCGCAGATCAGAAGGAAGGGCACGCGGGTTGCTTCGCTCCCGCGCGTAATTACGGTGGTGCCCCGCGGGCCCAGAAAGCCAGAGAAGCCGCAAGGCAGACTAGGAGAGAGCCTTTTTGTAATTATGGCAGAGTGGTTGGAAGGGCATCTTTGTACTTTCAAATAGTTTGAGATTAATATAAAAGGGCTCCCGGCCCCCCACGGAGGGGGGGGAGAACACTGTTCACTTCAACCATTTCCCTACTTTCCCGTTCGTTTTCCGCTTTCGCGCAGTGCTTTCGTTCGTGCGACAACCCGCTGTTTCGGGGCCTCGGACCCGAAACAACATTGGCGCCCACCGTGGTTGTCGCCCGAGCTTACCATGCCACCAAGGAAAGCGCCAAAGACGGTCGACAATCTGGAGACGGTCGCCGCGAAGAAGGATGCTTTCGGCACCGTCGCGGTTTCAGTTCCAACCAGCCAAGTTCCACCAAGCACAGCCCCAGAGCCACCGGCTTTCGGCGGCGCTCTATCGACAGAGACTCAGCCGCCCGCCGGAGCATCAACGAGCCAGAACATACAACCCCAGGATCAATGGATTTTCGGCAGAGATGGAACACCGGAAGGATTTGTCGAGGACGAATTCGGCGAAGAGGATGACGATGATGCGGAAATCACAAGACACACCCAAGCAATCAAGACGTTGGCACAACAGCAAGAGGAAATCGAAAAGCTGTTGTCGCAAAGAGACCAGCTGCAGCAGCGGTTAGCAGCAAAAGCAAGAGAGGACGAGACTCGCAACGCCTTCGGCGAGCTGAGGCACAGAGAAGGCAACTCGAGAAGGAAATTCAGGAGCTGCAAAGGGCCGGGCGGACCCAAATCCGATAGCCCAGGAAAATGTATTCATACCAAGGCGAGAGCAACCGCCAGCTTTCGGCAATGCCATCGACGAAACCTCTCCGCTCTCGAGGGAGTTGCAAGCCCATCCGTGGCCGCTCAACTACAAGCCGCGCATTCCAACTTTCGACGGTAAAGCGAACCCACGCAAGTTCTTGGCAAGCTACGAGACAGTTGTTTTTTCGGCAGGCGGAGACAGTCAGGCTCTGGCGAAATCCCTCATCCTGGCAGTCGAAGATGTGGCGCACGATTGGTACACCACCCTCAAACCATTGTCCATCTATTCGTGGGTTCAGTTGAAGGCCGAATTGCTCGCCACTTTCCAAGGATTCCGGCCAGACTTCAAGACCAGCCCGCAAAACCTCATGAATTGCACCCAGCAAAACGACGAACCTTTATCCGAGTACCTCAAACCTTTCATCCAGCTGAACGCTCAAGCTCCGAACGTGCCGGAAGCTACAGTGATCGCAGCAGCCATCGAAGGTTTGGGAACTGGGCAGTGCGCCGCTCACCTGTCCAGAGAACCGCCGAAAGATGTGAAGGAGTTGTTCGATGTAATGAATGCGTATGCGAGTCGGATGACGACTTTCGGCGACGTAGGGCCGCCCGCCTGGTGCAGAGGCAGGCGACGAAAGCAAGTCGACCACCACCTGTGCCGAACCAAAGGATGGTCAGGCCCTTTCGGTCAATCAACAGTTTGCACGAAGAGCCAGCGCAATCATCGGCAGGCATGGAGAGGCCTGACATGGCCGACTTTCAGCCACAAAGAGGTTTGATCAACCTTTCGCGGGGACTCGATGGAAGGACAGGACGCGGCGGCCGAGATGGCAGAGGCCGCGGAAGGGGCGCCAGCCACCGTATTGCGTCATCTGTGATGGCAATTTCGGTCACACCACACGAGACTGCAAATACAGCAAGATGGCGAAAGCTAAAAGACAAACCAAGCTTCCGCTTCCGGCGAAAGCTCCAGGCACGGTTTTCATAATTCCCAAGACCCGGCAGCAGGAGCAGTAGCATGCAGCAACTACGCAAACACGTTTATGCATCCTCCGCAGTACATGCCTCATCAAAATCTGCACTGGTACAATCCGGCGTATCAGGGTTACCAACTTCCGGTCTTTGCGCCACATTGTGGGCAGTTTCGTCACCCATGCATTATCAGCGTCAGCCAACACCGCCGCCAGCGCTTCCGGCTCAAGCCCAACCTCAGGGGCAGCAAGCACAGCCCAGTTACCAGCAGGGGCAGGAAATGAAAACGAGGCTAGCGCATCAACAACATCCTCCGTCAAGGGGCCACATTTTCGCCATCACGGGGCGGATCCAACCTCGAACACGAAGTAAGAGAGCGAGAAAGACTACTACACCGAAGAGTCCAGACGGTATCGCCAAGGCTTCCCACTGAATAGGCCAGCTTGGTCACTAGCGCCGATATGCTTCGATGAGTCAAATTTCAAAGTTCGTGATTACCCGCATTGCGACGCTTTCGTCGCCACGGCCAATGTGGCTGGTTTCACCTTGCACAACATTCTGATCGATACCGGAAGCTCAGCGGACACTGGCACCGAAAGCTCCCTCGCGCGAATGCCTCCACCCCTCGTCTAAGTGTTTGGGGGCGGGTGCGTCTATACTATCGGCCGAGGGGCTCGCACTGAAAGTTCCCTTGCGCGGATGCCTCCGCCCCTCCTCTGAGTGTTTGGGGGCGGGCGCGTCTATACTATCGGCCGAGGGGCTGGCACCCAAAGCTCCCTTGCGCGAATGCCTCCGCCCCTCGTCTAAGTGTTTGGGGGCGGGTGCGTCTATACTATCGGCCGAGGGGCTCGCACCGAAAGTTCCCTCGCGCGGATGCCTCCGCCCCTCGTCTGAGTGTTTGGGGGCGGGCGCGTCTACACTATCGGCCGAGGGGCTCGCCCGAAACTCCCTCCCGCGCGAATGCCTCCTCCCCTCGTCTGAGTGTTTTGGGGGCGGGCGCGTCTATACTATCGGCCGAGGGCTGGCACCGAAAGCTCCCTCTCGGGAATGCCTCCGCCCTCGTCTAAGTGTTTGGGGGCGGGCGCGTCTATACTATCTAGGCCGAGGGGCTGGCACCGAAAGCTCCCTCGCGCGAATGCCTCCGCCCCTCGTCTAAGTGTTTGGGGGCGGCGCGTCTATACTATCGGCCGAGGCTCGCACCGAAAGTTCCCCCCTCGCTGCGGGCCTCTTCTGCCCTCGTCTAAGTGTTTGGGGGCGGGCGCGTCTACTAATCGGCCGAGGGGCTCGCATCGAAAACTCCCTCGCGCTGATGCCTCCGCCCCTCGTCTAAAGTTTGGGGGCGGGCGCGTCTATACTATCGGCCGAGGACTCGCATCAAAGCTCCCTCGCGCGAATCCTCCGCCCTCGTCTAAGTGTTTGGGGGCGGGCGCGTCTATACTATCGGCCGAGGGACTCGCATCGAAAGCTCCCTCGCGTGAATGCCTCCGCCCCTCGTCTAAGTGTTTGGGGGCGGGCGCGTCTATACTATCAGCCTAGGGGCTCGCACCGAAGGCTCCCTCGCGCGAATGCCTCCGCCCCTCGTCTAAGTTTTGGGGGGCGGGCGTTTCACAGTCTCACCGGAAGGCTCGCATCGAAAGCCTAATCGCGCGAAAGCACCGCTGCGGAGGCTCCTCCAGAAGCGCACGAAATATATGCGCAAAATGCATGCTGACGATCTCAACACTCGAAAAAGAACGCAGTGATCGAAAACAAAACTTTATTAAGGCGAAAGTTACACTACACAAAAGAGCCGTAGCACACAAGAGCCTAAGTGTCGCCCCGCTGCGCCTAGGACATGCTATATCTGCGAGCGTCGGGTGAAAAAGAATATCCTCCGGCTCTTTGTTTTATAGCTGGCCCTTCGCAAGCATCCAGGGCCGCGCGTTTGCTATCGCGCCATTTCCGCCTTTCTTCTAGTCGCCGAGGATCGAAACCACGGTAGAATTCCCGAAGTCTCTCCTCGCCCGTTGGAGTTTCCGGGCGCGCTTGCTCAAGTATGACGAAAGCGTCGCCGCGGAAACCTCGCGCGAAAGCTCCGCCACAATCGCCGCCAACACACAAGTTACCGATCTAATCATCAGAGGGCAGACGTCAAGAACCTCCGTAGTTCCATCCAGCGCCCGGAACCTGGATGAACATAGTGCCAAGATTAATGAGTACATTACACAGGTTTTCGGCGTCTCCTTCTTTTTCGCCCAAAAGTACAAAACATCCGCCTCCCAGTCGACTATGTAGCTACCCTATCATGGCTTTCGCTCGTAGCGCGCAGCTCCGGCAGCCGAGCTTTCGGGGTTCGCTTCAGGAGTGGCACCGGTAAGCGTCGCCCTCGTCCTGTCCGACTTCCTGGCTCTGGCGCTCGAGATGTAGGCATTGAAAATCTGCCGGATTTGCGCCCGCTCCCCCGAAGTCTGCGCATAAACATTATTAAGTTTCGGAATGACGAAATCATACAAGCAAAGAAAGGGAGAAAAGAAGCCCCCTCAAATTAACCTTAGCGCGACCGACGGCGGATTGGATCAAAGCCATGTCATTGCCGCCGGCGAGCCAGAACTCCTCGAAAAACTTCTTGCCGAGGATTTTCACCTCGGGAGGAGTCCGCAGCAGGCGTCCACATCCGCCACCGCAAGGTCGGCGGTATGCGAACACCCGGCATTCAGCAGGCTGACACCGATGGCCTTGATGCCTGCAGCGGAAGCGTAATCACGCGAAAGGGACATATGCCCTCCAGCGCGTCCAGCTCCGTGCGAAGCCAAGCCAGGCAGCCACGTAAGTCGCTTTCGCCCGCCCATCCGAAAGTACGCAGTGCTTTTTAAGCACTGTACATACTTCGTGACAAGGCCATCAGCGAGGGCCGAAATGTCCGCGCGGTCCTCTTCGAAGAGCTCCTCAGCGTGGTAAGTTCTTCTTTCAGCCTTTCGGCTTCGCGCTGGGCCAGCCGACGGGCAGTCTTTTCATCTTCCGCCGCTTTTTCAGGGCAGCGTTCTCCTTCTCCAGCTCCTTCAGGCGGCGATCCTTGTCTTGCTTTTCCGTTTCAGCTTGGCTTGCGAATAGCTCGCTTTGGCGAGTCTGGCTTCGCGCAAGCACCAACGCCTGCCAGTAGAGAAAATAGCAACAACAATCGAACACGTTCTAAACTAGTGACAAGGCAAAGCCGTGGCAGAAGTGATCAAGCGGGATAGGCGAAAAGTTTACGCTGGCCAGGTGGAAAGACAAGGCGTCGCCAAGGTGCCCGCTCCCGGCCTTCAACAGATCGCGCTCGACTTCCGGAGCGACGAAAGCTCTCCGAGCACACTCTATAAACTTATTCGTTTCGTCGTCCTCGGCGGTCAGGATGCTGAGCTTTCGGCAGTCAAAATGAGAAGCAAGATGAGAGTCGGAAGCTGCACCCAAAAAACGAGCAATCCGATAATACTCTTCCCCGGCGTCGTCCATTTCGCTCGAAGAGCTTAGCCCGGTATAAAGGCAGGGATTTAAGTAGTCCTCAGGCTGACTATCTAACTCGATGCGACCGTGGCCCAACAGCTGGTCATCCACCATAGACTGCGTCAGCCGAATAGACTTTCGATAAGACCACGCCTTACCTTTCTCCACCGCCCGTTCGACCGGCACCCCTTTCCCTTTCTCCGCGGGAGCCAGGGAGCTCTTCGCGCGCTTGGGCGCCGGTTCAACTAAAGTAGGGCGTGTAGGTTTACGAACCCCAGCTTTCGCAAGAGGGGGCACGCCGGAAGAAACGTCGTCGTCGAAGAACGAAGCAGCCCCAGCCTTGCGCGATGCCATGTCAGCTGACCCGAGCGAACCCTGAAAAGGACGAATAAGGTGGGCTGCAGCGTTCAGAGATAACTTTCGCCAAGCGAAAGCGAAATAAAAATCAAGAACAAATCGGCAAGGGTAAAAGCAAAGCGAAAGCGGTAAAGCACCGAAACACGAAGTCACGCTCTAGCTCAGCGCGGTGGATCGTATCGACGTTATGGATCAAACGCGGCACCATTCTTCGGCATTTACCAACCGGTTTTGCGATAGCGCGGCAAAAACGAACATCCCCGGGCTCTGAGAGTTCGCGTTTTCGCGATGCCGGGGCTTGACTTTTCGCTGCCACGACCTGCCTCCCTCTCGCCCGGTTATCATCAGCTGGCAGGGGCCTTTCCCCGTAGGCGACTCCCATAGCGTCGAAAACACGATTCAGTCGACCTCGACCGCCTATAGAATTTATCTTAAATTCGCTCTCTTTCTTTAGGTACGGACCGCAGATCTTGTTCGCCTCCTTTTCGACATGACTAACAATGCGGCGTCATTCCGATAGTTCGCCGGACGCCCAACCAGAAGCGTCGGCCCTCGGTAGCCCCCAACACTGACAAAATTTTCAAATTCAGTCTCCGAGCAGAGGGGGGTTTGGCCGATAGCAATCCACTCCTCGACAACATCTCGGCTGATCTGAAACCTGGAAGTTAGAGTGAAAGCATCACCGCACGCAATGCTTTCGTCATCTGTCAAAGCCGCTGGCGGCGCGTGAAGTCCAACAAACTCCCTCAGCACAGACACAAGAGGAGACGACCTATCCAAGCCTTGCTCTTTCTCCTCGCTCCCGAACAGCTCCATTCGAGCAGACGCGGACGTAGAAACAAAAATCCGTCCATTGTGGCCACTTGTTCTTATAAGTCGGCGAGATGCAATATATTGCCCCGAGCCTTTCGCGGAACGAAGTTGATACACCCGATTTCGCTGGCAGCTCCTCTCGCAAAAAATAGTCCACCACTTGGCTACGCCGACGGTGGATGTCATAGTACTTCGCGAAACCTCGGCACGCAACTTACAACCCATCATCTTCAGGGCCATCGCGAATACGCTCAGCCGCGAAAGGCATTCGGCGTGAGTTGATGAAGCTGGATCTTGAATGTGTCCAGCACGCCACCAACAAAATCCTCCAGAGGAAAGTCCAACCCCCCCCACAGTAGTCCCGGAAAATAATAGCTTCTTCATACGGCCTGGGGCTTGGGATCGCTTCTTCTCCAGGCGCTCGACAAGCAGCGAAAGCACACGTTCGCTTATGATGCCTTTTTCAGCGAAACCTTGCAGGACAGACGGGGTAACTTGGGAGCTGCCCAGATAGAACGAGCAGCCCTCCGGGATCGGAGCCGAAACCGAATCCCCTTCATCCGAATGGACGCTCCCAGCGCGCCCCTCTACCCGTTCGCCGACATTGCCGGACACAATCGACACGGTCTTGCTCGATTCCGAAACGCTGGAATCTCGCTAGTCGAGTCGGATGTGGACGTGGATGAAGACGAGCTCGTGGACGCCATCTAGCATGGCGGCGAATTAGAAAAAAGTGCATGCATATGTAAGCGCTCAAAAAGTAGCAGTCGCCAAGACAAAGAAGCTAAAAAGGGAACAATACAAAGGTAAAAGCGAAAGCTCGCAACCAGCGCGGCATTTACGTCAAGCAAGCGAAAGAAGTAAAGGGAGCTCACCTAACGAACAAGTGGAAGCACAAGCAAACCCTCGAGCGGAAGTTCGGAGCGCCGAAAGTGCAAAAGCGCCGAAAGTGAGATTAGCGGTGAGAAAAGACGGATTAAAAAGCCCGGAGAGCGCGCACCCTCCGGCGGCGCGGGGCAAGCCCCTCTTTTATACCCGCGCGTACGGGCGCGGCCCGGAACCCGAGGAGTACGGAGCGGCTCGGAACTCAAGGAGACGTTTAAATACGCCTCGAAACGCCAACCGTTGCGCCTCGAAACGTCAACCATCGCTCTTTGATACAACAACCGTAACACCACGTGCGCTTAAAAAATATATATATATATATAAATTCTATATGTATAGTAAAATAAAAACGCGCGTCAAGGACAGACAAAAACAGGAGATACTTTCGCATATCCTCTCGCGGGCGGGCGTACCACAAGCAAGCAACGTCGACCCGCGGCCACGCTCGGTACGGCGTTGAGGGGCTATTGTTGGGGCGGTAGCCCGGACGTGAGCTACCTGTTTTCGTCTGGCGAAGTTTTCGCCACCTAAGCCGAAAGCCACACAGTCGCGAAGGTGAAAGCCGCCAGCTAGCGGTCTCGCGGGTCCGCCTTTCGTGCGAACGTGCTCGGCGTGGAAGGCGGACTCGTGCGCCTTTCGCGTGAATATAAGAGGTCCGCAAGGAGGACTAGCTGGGAGGAGGCCTCGAAGGACCCGCTTTCGCGCGAAAGCACGACGAGCCTCAAGGCGCTCGCGCCATTTGGGCTTTCGAGCGAAAGCCGAATGTTTGCGGCAGACTTGCGTTTCTTCCTTTCGGTCTATGGCCGCGTGCTTTCCTTTCGCAAGATTCTCCGGACGATGGCGCGGAGGGGGCCCGCAGATCAGAAGGAAGGGCACGCGGGTTGCTTCGCTCCCGCGCGTAATTACGGTGGTGCCCCGCGGGCCCAGAAAGCCAGAGAAGCCGCAAGGGAGACTAGGAGAGGGCCTTTTTGTAATTATGGCAGAGTGGTTGGAAGGGCATCTTTGTACTTTCAAATAGTTTGAGATTAATATAAAAGGGCTCCCGGCCCCCACGGAGGGGGGGAGAACACTGTTCACTTCAACCATTTCCCTACTTTCCCGTTCGTTTTCCGCTTTCGCGCAGTGCTTTCGTTCGTGCGACAACCGGCTGTTTCGGGGCCTCGGACCCGAAACAACACCGACCATACTTTTTAGAAATATATTAGCATTTATTAGTTCATATAAATATACTCCCTCCGTATAGGAAATAGATGGCATTTTGAACATCAAAATGGTCTCCAAAGTATAACTTTGACTCCCTTTATACAAAAAAATAATTATTAAAAATGATATATGTATATTTTTATAAAAGTATTTTTCAAGATAAATCTAGTCATATGAGTTTTATATTTTCAGACTCAATAATTTAAAAGTTATTCATGATTTATATTTCCAATGTTTGACCGAAACCTTGTCCAAAATGTCATCTATTTTCTATACGGAGGGAGTATATATATTTTATCAAAATTGTAGATATTGGTGTATATTTTGTCTCTCATCTAGGTAAGCCTGCGGTTAGACTGAACTGAACCGATCGATTCCTCGGTTTTTATGAAACTTTGGTTATCAGAAAACATGAACCGATCGATTAGTTAGAAATCTCAAGACCGAGAAATTCGGTCTCCGGTAGTTCGGTCTCGATCCCAGTGACGACCAAACTATCCGACCCTTTTTGTTTTGCAGCAAATTCACACATTCAAGAATGACAAAGAGGACCAAATCGGCATAAATCAACAAAAAAAAATTGGTGAAACACATATGTAGCCTCGGCATGAATGAATCATGTTCAAGCCGATTTAGAAATCACAGCACAGATCATAAAAAGCACGAATTCTCATCAGGCTTGATCTTGAAGGAGATCTTGCCGGTGGCCGCAGTCCTCGACTCCTCGCCATCGCCATGGCCATCCGCGCCAAATCCCCCGAGGAACCAAGGTTGGGCGGGTGCTGGTGGCTGTGTAGCGAGTGCTGAGTTGTCTACTCTATGTTACCTTCTCCATGTTGCTCGCTAGGTGGGCAGAGAAGGGCGAAGGATAGCCACCGGCTGGTTTGCAGCGAGCGGGAGGTGGTGGTAGGGTGCACATGCGGGCATGCGACAGATAGAAGGGAATTAAATTGGGTGCACCCAGGTGCACCTAAATGCCTGTGCACCCCATAGTGGATGCTTGACACGCGTCTAGGAAACTAAATCATACATCCAACAAAATTCGCAACAATTAAGTTCCCACATGTTGTGGATGATTTTTTAAATTTAGAATCCACGCACGTTGTCTTGTGCCCACATGATCTTTTTTCTGACACGTGTCAAGCATCCACCATGGGTGTGCACAGGTATTTGGGTGCACCCAATTATTTTCCGATAGAAGGGAGAGGCTGAGGATGTGAGTGGTGCTAGCGTAGAGGATTGAGAGCCTGTGAGAGGGAGAGACGCAGGAGTGCTAGGGTTGTGTAATGTTGGGCCGGTGTTGTCTACCAGGCTGCAAGTAGTAACGCCAGTCTCAATAGAGTTTTATGGAGGGTGTCATGCACATTAAATGATCTGCCACATCAGCAAAAACGGAATCTTTCCTCATGAAACTGGGAGGAGAAGAAGAAAGATTTCACGGGGACGAAACCTTTGGGCGGCGTTTCCGAGCCCTTGGAAACAGGGCGAAACCCCCACTGAGGCCCTCACATGGTTTCATCACGAGTTCGCCAACCATGGAGGTCGTCCGGCCGCGGCACCGGAGCTCCGCCGCGTGCGGACCGCGGGCGCCATGGATCCGCCGCGCACCGACCGTGGACACCACAGATCCGCCGCGCGCGGCGTCCGGTCGAGGTCGCCGGCCTCCGCTAGGTGGGGAATCTGGCCGCGGGCGTGGCTCCGTCGCGGGAGGGAGCGGAGCGCCGCCGGGCGTGTGCGCAAGCCACGCTCGGCGCCGCCGGGCACCGCTGCGGGTGGGCGGGAAGAGAAGGTCGCTGCGAGAAGGAAGGGCCGCGGGCTCGCCGGCAGCACGCGGGCGCCGCCGCGGGCGTGGGCGAGCCACGCTGGGCACCGCGGGGCGCTGCTGCGGGTGGGCAGGAACAGAAGGCCGCCATGGGAGGGGAGGACCGCGGTCGCCCCAGTCGCGGTCGCCGGCCTCCGCGGGCGTGCGCGAGCCCGGCCAGGTGCCGCTGCAGACTGCTGGGAAAAGAAGGCTGTGAGCATGCGAGGCTCCGCCGCGGGAGAAAGAAGGTTGCGAGCGCCTCCGTACAGGGAAGTGAGAAAAAATAAGATAGTGGGGCCTACAAAATAATAAAATAAACTATGAAATCGTGTGATGAAACTTCGCACTGAGAGAGAGTTGCGTTTCATATCAAAATTTCACGTGTTGGAAACCGGGAGGTGAAACTTCTCATTGAGACTGGCCTAATAGGACTTTTCTATATTTCAATTATTTTGGGTTTTTGGTTACTCGAGGGTAATGACCGAATTAATTCTGGTTAGTTCGGTTACTTCATAGTAGAGACCGAACTTGTGACCGACCAATTTCGGTTACTTCAAAGTAGAGACCGAAATTAATTGTGACCAAATTTTTTGGTCTCGATCTTGGTTATTTCAGTTCGGTCTTCGGTTAATTATGCCCAGGGTGAGATACACTAGTACAGAACAGGCCTATTGCCCCGGGCCATTTTGGCCTTTATCCCCGGACATGGAGCCGGGGCTAAGGAATCGGGACTAAAGCCCCGACCTTTAGCCCCGGTTCCATGACCCGGGGCTAATGGAGGGACCTTTAGCCCCGGTTGGTAACACCAACCGGGACTAAAGGGGCCTCCAGCCGGGCCACCGTTGCTGGCCTCTTTAGTCCGGTTGGTGTTACCAACCGGGGCTAAAGATCCATCTGCTTTTTTTCTTTTTCTTTTTCTGTTCTTTTCAATTGGTTATTGTTTTTGGTTTTACAATTACATTAGGTTTTCTAATACGTATTCTTCGCTGCTAATATATTCTATTATATTAGGCCAGTTTCAAATACACGTATTATTCTTCGCTGCTAATAAATATATATAAACACATAAAATTTACAATTACACACAAATGAAATATGAAACTATACATATATATATATTATAGAGCTAGCTATACACACATATGTACATAAAATATACAACATTATCCATCATGCATGCTTAACTTGATATTTTACACACAAATATAATACCGTTCCTAACTTAGAGGTCATACAAGTGTTCATCTTGGTTTGGCTTCATTGGTTCGTCTTTATTAAACCAATACTCGGTGCCAGACTTAAGGACATGGTCATTAAGGAAGCCCGCGATGGTCTCTTGAATTGCTTTGAGGCGGACCTTATCCATCACCTGGTTCTTCAACCATGTCTCCTTCAATTTGGATTAAATAAAAAGAAAGTATTAACATACATAATATTTATGTAATAGCAACAAAAAATAATAAATTTATTTACATGTTACGTACTACTTGCTGACTCTGTAAAGGAGTTCTTTTTTCATACACACGTCAGAAACTCGCAAACATAGTACTCACATAAATTGTTTCCCGGTGACTGCCGTAGAACCCACTGTACAATATGTAAAAAGAGTACTCTCGTTGAGCGTGCGTCTGCTGAGTGATGCTAATTAAGGTAAAGAGGCGGGGAGGTACTCTACAACTTACATTTAGGAGTAGAGGATCAGGAAGTTGCGCTTTCAGATCCGGACGGTTTTTCTGAACAAACCAAGTCCAAACCCTTCACAATAATTGGAACGTTATTAACTATTGCAGAGTTAAAGAGCTATAGCAGGAATCAATATTTAAGATCACATTACCTCTTATAATATTAATCATATCTTGGTAATCTTCTTGTGGTTTTCTCAGAGAGTCATATATTAGCAAAACGACTCTCGTGGAGATGATCATCATTTCAATATGGCATCGAGAGAGTCATAGATTAGCAAACGACTCTCGTAGATCGATCACCATTAGAATCCGTAAAACTGTCATATGTTTATATAGTCAACACTTATATACTTTATGTCAACCTATAATAAAATGTGCATATGATAACAAAACTCACCTAAAGTTGTAGGGGAATAGTATATATCTTTTGTCCCTTTGGTTTACCAAGAACCTCCGCAAATTACTCTCTGTTTGAGTTTTCCATGCATCCGAGTGAGTATTGCTTGGGTGCTTGAAGACGATATATGGATCGATGAAACCAATCTCCTTGTCATTTTTTACGCCTTAGTTGTCTCATCATGTTTCTGCACATGTTTAGAAACGCTTGCTAGCAGTGTGAGGATAATTACTTATACATATACATAAGCTAAAGTGAGATTATTAAAGGAAACAATCACTTACAGGCAGAAGCAGCTGACGAGAGATTTGTCGAGAGCGTCCATGTGGCAGAGCTGATGTAACTCATTAAACTGAACATATATGATGTCATCACCACGGAAGTAATCATGGTCTCTAATTCTGACGCAAATGTAGTCATCAGCTTTTCTGCCACACGTCGTAAGGTACCACTGATTTAGCAAGTGCATCTGTGTACCAAGATCCCTCAGGGCCGCTGGGTTGTATAGACTTTTGGCCATATACATATGCCCTCTGCCATTTATCAACTTCTGGAGCACTTTTGATGCCTGCTTCTCCGAGTATGTTTTCCACATTCAAACCAGTTTCCTCGAAAAATGCGAGCAGTTGCGCAGGATCAACGTCTCCATATGCTCGTTGTATGATTTCCATGTTTGTACCGTATTCATTATCAACAACTAGATCTGGCACTGATTGCTTCTCTTGTTCCCCGAGCTATGGGACACCCTTTCCTGCTCTCTTCTTTGCCTTCTTGGCCTCCTCAAGTGATTTGCTAAGTGTGCGATCATAGTCTGATTTTGGCGAAGCCTTACGGGCAGCACGTACCTTTTTTTGGTGAGCGTCCACAGTTTGCCTTAGTTTTTCAGGACGAACAAAAAGGTATGGCTTCTCCGGGTTTCGCTTTGCTCGACCACTAGCAATGGCAGCTTCGAAGAACTTGTTACAGTCTTGAAAGTCCTTGTTTGGTTTTGGGTAATTGATGTCACCTAGTGTACTAACCATGTCATGAAGTGCTTATGAGCTAGGTTGGTACACACCATATGTGGAAGCTAAATGACGATCATGATATTGGTGGTGATGGCCAAAAGATAGATCAAGTGCCTCACATTTGGAAGACGAAGAAGAGAAAAGCAAAATCCTATGGAGATCAAGGCAAAGGTATAAACAGGAATTTTGTTTTGGCACTCAAGACACCATAGAGGGTGTGAGTGCGTTTAGGATAGATAGCCGTACTATTAAGAGGGGAATATCTCAGTGACCGCGGTTATCAAGTGCCACTAGGTGAATTCATACATGCATATGCATTAGGACCTAGTGTGCTAACTCGAATCCTTTGAAATGATTGTGAAAATGCTAACACACTTGCACAAGATGAAAACACTTGGTGGTGTTAGCACATTTGCAAGGAGAAGTTGTTGAAATAGTTTTGGATCAACTCAGAGATGAAAATGGGTTTTTCTGTGTGAAGCCGTGGTACCGACCGACCAGAGGGGTCGGTGGTACCGCCCAAGGAGGCAGCGTGCAGACCTCTCTGTGATGGGGCGTTTTTTGGCCTAGCGGTGGTACCGCCATTACCGGTAGTACCGCGCCCGGTACTACCGACCAAGGTCGGTGGTTGGCGAGTTTTTTGCTGAGCTCTCTGTTGTTTTTGAAAAATGGCTTGCCGTAGTAGTACCGCCATTACCTCGGTACTACCGCCCACGGTGGTACCCACGCAAGGCGGTAGTGACTGGTTTTTTCGCAGAGCTCTCTGGTCGCGGCGCCTTTTGGCCTGGCGGTAGTACCGCCATCACATCATGGTACTACCGACCTCGGAGGAACCGACCAGGGGTCGGTGGTTTGCCGAAATCAGCGGGATATGGAAAACGGCTAGTTTGACTCTGTCGGTGGTACCGCCCAGGAGGGGTCGGTACTACCGACCAAGCGCAGAAAGGTAGGGTTCGGGCCGCCGCCCCCCTTCCCTATATATTGAACGTGGCCGCCTTTGGGGGGTGCTCCTTGACTCTCTGACTTCTTGAACATCCTCTTGAGTAAGATCTAATCCCTCCCTCCGATCTCTTTGCTTGTTAGTGCGAATCCAAGTGAGATCGAGAGATCCAAGTGCATTTGCTTGTGAGTTTGCATCTAGTGGCACTTGGCGATTGTGGTTGCTGCGGATATTCTTATTACTCTTGGTGGTTGCCGCCACCTAGACGGCTTGGAGCAGCGGAGGAGATTAGGCACGAGTGGTGATTGTTCGTGGCCATCTCACGGTGATTTGTAAGGGGTTCTTGTACCTTCCCCCGGCGAGCGCCAAAGTAACTCTAGTGGATTGCTCGTAGCTTGTGGATCCCCATCTTGTGTTGGTTGTGCGGCACCCTATTGAGGGTTAGGCGTGTGTGCCTATTAGCGCGTGAACCTCCAAGTGGGTGTATCGCTACAACGGGGACGTAGCTTGCCGGCAAGCAGTGAACCTCGGAGGAAAAATTATTGTGTCAACTTGTCTCCGTGGTATTCTTGATATTCATTTATTAATCTCTTGCGGATCGGTATACACACTCCTATCTCTTGTACTTATTTTTGTTACATTCTTGCAAGTATATTTATGTTGTTGCTATTCTAGTTTTTCTATCTTGTGTAGATTCATATTGTGGATAGGTGGCTTGCACTTTTGTGTAGAGCTAGCGCTATCTTTGCTACGCCATTTAGTTGTATAACAAGTTTGTTTATTGTTTTTGTAGAATTTTTATAGGCTATTCACCCCCCCCTCTAGCCATTTAGGACCTTTCAAGTGGTATCGGAGCGAGGTCACCGTTTATTCAAGGTTCTTAACAACCTTCGGTGTCAAAATGGCTCATATCAACACCCTAAAAGGCCACCCCAAATTTTGATGGCACAAAATTACAGTTATTGGAAGCAAGATACTACTCACATAAGTCATCATAGAAAAATTTGGAGTGTGGTAGACAGATTGAGATAGTCGATCCAGAGCATCTCACCAATGCCGAAGAAGGAGAAGATGCAAACAATGATAGTGCTCTCAGTGCTATTCATGATGCTATGATGCAAATTGTTTTGGCAAATCAAGGGCATGAACTGGCTAATGAGGCATGAAGAACTAAAGAGTCATATGAGGGCACTCAAGCAGTCAAGGGGAGCAAAGGCTTATTGTAACACCTCTGGTGTTTAACATGTAATTAACTTGACATATCATCATTATCATCATTAAGCATCTTGATCATGATTTCATGTGTATGCATTTTGCTAGTGTGTATCATTTATGTGATTTACCTCTATTGCTAAAACCCTATTTAGCCCACTTCTCTCTACTAGGGCAAAATGGAAATTTCACCTCTGTGCCTAGCTTTGTGTAATTCTTGTTCCTTTGGTGTCTTGAAGTGTTGTTTGTGTTGGCCAAAGTTCAAAAATCAGAATTTGATTTCAAATCCCTTTTGCAAACCCTGATTTCCAAATCCTGGATTTTATCCCTCTTTTTGTAATTCAAAATTATTCAAATTTGGGATTGGTCCAAAAAGCAAAGTTGTAGATCTGTCAAAGAGAAACAACTTTGGTATTTACAAATTTTCAAGTTGCAGTACAAAGTTTTGAGTTATTTCAAATTCAATCAAACTCCAGTTTTTGTCCCCTTTTCAGTTTTCAAAATGAGTTCAAAAACTAATGAGTTTCTGGAAAAGTGTATAATAGCAAAGTTGTAGGTTTTGATAAAAGGAACAACTTTCATGTTTACAGATTTTCAAGTTTCAGTTTGAAATTCAGAGTAATGTTTGATTTGAATCAAAGTTGAAAAGTGTCCCCTTTACTGTTTTCAAATATTGTTCAAAAACTATTTGGAATTTGAAAATGTTCATATTGACAAAGTTGTAGATCTCTTTTTCTGAACAACTTTGATGTTTTGAGTTTTTGTTGCAGTTCAAATTTTGGGAGTAATTTGCAAAAAAGAAATGAGAGCCAAAAGTCAAAACCTAGTCTACCCTGTTCATCTTCTCCGTCGTAGGGGGGGGGGCCCGGCCATGGACGCCTCGCCGGCGCCGCGTGCGCCACGCGCCTGGCAGCCGCCCGCATGCTCCCGACCTGCCGCCTGCGGCCGCGTGATCATTTCGCGTCCGCGCGTGCGAGCGCTGACCTCTCGCCCGTCCCCCACTGTCCCCAGTTCGTCGCCGCCGCGTGACAACGCCGGCGAGCTCACGCCCAGGCCCCGACTGCACGCCGTCCTCTCCGCCAGCTCGCAATCGATTGCGCGTGCCTCGGCCGAACTCCCCACCTCTCCGAGCCCTCTAGCAGCCCCTGGCCGCGGCTATAAGAAGCCCGCCGGAGCCGAGCTCACTCACCCATCTCCGCCACCGTGGCCAGCCCACTCCAGACCTCCCGCCGCTCAACAACTAGCTCAACAGCTCCGCCTTGAGCCTGTGCAGCTTCCCCACTCCTCAATTTGGTCACTACCGTCCCCAATCGCCCGGCGTAACCCCGACTCCCCAACGCCGGCGAAGCACCGTTGAGCTCGGGTCTGAAAATTCTCTCTCCCGGCCTGATCATCCCTCCCCGACCTTTTCTTCTTCCTCGCATCATTGCGATTCTAACCATGCCTTGGTGACCCCGTGTGGTGCTCAGGATCGCCGGAACGCTGTCGCGACGCTTTTCTGCCCGCCGACGACCCCCGCTCCGTCGACCTCCTAGCTCCGACACCCCCTCGCCTCGCCACCGCGCGTCATCGACTGCCGGTGAGCTCCTGAACCTCTCCATGCCCTTGGTTCGGCCGCGAGCCCCTGCCGGCCGGAACATCACCTCGCCGCCGTCGGGTGACCGCGCGGGAGGAAGACGAAGAACAGTGCTGTTTTTCATTTTCTTCACATGTGAATAGTGTTCAGATTTCATATTTTTGTGTGATTTTCTGTGTTGATCCATAAATTCTGAAATTTTTGTGGTAGACTTTTTATGCTCTGAAGTATTTTATAAAAATATGAAACCTGAGTTTTGTGCAAAAATTTGAAAATGAAAATTCCCCTTTAATTGAAAAATGAAGGCTTTGGTATTTAGAGAGTGTTCTGTAGCTCCAAAAATCTTGAGATAAATTTTGCAAGCTAGTTGTGTCATGATGAGTCTCTGGTAATTTTGAAGTCATTTGGAACAAGTTGATTTTTGAGCTTTATTTTAATTAAGGAATAGTGCCTTTTGTTAATTAAATGTCTAGATTTAATTGAGCACCTTAATGACCTCCAAAAATTATGAATTTGTTTTGCCATATACTTGTACCCTAATGAACTTGTGTGATTAATTTGTAATTTTTGGAGCACCTTCATAAAATGACTTTTTAAATAATTAAGAAAAATAGAAAAGGTGATTAGGGTTAGCGTTGAATGACCTGTGATGTGACTTTTGGGATTGCTTGATGTTCATAGACCCCTACCCTTTGGTCTATGATGTTTGTGATGCTATGTTTGGATTGATGCTTAGGATAGTTATGATAAAGTCTAGTTTAATCAATTTTGCTTAAGGAAGAAATGGTTAACTTTTATGCTCAACCTAGATTTCGATTATGCCTTGCCTTAGAGTAATCTTGAATCTGTGGTATTGTCTTGCACCTGAAGTCCATGTCATCATTCTCATGAGCATTCATCATTGCATCCGTATAGTTGACGAAGAAGGCCCTGAAGTCGAGGTAGCCACCGAAGGATCTGTCCCCGAGGCAACCCCGAGCTCCGACGCTTATACCTACCCCGAGTCTCTCTTTTTGCTTTTGCCATCCAAGGCAAGCCCCGGTGCATTTAACCCTACCTTGCTTTTATAAATGCTTTCTTTAAATGTTTTGAGTTAAATTATTGCATTAGGTTGATAGGAGTTGAGTGAAATCCTATCTGATGCATTATCTACCTTGACCAATGATACACCCGATACCTGCTTTTCAAAAAACTATTTGCAAAATGCTTAGCAATGCTATATGATAGATTTGCAATAAAAATGCCAATTCAAAGTGTGATCACTTTAAGAATATTTATGGGAATTTCTGGTTTACTCCCACTATTGGCTAAGTATCTGATCCGTACCTAGTCAATGGGAAGGAGAGGTTGTCCTTGCGTACGGTGCCGTCATGTTGTAGTCCGGGACTCAACAGTTGACACCGACCGGGACAGGGTTGAAAAACTGACAGGACCTGTACTCTTGGGTTAGAGTCCCGAGGTGCTTGTCGCTGGCTGGAAAATTTAGGGACCACCTGTATGGGGGCCTGATTGACTAAGACTTGCAACTATTCACATACTACGGAAAGCTTCGGCTCCGAGGAATCCTTTATTGGACCGACAACCGCGCACTGGGAGTGGAGAGATGGCGGAAGTAGCATGTACCCACGTGGGTTAGAGGCCCGGATTGGAGTGGTGTACTGTACTTCCGGGTGGCGTAGGACCGGGCCCAATCTTGGAGGAATCGTGGTAGACGAGTTGGCATATGCAAGCTTGGGTGCTACATATGCAGTGTGGATAGGGACCCTCAGCTGAGTATTATTTATCCGGATTAACGCTGCTCCTCGGTTATGGAGACTTAGTCACTGACTGTCAACAGGGAGTGGTTCTCAACTAGGTCTGTTTTGGAAAGTAAAATGAATCAAGGATTATGATGGAACAAGGAATACCGAATCTTTCAAAATTAAAAATAAGGTTTACCAAAATGCTTTTCTGCAAAATACTTGAACTTGCTTAAGCCTTACCTTGACTACCCTAAGCCTGCATTCCTGAGTCTTCTCCCTTTTCTTTAGTCGGGTAAGTCTTGTTGAGTACCTTTGTACTCAGGGTTCTTTTACCCATGTTGCAGGTATGGCAGATCCCTCAGTATGCCTTGGACCCTGCTGTGTGACTGTTGTTCAGGAAGAGGCCGATGAGGCCGATGAGTGATTATTCACCCTCGGGCTGGGTGATGTATCTTTATCTTTTAGTTGTTCATGCTACCTACCCTGCCAACTCTATTTGAACTATGGTCTGTAATAATTTCACTTTAAGTTTATGTTGAACACTGGTTTGTAAAACTATTGTTATTTAAGTCTTCCGCTATTTACTCCGATGTTATTTGTCAAAATGTTCAAGAGATTGTAACTGAATTGTGAGCTGATCCTGCGGACATCGGGCACTGATGTAGCCCAGTGGCGAACCCGGTCTTAATCTCTTGGCTGTACGGATCGACTGTCAGTGGTTGATAGTGATCAGTGGGCCATGGGATTAGGGCCGTTACGTCACAGAGTGGTATCGGAGCATCTCACTACTACGTTGCAATCTTTTTGCGAAAACTTCAAAAGGTTTTAAGTCAAAAACTAAACTTGACTATTTTGAGTCCAAATTGCTTCTCTCATCTCATCATCTCTCTTGTCTTGCAACTAGTAGCAAGACAACTTGTATAAGCCCTATGTACCTTACCTTAGTAGTTGCATTGCCTTGTTCCGTAGGAACGAATCATGCATCATGTCATAATCACTTAAGATAATAACTTCCTCTCTAAGTCGGTTGGGTTAGTATGCCTTTACCTTTTTCTTGCTAGCCTTTCTCATCTACCTCTTGTCCAGATATGGTCATCCTCAAGCGGACTGCTCGCAAGTCGACTGGACCGCATGGTGTGCCGCGTCACCAGCTGGCGCCACGCACCGGAGAAGAGACTGGAGAATCCTCCAACGGACGTCGCTTCCCGCCGCACCCGCAAGCAGCTGAAGGAGGAGATCAAGAATCTCAAGGCTGAGATGGAGAACATGGAGCATGACTTCTATCTTTCCCGCATGGAGTTTTATGAGGCACGAGCTTCCTGGAGCAGGCCAATCGAACACGGTTCGCGCTATCGAGCAGCGCAACGAGGCTTGGAACCGCGAGGACGTCACCAGAGCCCAGCTCCATGGACTGCAGCAGTACACTGCCCAGATTGAGCAGTACAACGATATGCTTCATGAGGAGGTACATCAACTGTACGACCAGCTCCACCCCACCCCATGATTCCACCTGTTGCTGAGGATCCAGAAGATGGAGTCGTGGAGGAACCTGAAGAAGAACATGAGCCAGTCCAGAATGTAGAAATGGAACCTGCTGAAGATGTTCACATTGAAGATGAAGATGAGGAGGAAGAGCCTGAGCTCATCATCGAAGATGAAGGATGAAGAGATGATCATCATCGATGACGACTAGATTCGTTGTGTCTGTACCATCTGCTCACCTAAAGCCTTAGTCTAGGTTTGGGACGTTAGTTGGTCTTCTGTCTAGTCGAGTCTGTATCGCGTCTTGTACCTTTCCTTTGTCAGTTAGTGGTTATCTATCGAACTCTGTATCAGTTATCTACCTTGCATCAATGAATCTTATCAGTCAGTTTCGTTCAAAAGCAATCTTTGGATGCTAAGTTCCCAAATTCTTAACAGATGCCTGTGAACACCCGCACTGGAGCCGGAAGTTCCGGAGGTGCCAACCTTCCAAACCCTCCACCAGTTCCTGCTACCCTGGCAGATGCCATTGCAGCCTTGGCCGCCGCTGCCAACCTAATGGCTCAGAACCAAGGACAGCAGAATGTTGGTCACCGTGGTCGTCACAACCAAGAAACCACCTATGGGAGTTCACTGAAACCCGTCCACCGGTTTTCACCAGAGCCGATGAACCCCTCGAAGCTGATGATTGGCTCCGCACCATGGAGCAGAAGTTTGGTCTCATCCGATGCACTGAAATCCAGAAGCCCGGTTCGCTTCTCAGCAGCTCCGTGGTCCAGCAAGTGCTTGGTATGCCAACCTCTTGGCTGCCCCTGAAGGTCACCAGCTGACCTGGGAAGTTCCGCACCGCTTCCGTGCACATCACATCCCGTCAGGTCTGATGAAGATGAAGCTTGATCAGTTCCTAGCCTGCAGCAGAAGGAATCCACAGTGATGCAGTATGTGGGTCAGTTCAATCACCTGAGCCAGTATGCCTCCGACTATGTCAACACAGGGAAAAGAAGAGAGATTGTTTCTTAGGGGTCTGCACCCTAAGATTCGCAGAGGTCTATCCAACAACCTCAACGGATCTTATCATGATGTCGTTGACCGTGCTGTCGCTTTCGAGGAAAGTAACCGCCAGTATCAGGAGGAGAAAGAAGAAGAAGGCTGGGTCTAGCAGCTTCTCCAGCAACCACAAGCGCCCAAGAATCATCTACACCCCAGCCACCACCAAAACCGTGCCCCATACCCCATCAGCAAGTGGTCGTTCGTACCGCGGCCACCACTCATAATGCCAACCAGCAAAGTGCCACTCAGCCGAACGCCCCAGGTGTTCGTATCACCACCCCTCAAACAGCTTACAACCATCCATGCTACAACTGTGGCCAAGTTGGTCACTGGTCTCGCGATGCCCAAAACCCAAGAAGAATGCCCAGCATGCACAGAAAGGCCCTGGAGGATCACAGCAGCAGCACCGTGCACCGCAGCAGCACGTCCAGAAGGGCAAGTTTGTCAAGAAGCACGGGCAAGTCTACTTCACCACCGTCAGTAACATCCCAGAAGGAGAGCCCGTCATGCTCGGTAGGTTCCTGTTGCAAATCATCCTGCAGTCGTCTTGTTCGATTCTGGTGCATCGCATTCCTTCATCAGTCGCACTTTTGTCATCAAGCATGAGTTACCCATGGGGGAGTTAAAAGAAAGTTTTTGTATACTTTCGCCTGGAGGGCGGATAAATACTAAGGAAGTGGTCCGCAGTATACCAGTAATGTTGGGGAACATGTCTTTCCTACCACCATGATAGTACTGCGCAATCAAGAGATAGATGTCATCTTAGGCATGAATTGGATGTGTCAGTATAAAGCCATGATAGACATCTTGAATAGAGTTGTGAGAGTGGATATTCCTAACAGCACCTCCAAACTCCTTCTCCAACTTCCTATGCCTCAAAAACCAGCAACCACCCAGTTGAATGCCGCCTGTGTTCCGGAAGTCAGGGATATTCCCGTGGTCTGTGAGTTCCCTGATGTCTTCCAGAAGATCTACCTGGTCTGCCTCCCGACCGTGATGTTGAGTTTGCCATAGAGCTAAAGCCCGGGACTGCTCCTATATCCCGTAGAGCTTATCGAATGCCTCCCAGAGAGTTGGCAGAGCTGAAGATCCAATTGCAAGAGCTTTTGGACAAGGGTCTCATTCGCCCAAGTTCATCTCCTTGGGGCTGTCCTGCTATCTTTGTGAAGAAGAAGGACAAAAGTCTTCGTCTGTGCGTTGACTATCGCCCGCTCAATGAGGTCACCATCAAAAATAAATATCCCTTGCCTCGCATTGACCTTCTTTTTGACCAGTTGTCTGGAGCCAGAGTGTTCTCCAAATTGATCTCAGATCTGGCTATCACCAAATAAAAATCCGTCCAGAAGACATTCCTAAAACAGCTTTCACCACCAGATACGGCCTATATGAGTACTTGGTCATGTCCTTTGGCTTGACCAATGCCCCCGCTCATTTCATGTATCTCATGAACTCTGTGTTCATGCCAGAGCTCGATAAATTTGTAGTCGTGTTCATTGACGACATCCTTGTCTATTCAAGAACTCCTGAAGATCACGCCAAGCATCTTCGAATCGTTCTCTCTCGTCTCAGAGATCACCAGCTGTATGCCAAGTTCAGTAAATGCGAATTCTGGCTAGATCGAATTCAATTCCTTGGTCATGTCCTGTCCGCTGAAGGTGTGTCAGTTGACCCTGAAAAAGTGGCAGATATCTTGGATTGGAAGCCACCTACCACTGTCCGCGAAGTTCGCAGCTTCATGGGAATGGCTGGATACTATCGTCGTTTCATCCCAGATTTCTCCAGAGTCGCCAAGCCTATCACAGAGTTGTTGAAGAATTCCGTGGATTTCGTTTGGTCACCAGCCTGTGAGCAAGCCTTTCAAGCTTGAAGAAACTGCTAACTACATCACCAGTCCTAGCTCAACCAGATATCGAGAAACCCTTCGATGTATACTGTGATGCATCTGGTACTGGTTTGGGCTGTGTTTTGATGCAAGAAGGACGAGTAATCGCTTATGCCTCACGACAGCTTAAGCGACATGAGGAAAACTACCCAACCCATGATCTTGAGCTAGCAGCAGTCGTGCATGCCTTGAAGATTTGGCGTCACTATCTGTTAGGCAGTACCTGCAATATGTATACGGATCACAAGAGCCTAAAGTATATCTTCACTCAAGAAGAATTGAATATGAGGCAGAGAAGATGGCTTGAGCTGATTAAAGATTATGATCTCAAAGTACATTACCATCCTGGTAAGGCAAATGTAGTTGCCGATGCCCTCAGTCGCAAGTCACACTGCAACTGTCTGACGACGAAGCCCTATGATCTTTCCTTGTGCCATGAACTTGAAAGGATGGGTATCGAAATGATCCCGCAAGGAAGCCTGAACAATGTCAGCATAGAAACATCCATCAAGGATCAAGTCATTGCTGCTCAGAAGGATAACCCTGGAATCAAGCACATCATCGAAAAGGTCCAGACCGGAAAGGCTGATTGTTTCAGGATCGATGATGTAGGAGTTGTTTGGTTCAAGAACCGTCTAGTAGTTCCCAAGGTGCCTGAATTGAGACAGTTAATCCTTGATGAAGCACACTTGACCAGATTCTCTATTCACCCCGGCAGCAACAAGATGTACCAAGACTTAAAGCAGAGATTCTGGTGGACTAAAATGAAGATTGAGATTGCCCGGTATGTCGCTCAGTGTGATACCTGCCAAAGAGTCAAGGCAGTACACATGAAGCCTGGAGGAGAATTGCAACCTTTGTCAGTACCCGCTTGGAAATGGGACGACATTAGTATGGATTTTGTCAATGGACTACCCAGACCCAGAAAGGTTTTGATTCCATTTGGGTAATCGTGGACCGACTCACTAAGCAAGCTCACTTTCTGCCAGTGAAGACACAGTTACACCGTCCCCATGTATGCCACTTGTACAAGAACACATAGTGAAGCTTCATGGCATACCCAAGAGCATTGTCTCTGACCGTGGTACCCAGTTTGTCGCTAAGTTTTGGAAAGCGTTCCATACCTCACTTGGAACCAAGCTCTTGCATAGTACGGCATATCCGCAAACTGATGGACAAACGAGCGAGTCAACCAAGTGCTGGAGGACATGTTGAGAGCCTGTGTTCTTACCTTCGCAGATACTTGGGATGACTGTTTGCCTTTGGCAGAGTTCTCTTATAATAACAGTTACCAAGAGAGCATCAAAATGGCACCCTTTGAAGCACTGTACGGTCGTCGTTGTCGTACACCCCTCAGTTGGTCTGAGCCCGGAGAAAGAGAATTCTTTGGAGTTGACCTGGTCAAAGATATGGAAGAGAAAGTCAAGCAGATACAGGAGAATATGAAGATTGCCCAATCTCGACAGAAGAGCTACGCTGACAAGAGACGTCGACCTCTGAAGTTTCAAGTTGGAGATTATGTATATCTCAAGGTCTCACCAACCAAAGGAGTCACTCGTTTTGGAGTCAAAGGAAAGTTAGCACCCCGCTACATTGGTCCGTTTGAGATTTTGGAATGTTGTGGCAAGGTAGCTTACAAGCTGAAGTTGCCCGATCATCTCTCCGCTGTCCACAATGTTTTCCATGTCTCCCAACTCAAGAAGTGTCTCAGAGTACCAGAACATGTCGTGGAAGTTGAAGGTGTCGAGCTAGAGCCTGATCTATCCTACTCAGAATATCCAGTTCGCGTGTTGGACCACAAGGATCGCGTTACCCGAAGAACCACCACAAGATGGTACAAAATCCAGTGGAACCAGCACTCTGAAGAAGAAGCTACTGGGAATCTGAAGACTTCTTAGCAAAGAACTACCCCGACTTTCTCGAATCTCTGTCTATGTAAGGTTTTGCCTTTATCCCTCTTTGTCCTTCCTTAAGACGTGGAATCTCGGGGCGAGATTTCTTTAAGGGGGGAGGCTGTAACACCTCTGGTGTTTAGCATGTAATTAACTTGACATATCATCATTATCATCATTAAGCATCTTGATCATGATTTCATGTGTATGCATTTTGCTAAGTGTATCATTTTATGTGATTTACCTCTATTGCAAAAACCCTATTTAGCCCACTTCTCTCTACTAGGGCAAAATGGTAATTTCATCTCTGTGATAGCTTTGTGTAATTCTTGTTCCTTTGGTGTCTTGAAGTGTTGTTGTGTTGGCCAAAGTTCAAAAATCAGAATTTGATTTCAAATCCCTTTGCAAAACCCTGATTTCCAAATCCTGGATTTTATCCCTCTTTTTGTAATTCAAAAATTATTCAAAATTTGGGATTGGTCCAAAAAGCAAAGTTGTAGATCTGTCAAAGAGAAACAACTTTGGTATTTACAAATTTTCAAGTTGCAGTACAAAGTTTTGAGTTATTTCAAATTCAATCAAACTCCAGTTTTTGTCCCCTTTTCAGTTTTCAAAATGAGTTCAAAAACTAATGAGTTTCTGGAAAAGTGTATAATAGCAAAGTTGTAGGTTTTGATAAAAGGAACAACTTTCATGTTTACAGATTTTCAAGTTTCAGTTTGAAATCCAGAGTAATTTGATTTGAATCAAGTTTGAAAAAGTGTCCCCTTTACTGTTTTCAAATATGTTCAAAAACTATTTGGAATTTGAAAATGTTCATATTGACAAAGTTGTAGATCTCATTTTTCTGAACAACTTTGATGTTTTGAGTTTTGTCGCACAGTTCAAATTTTGGGAGTAATTTGCAAAAACAGAAATGAGCCAAAAGTCAAACCCTAGCCTATACCTGTTCATCTTCTCCGGTAGGGGGGGGGGGGCCGGCCATGGCGCCTCGCCGGCGCGCGTGCGCCACGCGCCTGGCCGCCCGCATGCTCACCGCCCTGCCGCCCGTCCCTTTCGCGTCCGCACGCGCACGCGACCGCGCCACCGCTCGCCCGTCCCCCCCACTGTCCGCAGTTCGTCGCCGCCGCGTGACAACGCGGCGAGCTCACGCCCAGGCCCCGACTGCACGCTCCTCTCCGCCAGCTCGCAATCGATTGCGCGTGCCTCGGCCGACTCGTCCACACCTCTCCGAGCCTCTAGCAGCCCTGGCCGCGGCTATAAGAAGCCCCCGGAGCCGAGCTCACTCACCCACCTCCGCCACCGTGGCCAGCCACTCCAGACCTCCTCCCGCTCACAATCTAGCTCAGCTCCGCCTTGAGCCTGTGCAGCTTCCCACTCCTCAATTTGGTCCTCTACCGTCCCCAATCGCCCGGCGTAACCCCGTTCCACTCCGGCGAGAAGCCCGTAGCTCGGGTCGTGAAAATTCTCCTCTCTCCGGCCCTGATCATCCCTCCCCGACCTCTGTTTCTTCTCCCGCATCATTGCGATCTAACCATGCCTTGGTGACCCTGTGGTGCTCAGGATCGCGGAACGCCGTCGCGACGCTTTTCGCCGCCGACGACCCCCGCTCCGTCGACCTCCTAGCTCCGACCACCCCCTCGCCTCGCCACCGAGCCGCGTCATCGACTGCCGGTGAGCTCCTGAACCTCTCCATGCCCTTGGTTTCGGCCGCGAGCCCCTGGCGTGGCCGGAACAGCAGCTCGCCGCCGTCGGGTGACCGCCGGCGGGAGGAAGAACGAAGCACAGTGCTGTTTTTCAATTTTCTTCCACATGTGAATAGTGTTCAGATTTCATATTTTTGTGTGATTTTCTGTGTTGATCCATAAATTCTGAAATTTTGTGGTAGACTCTTTATGCTCTGAAGTATTTTATAAAAATATGAAACTTGACTTTTGTGCAAAAATTTGAAAATGAAAAATCTCCCTTTTAATTAAAAATGATGGTTTTGGTATTTTTAGAAAAGTGTTCTATAACTCCAAAAATCTTGAGAAATTTTGTGAGCTAGTTATGCATGATGAGTCTCTGGTAAATTTTGAAGTCATTTGGAACAAGTTGATTTTTGAGCTTTATTTTAATTAAGGAATAGTGCCTTTTGTTAATTAAATGTCTAGATTTAATTGAGCACCTTAATGACCTCCAAAAATTATGAAATTTGTTTTGCCATATACTTGTACCCTAATGAACTTGTGTGATTAATTTGGTAATTTTTGGAGCACCTTCATAAAATGACCTTTTTAAATAATTAAGAAAAATAGAAAAGGGTGATTAGGGTTAGCGTTGAATGCCCTGTGATGTGACTTTTGGGATTGCTTGATGTTCATAGACCCTACCCTTTGGTCTATGATGTTTGTGATGCTATGTTGGTTGATGCTTAGGATAGTTATGATAAAGTCTAGTTTAATCAATTTTGCTTAAGGAAGAAATGGTAACTTTTATGCTCAACCTAGATTTCGATTATGCCTTGCCTTAGAGTAATCTTGAATCTGTGGTATTGTCTTGCACCTTAAGTCCATTCATCATTCTCATGAGCATTCATCATTGCATCCGTATAGTTGACGAAGAAGGCCCTGAAGTCGAGGTAGCCACCGAAGGATCTGTCCCCGAGGCAACCCCGAGCTCCGACGCTTATACCTACCCCGAGTCTGCTCTTTTTGCCATCCAAGGCAAGCCCCGGTGCATTTAACCCTACCTTGCTTTTATAAATGTTTCTTTAAATGTTTTGAGTTAAATTATTGCATTAGGTTGATAGGAGTTGAGTGAAATCCTATCTGATGCATTATCTACCTTGACCAATGATACACCCGATACCTGCTTTTCAAAAACTATTTGCAAAATGCTTAGCAATGCTATATGATAGATTTGCAATAAAAATGCCAATTTCAAAGTGTGATCACTTTAAGAATATTTATGGGAATTTCTGGTTTACTCCCATATTGGCTAAGTATCTGATCCGTACCTAGTCAATGGGAAGGAGAGGTTGTCCTTGCGTACGGTGCCGTCATGTTGTAGTCCGGGACTCAACAGTTGACACCGACCGGGACAGGGTTGAAAAACTGACAGGACCTGTACTCTTGGGTTAGAGTCCCGAGGTGCTTGTCGCTGGCTGGAAAATTTAGGGACCACCTGTATGGGGGCCTGATTGACTAAGACTTGCAACTATTCACATACTACGGAAAGCTTCGGCTCCGAGGAATCCTTTATTGGACCGACAACCGCGCACTGGGAGTGGAGAGATGGCGGAAGTAGCATGTACCCACGTGGGTTAGAGGCCCGGATTGGAGTGGTGTACTGTACTTCCGGGTGGCGTAGGACCGGGCCCAATCTTGGAGGAATCGTGGTAGACGAGTTGGCATATGCAAGCTTGGGTGCTACATATGCAGTGTGGATAGGGACCCTCAGCTGAGTATTATTTATCCGGATTAACGCTGCTCCTCGGTTATGGAGACTTAGTCACTGACTGTCAACAGGGAGTGGTTCTCAACTAGGTCTGTTTTGAAAGTAAAATGAATCAAGGTTATGATGGAACAAGGAATACCGAATCTTTCAAAATTAAAATAAGGTTTACCAAAATGCTTTTCTGCAAAATACTTGAACTTGCTTAAGCCTTACCTTGACTACCCTAAGCCTGCATTCCTGAGTCTTCTCCCTTTTCTTTAGTCGGGTAAGTCTTGTTGAGTACCTTTGTACTCAGGGTTCTTTACCCATGTTGCAGGTATGGCAGATCCCTCAGTATGCCTTGGACCCTGCTGTGTGACTGTTGTTCAGGAAGAGGCCGATGAGGCCGATGAGTGATTATTCACCCTCGGGCTGGGTGATGTATCTTTATCTTTTAGTTGTTGTCATCTGCTACCCTGCCAACTCTATTTGAACTATGGTCTGTAATAACTTCACTTTAAGTTATGTTGAACACTGGTTTGTAAAACTATTGTTATTTAAGTCTTCCGCTATTTACTCCGATGTTATTTGTCAAAATGTTCAAGAGATTGTAACTGAATTGTGAGATGATCCTGCGGACATCGGGCACTGATGTAGCCCAGTGGCGAACCCGGTCTTAATCTCTGGCTGTACGGATCGACTGTCAGTGGTTGATAGTGATCAGTGGGCCATGGGATTAGGGCCGTTACGTCACACTAATCTCAAGGAGAAGTTTGAGCTCAAGAGAGGAAGATAAAAGTGTGCCGGAGATTTCAATGGCTACAAGTGCCTAGTCCAATGATCTAAAGGCACTTGGGGGAGAAGTGAAGGCAAGGATTCTCTCACGCAAGTTTCTTCTTGCGATGCCTCCCAAAGAGGTTGGTATGTTGGTTCCTTTGCTAGTAAGAATTGTTTGGACACAATGACACAAACCGTACTTGGAGATGTGATGACCACTAACATATAGGCTGGGTGATAAAGAAAAAATGAAGAAGAGAGAAGAAGGATGAAAGAAGAAAGTGTGGCATTCAATCCACAACATCAGCATCCAAGACCAAGAGCATGGAAAAGCAAAGAAGGAAGAATCAAGTGAAGATGATTTCTCAAATGCTAAGTGACATGAAGATTGAAGAGATGCTTTTGTTAAAAGAGTTGGCAAATTCAGAAGACGAAGGGCTATAACCCGGGGCAAGAAGGAAGAAGACATCATACAAGATAAGGATGAACCAGAGGTGGCTTCAATTGCGGTAGCAAGGACAATCTCATTGGCTCAATGTCCATACAACAGTGAAATTATGACAATGACAACCAGAAGGACAAAAGAGGGAGAAAGAAAGAAGAGTTACACGAAGAAGAGAAGGGCAATCATACATGGTCATTGGGATAGTGATGCTCCACAAGTGATAGTGATGAAGATAGTGATATGAAGATCACAAGACAAAGCAGAAGAAGGCACTTGCAAGTATTTCTATCACACAAGCCTTCAATCTTCGATACTCCATCATGCTTCATGGCTAGGCCACAAAGGTACTATCTGATGATGATGAGAGTGATAGTGATGATAGTGATGATGATGAACCCACTAAAGATGAATTAATTGAAATGTTGATGATGCTAGAGAAATTTTGATAAAAAGAGAAAGGAGTGCAAAGAATTGCAAAAGAGACTAAAAGCTCTTGAGCAATCCTTTGAGGAGCTCAATGCTACTCATGAGAGGCTAGTGGAAGCCCATGAGGAGCTTGGCAATGCTCACACTAAGCTTAAGAAGCTCACTCCTCACTTGTTGATCAAGCTAAAACTGAAAAGTGGTTAACATGTGACATAGGCATAGCTTGTGATATAATTGATGAATCTTTCTATAAGCCTATTATGTTGCTGCTACTAACCTTCATGTAGCTCATCATCTACCACTACTACTTCATCTATGGATGATGGCTTCACTTGTGATGCCTCACTCATGGTTGAAAATGAGACATTGAAGAAGGAGGTAAATGAGCTCACTCACGCCTTGGGTAAAGCCTATGGTGGTGAGGCCCGCTTGCTTAAGTGCTTGGGTAGCCAACGCTTTTCTCTCTCCACAAGAGGATTGGGCTATACCCCCAAGAATGGCAAGGCGGCTT